>OX375777.1:17500-422500 GCA_947359385.1 Chesias legatella
CGCGCAGTGAAACATATCAAACGATTGGATTACTTACGTGATGTCCGTGACTTTCGCATATTCAAGTTCTCATTATGCTGTGGCCATCACACTAAACCTGACGTGAAATTAGAATGAACATATGCGCTTCTTCGCTAGAACAATACATGGTGCACCATGTCATGCGCAATGGAAGTGCGCGATGTTCACTCATATATCAGTCAAGTGCTACTTGTCACTTCGATCACAGCAACCCTTTCGTTTGGATCCACGACAACACATGGTGAACCATGCGCGCAGTGAAACATATCAAACGATTGGATTACTTACGTGATGTCCGTGACTTTCGCATATTCAAGTTCTCATTCTGCTGTGGCCATCACACTAAACCTGACGTGAAATTAGAATGAACATACGCGCCTCTTCGCCAGAACAAAACATGGTAAACCATGTCATGCGCAATGGAAGTGCGCGATGTTCACTCATATATCAGTCAAGTGCTACTTGTCACTTCGATCACAGCAACCCTTTCGTTTGGATCCACGACAACACATGGTGCACCATGCGCGCAGTGAAACATGTCAAACGATTGGATTACTTACGTGATGTCCGTGACTTTCGCATATTCAACTTGTGTGTGAATGTGCTGTGCGTCATACATTGATACGAGTATAGTACGAGTGTAGTACTGAGTGCACTCCATCCTTCTCCATCTCTTTGTCACAGGTTTTTATATGATACAGTTACAGATCGAGCAGATGGCCCCACCTGGTGTTAAGTGGTAACCTCTGCCCATGACAAGCAATATGACTTGGGTCATCCCCTACTTAGGTACGACAAGCCTCAAATCGCATCGTATGCACCTGTAACTCTGAAATTTTAAGATGGAATGTCTCATGTGTTTGTAATTTCACCGGTAACCACACCTTTCAAACCGAAATACAGTAACGTGAATGCGTTACTGGTTGGCGGCAGAAATGGGCGTGGTGGCAGTACTTCCCCGGACGAACTTGGCGAGAGTTCTACTGCTCTTAAAAACTAATATGTGTTTTATAATATAGGTTTAACAAATCCCTATGGTTCCTTGACTTGTACCTATATTTGGATCCCTGTGGTTCATCGGTGGATGTGTGTTAGTATTACATCATTTTATTAGTACATGAGTACTAGTGGATGGTTCCAGTATGGAAGTATGTGCCATTTGCCATACGTTATGCGTATATGTTGATATTCAAATGTAAGTATTCCATCAGCTTTTTTTTGTTCCCTTGTACCAGCAACGGTTAGTTTCGGGCCCGGTGGTGCTGAATTGTTCTCAATTTTTTATTATTGATGCAATCATATTAATATTAAATATTTTGTTATAATACGCGTGTAGAGGTATATTATAGATATATTATTAATGAATAGGTATTGCCCTCCATTTTTCCTGCCTTTTCTGACAGCAACCAGCGTATAGGATATTAAGTCTCAATTGTAATCAGTGAACTACTGTCTTAGTTCAAATTATTCTCTTAAACATCAAGAATCTGTTTAGTTCGGAGCACACTACTCGGGCGCTGGACGTGGGCCGCGTCCGACGCGCAGCTAGCAAGTGCACCGCATACATAGTGCAGTACAGTGTGCGGTCACAGTGCAGTTGCGAGTTTTAGTTTAATTACAGCAACACCGCACCGTCGCGCGCACAGAGATGGGGTCGCAAGCGAGCGAGGGCGTGCGCGCGTGCACCGCTTCTCGACAGCACCCTGTTCATACAGAGTGCCGCCGCACCGAGCCGCCTCGGACGCGCTACGTGTGCATCGCACCGTCGCGCGCACAGAGATGGGGTCGCAAGCGAGCGAGGGCGTGCGCGCGTGCACCGCTTCTCGACAGCACCCTGTTCATACAGAGTGCCGCCGCACCGAGCCGCCTCGGACGCGCTACGTGTGCATCGCACCGTCGCGCGCACAGAGACGGGGTCGCAAGCGAGCGAGGGCGTGCACGGGTGCACCGCTTCTCGACAGCACCCTGTTCATACAGAGTGCCGCCGCACCGAGCCGCCTCGGACGCGCTACGTGTGGATCGCACCGTCGCGCGCACAGAGACGGGGTCGCAAGCGAGCGAGGGCGTGCACGGGTGCACCGCTTCTCGACAGCACCCTGTTCATACAGAGTGCCGCCGCACCGAGCCGCCTCGGACGCGCTACGTGTGCATCGCACCGTCGCGCGCACAGAGACGGGGTCGCAAGCGAGCGAGGGCGTGCGCGCGTGCATCGCTTCTCGACAGCACCCTGTTCATACAGAGTGCCGCCGCACCGAGCCGCCTCGGACGCGCTACGTGTGCATCGCACCGTCGCGCGCACAGAGACGGGGTCGCAATCGAGCGAGGGCGTGCGCGCGTGCATCGCTTCTCGACAGCACCCTGTTCATACAGAGTGCCGCCGCACCGAGCCGCCTCGGACGCGCTACGTGTGCATCGCACCGTCGCGCGCACAGTGACGGGGTCGCAAGCGAGCGAGGGCGTGCGCGCGTGCACCGCTTCTTTAGTATTTCATATTGCAGCCGTCTGCAAAACAGAAAAACGTACAACCTTCCCTCGCGCCGCATTACTTTTGATCAGCATGCTTCATTGTATAGAATATATTATATATTGTATAGAATGTGATCCCTATATAAGGATTATTGTCAAGAGCTAGATATATTTTGTACATCTGTCTTCACTATTGAGAGACAGCTTTTAGTTTAGAGGTTTTGCGTATACATATACTTACACCTACTCTTTTTACCCTTCTGGTCTCAAATTCTATATCTAAACTAGCTGTTGCCCGCGACTTTGTCCGCGTGGAATTCGGTTTTATCATGCACCCCTGGAATATCATGGAAAATTAGCCTAAATTACTCCTTGTTACATCAGCCAGTGAAAGTCCCGTCAAAATCGGCCCAACCATTTCAGAGATTAGCCGGAACAAACAGACAGACAGACAACAATTTAAAAAAAAATGTTGTTTTGGTATATATTCTGTGTATATATCCATATGCACTTAGTAAAAAGCGGTTATTTTAATATTACAAACAGACACTCTAATTTTATTTATGTTGTTTTGGTATATGTACGTGTATACATCCATATGCACTTAGTAAAAAGCGGGTATTTTAATATTACAAACAAACACTTCAATTTTATTAACAAAATGGACAGCAGTCCCTTCAGCCGGAGCGCTAGAATAGCTCGCTCGCCGCCCCCTACGCCCCCGCCCCCGCCTGTGCCCACACCTCGACCTAATCCACCGTCACAAGAGGAAGACGTTTTGGAATTAGTTCCCACGCAAGAACTACAGAACTGGATGTCGTCCATAGAACAATGCTTGAACGAGGTGTGCTCTATTGCAACAGAGGGCAAATTGAATTCGGAGCAAAAACTCCGAATTAATACTTTGTGTCGCAAAGTAGGCCACGGTACATCTCAGATGGCAGTAACGTATCAGTCCCTCAAGACGAAAGCTATTCATACCCAAACTGCTTTTCATGACCTACAGGAGAAACTTGATCTGTCCCAACGGCTGCGAGACCTTAAACTGAGTATTGAAGAGTCCTCGAAACCACCAGCTGGATCTTCATTCGCTGACATGGTTAAGAAAGGTACCAATAACTTCATCAAGCCGATAAACGTAAGTTCAGTGGCCATCTATCCCAATGACAAATTAAAGTCGAGTGAGGATACTAAATCCCTGGTGCAAAAAATTATCTGCCCAGAACAAATGAAGCTTCACGTGAGAGGCTTACGCAAAACAAAGAACGGAGGTGTTATAATCAGCACAGACACGAAGGCCGATATCGAGAAGCTTAAGCAATCGGTGCAGCTTACGAATTCTGGCCTCACAATCGACGATGCGCATAAACGTAAGCCTAGAGTTGTAGTTGTTGGAGTGCCCTCATCAATGCACGAAAAGGAAGTGTTTAACTGTCTGTACCATCAAAATCTGGCCGAAACACTTCAGGATTATAGCCTCGACAAGTTCCTAGCCTCAATTAGGTTAAGCCATAAGTCGGGCAAGAGGAACGCTGAGACCTGCAATTATGTGATCGAAGTACCCGCAGTTATACGCAAAGCCCTGATAAACAAAGAACGAGTGTTTGTGAACTGGTCATCTTGCCCTGTGAGAGACTTTACTCTGGTCACACGATGCTATAAGTGCCAGCAGTATGGACACGCGGCCAAGTCATGTCGGGAGACAACACATACCTGCGGCCACTGTGCTGAACAAGGTCACTCGATCAAAGAATGCACCAAGAAGGCAGAAGAACCAAAATGCGCTACTTGCTTGCACTTCAAAAAGCCAGGTAACCACAAGACAGGTGCTGAGGATTGTCCGGCAAAAAATATGGCAGAAAAAAGGTACATTAATTCAATAGATTATGAAGGCGCCTAAGAGCGCCGTTAACCTATAGTGTTTAGACCTTTATTTTATTTGTAACTATGATTAATAATTTTATTAATAGTTTAGATAATTTCTCTGTATCAGAGTGTAAACTCTGCGAAGTTGAAAATTGTAAACAATATCTATCCTCTTACAAAAATCCTCTAACTATACTAACACAAAACATACGCAGTGTACATAAAAATTTTGATAATTTTATTATTTTTCAGCAAAGATTAGACATAAATTGCGACATTATAATCCTTACTGAATGTTGGCTTGCCAAACAATATAATGTGCCGCTAATTCAGGGATATAGTATGTTCAAAAGTAGGATTAATTACAACCAAAACGATGGGGTGATAGTTTACGCAAGGAACCACCTCAACGTCTCTGTCGATGAACCGAACATATACGAATGCAACAGACTTTTAATTAAAATTGGAACAGAATTTGCAATATTGGCTTTGTATAGACCCCCATCCTTTAGAAATACAAGCAATTTTACAGACTCTCTAAATGAATCCTTGCAAAAATTATCCTCCTTCAAAAACATAATAGTAACTGGAGACATTAATATAAATATTCTTCCAGAAAGTAGCGATCCAGGTGCCGAGGAATACTTAAACATCTGCTCCTTTCATGGCTTACTCCCTGCACACACGCTTTTCACACACCAAAGTGGTTCTTGTTTGGATCATATCATACTTAAATCTGATTACCCATCACTTGCACTTGTTATTAATTCTGCAATAACCGATCACAATGCTGCTCTACTAACCTTAAATTGTAAACTACCTAACATAAACAACAGTCGTACTATTTCTAAATTAAATAAAAATAAACTTGAAGAAGATTTACGTAACATAGACTTTGGTCACGTTTACAATTCCGCTGACCCACAGTTTTGCATGTCATTTGTAATAGAAAATATAAAACAAGCAATTCAAAAAAACTCGGTCAGTGTTCGATTAACTAACAAAAATTATAATATTAAACCATGGATCACAACAGGCCTTATTCGTTGTATGAAACACAGAGATAGACTCCATATGAAAGCCAAGACTAATCCACATAACTCAATACTTCAATTATCGTACAAAAGATATCGAAATTTCTGTAATGACCTACTAAGAAAAGTAAAGATCAGCTACGATAAAATTGCTCTGGAAAAGGCCGGAACAAATAGCAAAAAGATTTGGAATCATATTAAAAATGTAACACATACCTCGCCACAAACACGAATCGGCTTCAGGCTTATTACGAGCCAACTCATCACCTTTGACATCTGCTAACATCGCAAATAATTTCTTTGTAAATATCGGTAAGAGTCTGGTGGAAAAAGTTCAAGGCCAATCACAGCACCAAACGAGCGCTTCTTTTACATGTAACACTATTCCAAAATCCTTTGTTTTACTAGATACTGATGAATCCGAGGTAGAAAGAATAATCATGGGTTTAAAAGACGACTGTGCAGTTGGTTGGGACAATATATCAACTAAAATTATCAAACAATTCAGGCACATTTTAATCCCACCGCTTACATATATCTTCAATCTATGTTTATCTGCAGGACTCTTTCCCAAATGCTTAAAAAAAGCGGTAGTTGTCCCTGTGTTCAAATCTGGCAGTAAAGATCAAGTAACAAATTATAGACCGATTTCTTTACTTTCTTCTGTATCGAAAATATTAGAAAAAATTATAAATAAAAGGTTAGTCAAATATTTGGAAGATAATTTAATTCTGTCAGAGATGCAGTTTGGTTTTAGACCTAAAGTTTCTACATCTGACGCTGTACATCACTTGACTAACTATCTTGCACAAGAACTTGATCACGGTAACCATACTATGGGAATCTTTCTGGACCTCGCCAAAGCTTTTGACACTGTTTCTATTCCCATTCTTTTGCGCAAGCTTGAAAACATAGGCATCAGAGGCACTCAGCTGAAACTTTTCTCAAGCTATCTAGAAGAACGTACCCAATGCGTAAGGATTGGTAATGTTCTCAGTGGTGATCAGAATAATACTACCTTTGGTGTTCCCCAAGGAAGCATTTTAGGATCTACACTTTTCTTGATTTATATAAATGAGCTTTGTAATTTAAAACTAGACCATGGCATAATCATATCTTACGCTGATGACACTGCACTTCTTTTTTCGGCTGATACCGAAGAAGAAGTCTTCAAGCATGCGCAGTTCGGATTCAATATGGTGAATAAGTGGCTTCAGCACAACTTACTAACATTAAACTCAGATAAGACAAATTTTATCAAGTTTTCAATGCGCAAAATAAATTCTACTGAAATAACCTTAAAATTGTATGCACATTAAAGCACAGTAAAGTTCCTTCTGACAACCAATGTATGTGTCCTGTCATAAAAAGCTCAAACAAAATAAAATACTTGGGTGTTATATTAGATGATACTCTTTCTTTTAGACAACATATAGAGGCCTTAAATAATAGAATACGTAAGTTAATATATGTCCTCAAAAAACTTCGTTACATTGCAGATCAAAAAATAATTTGTCAGGTTTACTATGCTCTATGTCAATCAATTTTATCTTATTGTATAACTACATGGGGGGGAGCGGGTAAAACATTATTACTAACAACAGAGAGAGCTCAAAGAGCGATACTCAAAGTGGCCACTTTTCGCCCTTTCTTTTTCCCCACTAACCTGCTATATAAATCTTTTAAAGTGTTAACAGTTCGGCAGTTATTTATAATGAACATAGTACTAAAGCAGCACGCAGCCCTTCCCTACACCACTGAACATACTAACAAAAGACGGAAAGATAAAGTCTGTCCGCAACAAACAGGGTTAAAACATGCATTTACATCCAAATTTTACACATTCTTAGGACCGCTTATGTACAATAGACTGAATGCGTTAGCTAATATTTATCCCCTTAATTACAATAATTGTAAAAAAATCCTTAAGGATACCCTCCAGAGTATGTCTTACCATGATACAGAGAACTTATTGAGTGTGTTAAAATAAATCTTTTTAGTTTCTATACATTTAATTAAGTCACTTAAGTTATAAAAAATTTGCAACTACGGACTTTGTTATTCGGTCTAGTTAGTTTTTGAAATGTTTACTTTTACGTTCAATTCCAAATTGTTTACACGTTATGTATAACTTGTAGCTATAAGTAGGTACCTATAATAATAACAAAGTAGTGATTATTTTACATTAAATGTTAGCTCTTCTCGCCTGAAACACAGGATTACGTAGTTCAGGCTCCCGTGTTATATATACCTATGTCTAAATAAGTTTTATGATTTTTTTATATTTACCTTGTTTTATTTGAATAAATTTATTATTATTATTATTATTATTTATTTGTATAGATTTGTATAGAGTAGCTGCGCCCCGCGGTGTTGCCCGCGGTGAATAAGTTTGATGATAATAAATGGATATAACCGCGCCGACAGGGACGTGCGTGTGCGCACACTCCTGTTGCACGGCACTGCTGTAAAGTACTCATTAAATGTATCGTGTCTGTATGTTATAGTTTACAACTGCAACCATGGTAGTGTTATGGTGACATTTCGCTGTAAGTTGTAGGTAGCAGGTGTATTTAAGTATTAAATATTGTATAATATGTGAACGGCCGCTCGTGGTCAGTGAAAGCTCAGCACACGTCTCAACGTGGAGCGTAGCGTTGTACGTGTCGCGGCGCGGCGACTCAACACCACAGACACACACACACACACACACACACACACACACACCACTGACTGACACCGATATCAACAGATGGACGGGTCGCGGGCGCGGGCGCGGGCGCGGCGGGGTGGGCAAAATTGTAAAAACATATAAGATATATTGAAAAATTACACTTTAACGACACTAAATTGATATGAGAAGTCAAAAATACATTAGAAACTGCTATAAAATAAACAAGGGTTATTTGGATAAATTTGCGAGAATAACGACAAAAATAAATATTATTTGAAAGTGAAATACAATCACTATAGATAATGAATGTATTGTAGAACAACACATGCGAGTGGGAGACAGCAATGCCACAACATTGACGGAAGATCTAACATTCTGAGAGAGAGAGAGAGAGAGAGCAGAGAGCAGAGCAGAACAATATTCAAATCTTATATATGTGTGGCTGTGTGCGTGTGTGAAGTAAAAAATTACATCTTCAATGCAGTTGTATACAAGTATACAAATGTAAAAGAAAAAACCCGTGACAAGATAACAGCCGTGTATCTGGAGTTATCCCTATCGTCATCCCCCAACAGAGGAAACACACAACCTTCGCACCGATCCCCGTTTGCAACCGGCATCCAGCCGAGCCGCCCAAGCCGAGTTCAATACAAAAGAGGTGCCCTCGGTGACGTTGTGTATCATTTTAAGTGATACCGGTTGAGAGCCGTCTGCTCTCACCAAAAGCCCGTGTAAACACCGTCCAGGCCATCTGCGGCCAACAGCTAAATATTCCATTCGTAAAATTAATTTAAGGAAAAACTACAGTTTCTTCGCAAGCACACATCAACAAAATAACACACATCAACAACAACACACATCAACCAGTCACAGTTGCGTCTTCTACGTGAAGTACGTTGTGTCGCCGCGCCGCGCCGCGCCGGCGCCGGTGCTGGCTGGACCGTGCGCGCGCGATCGCCAAAACTTATCCAAATTCATCAAAATCAACGACTTTGACGCGAGCCCTCTCTCGATTGGTTTTGATCTAATAATAGCACTCATCCCAACATTCTGGTCAGAATTCTGATTGCATGTATTAATATTCGTTCTAGATTTACCAGTTATCCAAGTATAACTGATATCTAAGGAACTAAAATGAATTATTCAGCCATTCGCGCCTCTCAATACGCGTGGCTTAATCTTTGAAACAAGCATATAATTAACTACTGGTAGGTTCTACCAGCGAGCTGTTTTAACAGCTGTATATCCACCATCCGGCCCGCTCGCCCACGGGACGGTACACGGACGGGGTGACACTCTGTGTGCTCTTATAATTATTATCACATGCGTCGCATGTGTACAGTACAACAATCGCGCCTTGCTCAGAGCTCGACGCTCCCTCTAGAGAGCCACATATCAATATATATGTGTGTGAATGAAATACATATTGAGTTTTGCCAGAACTCACATATATAAACATTTTGATTATTTGAATTCCGTTACGTGAGATACTAAGACGATCACGCCCGGAGTTAGGAGAGCCCCTGAAACCTCTCGGCCACTTGACGCGTGATGCCGATGCACCGGAGTGCACCGCGCAACTTGGCCCCAACATTGGTGCGACGAACGCCGCGCGTTCCCGTCGGCGACGATGCGAGACACTACTACGTACTGTTACTCCAGCCGCGTGAGTGTTGTGTCAAATCTCTACATCAATCGTTCAACCATCCAAGTGTTCCCAACGCGCACGCGCGAACACCAGTCCGGCACGGTCCGGCGATATAGATCGCGAGCACGCACGCCTGGACTCGAATGTCAAATGACACGACCTCTGTGATAAATCGTTGACGGTCGTCCCGGCGGTTTTTCTTTTCTTTTCTTATAATAAATATCGTCAATTCCTGGACGGAAATATATACAAACGACAATATAATATTACATAAAAGAAAACACCGAAACAAAGTCTTAACGATTGTCACAGTTATATACAAACATCCCCCAACAACAAACATAATGAGACCAACAGATTTTACACTGAAGTTAGTGATAATATTATATGTATTCTCTATTTATTAACACGTACAACGTACACGTATAATACTTGTAAATTTCAAACTAACAACACTCTTTTGATATCATTCAGGGCGGTTGCGCGCGCGCACAACGCCGCGCCGCACCGCGCCCGTTGCTACTTGCGCAGCGCTTGCTCAGTGTGTCCACGCCACTGTGCGCCGCCCGCACTGCGCGCGCGCACGTCGACACCGGTCGCGCGCTGCGAAACACGTTTCAACGCGGGCCCCGCGTCACCACGGTGCCGGTGAGGTGAGGCTGAGTTCTCCACACATCTCACAGTAGTGTTTGTATATTAGGTACTTATCGTACTTCCGGCGCAAGTGTTTCAGTATTGGTCCGGTATGGCAGGTGACAGTCATCTACCGGCTTAAGGTATCACAAACGTTGTGTACGGAATCGTACATTTGTTAGAAATAATGAATGTAGCCCGATCCACAATGAATTACTAAATTATAATCTGTAACTTACAATAAACCAGTTCGCACACAGCCGGCGACTCGGGCGGTCGTTTTTACTTACTTTACTTTCTAAACTTACTTCAACGTAACTTACTACTGAACTACTTACTACACGTAGGTACGGGCTACGGGCTACTGGCTCAAAATTGGCTGAACGAATGCAAACAGCTGTCGACGGCTGGAAGGAAATAAATATTGCATCCAACCCCTAATGGAAGAACAGACAAGATACACCTAAAGGTGAGATAGAAACAGCAATATGTTCAACATGTTTCAACTGGTATACGACGAGCCCTCTATTACTCGTTGCTTAAACTGTCGTGTGTCTGTGACGTCACCGACACTTACGCACTACCACTACCTACTGGATATATAAGTGGCAGCACTTCCCCAAACCCACTCGATACAGTACCTACTGCTACTTGTTGTTTATATTATTCCAGAGTACGACGCACCCGAGCAACTGACGCCCGCCCGCGCCGAAGTGTACGTCCCAACCAGACACAATGGCTGACATTACGCGCTAACAAAATAACATGTAAATGCAAGGGGGGCCTCGCCTCCACATTGTGATGAGTTAATATTGAATAAAACGTCATATTTATATTGAAGTAACTTGTTTTATTGGTTTTGAAAGCCGGTTCACATGACTGTAACATTATAAGTATTGACACTGACAAGCGGCACCTACTCTACCGGTCGAGTCAGTGTCCATTGAACAAGCGGTCGGTGTGGCATACCACCAATACACGAGGGCTATAGGCTATTTATATAGCTTGAGCCTATTCATGAAAAACAGTAATTTAATATCGAAAATGGCTTTAGTGTTTTTGTAAGTACCTACTCTCCGTGACACACAGTGTTGCAGGCGGTTGAATCAGTTTTCGTAACACTTTTTCCACAGCGACTGAGGTAGGTACCTCCAAAACGTTGTATTTGAACGCATCAACGACTTGTTCAGGCGTCGAAACACGTTGGCCACTCAATTTATTCTTGATATGCGAGAATAAAATGAAGTAATTTGGTGGTAAATCCGGGCTATACGGAGGATGAGCCATCAAGTGTACGTTTTGGCCAGTGTCAAATAGGTGGTTGTTTTAGCCGATGTGTGAGTGCTTGCATTATCATCATGAAGAATGACCCTTCGTTGCCGCTATTATTTCGTACTATCTATCGCCCGCGACTTCGTCCGCGTGGAATTCGGTTTTATCATGCACCCATATTTTACCCCTCGGAAAAGTAGCCTATGTTACTCCTTGTTACATCAGCTATCTGCGAGTGAAAGTCCAGTATCGGTCCAGCCATTTCAGAGATTAGCCGGAACAAACAGACAGGCAGTGAGACAAAAATTGAAAAAAAAAGACGTGTGGCACTGGGAGACTGCCGCGGTAAAGCTATTGCGCGTGATATTTCAAAAAGTCATTAAAAGTTCTGGTATTTATCGATAGATGGAAAAACTAAAAAGTATCACCGCTGTGCCGGCCGGAGGGGGGGGGTGTTAGGTTTTTTTCGTTACGGAATTTCTGGATTCGGTCTCCACGCTCAAGGCCCGCGATAGAAGCTATGCAATAGCTTAAAAAAAAAATTGTTTTGATATTTATATCCATATGCACTTAGTAAAAAGCGGTTATTTTAATATTACACACAGACATTCCAATTTTATTTGTATAGATTATTGTAAGTTTGTGAGACTTTAAGCCGGTAGTTGATTGTTGCCTACAAAGGTGGACCGAATTGAAAATTTGTGCCGCGAAAATATTAATATAAGACCGTTTGAGACGGTGTGAGACGGATGGATGGATGGACGGATTGTACGGGGCCTGTGTTCGACGTGTCTCGCAGCGCGCGCGCGGTCTGTGACTTACTATTAACCAGACCAGTTTGGTGGCGGCGTGTGCGGCGCCGAGGAGACACAGAGCAAGCGCCGCGTGAGTTGATAAGGGCGTCGTGCAGAGGCGCACGCCGCGGCGACACAGAGCAAGCGCCGCGTGAGTCGATAAGGACGTCGCGCAGAGGCGCACGCCGCGGCGACACAGAGCAAGCGCCGCGTGAGTCCATAAGGGCGTCGCGCAGAGGCGCACGCCGCGGCGACACAGAGCAAGCGCCGCGTGAGTCGATAAGGACGTCGCGCAGAGGCGCACGCCGCGGCGACACAGAGCAAGCGCCGCGTGAGTCGATAAGGACGTCGCGCAGAGGCGCACGCCGCGGCGACACACAGCAAGCGCCGCGTGAGTCGATAAGGACGTCGCGCAGAGGCGCACGCCGCGGCGACACAGAGCAAGCGCCGCGTGAGTCGATAAGGACGTCGCGCAGAGGCGCACGCCGCGGCGACACAGAGCAAGCGCCGCGTGAGTCGATAAGGACGTCGCGCAGAGGCGCACGCCGCGGCGACACAGAGCAAGCGCCGCGTGAGTCCATAAGGGCGTCGCGCAGAGGCGCACGCCGCGGCGACACAGAGCAAGCGCCGCGTGAGTCGATAAGGACGTCGCGCAGAGGCGCACGCCGCGGCGACACAGAGCAAGCGCCGCGTGAGTCGATAAGGACGTCGCGCAGAGGCGCACGCCGCGGCGACACAGAGCAAGCGCCGCGTGAGTCGATAAGGACGTCGCGCAGAGGCGCACGCCGCGGCGACACAGAGCAAGCGCCGCGTGAGTCGATAAGGACGTCGCGCAGAGGCGCACGCCGCGGCGACACAGAGCAAGCGCCGCGTGAGTCGATAAGGACGTCGCGCAGAGGCGCACGCCGCGGCGACACAGAGCAAGCGCCGCGTGAGTCGATAAGGACGTCGCGCAGAGGCGCACGCCGCGGCGACACAGAGCAAGCGCCGCGTGAGTCGATAAGGACGTCGCGCAGAGGCGCACGCCGCGGCGACACAGAGCAAGCGCCGCGTGAGTCGATAAGGGCGTCGCGCAGAGGCGCACGCCGCGGCGACACAGAGCAAGCGCCGCGTGAGTCGATAAGGACGTCGCGCAGAGGCGCACGCCGCGGCGACACAGAGCAAGCGCCGCGTGAGTCGATAAGGACGTCGCGCAGAGGCGCACGCCGCGGCGACACAAAGCAAGCGCCGCGTGAGTCGATAAGGACGTCGCGCAGAGGCGCACGCCGCGGCGACACAGAGCAAGCGCCGCGTGAGTCGATAAGGACGTCGCGCAGAGGCGCACGCCGCGGCGACACAAAGCAAGCGCCGCGTGAGTCGATAAGGACGTCGCGCAGAGGCGCACGCCGCGGCGACACAGAGCAAGCGCCGCGTGAGTCGATAAGGACGTCGCGCAGAGGCGCACGCCGCGGCGACACAGAGCAAGCGCCGCGTGAGTCGATAAGGACGTCGCGCAGAGGCGCACGCCGCGGCGACACAGAGCAAGCGCCGCGTGAGTCCATAAGGGCGTCGCGCAGAGGCGCACGCCGCGGCGACACAGAGCAAGCGCCGCGTGAGTCGATAAGGACGTCGCGCAGAGGCGCACGCCGCGGCGACACAGAGCAAGCGCCGCGTGAGTCGATAAGGACGTCGCGCAGAGGCGCACGCCGCGGCGACACAGAGCAAGCGCCGCGTGAGTCGATAAGGACGTCGCGCAGAGGCGCACGCCGCGGCGACACAGAGCAAGCGCCGCGTGAGTCGATAAGGGCGTCGCGCAGAGGCGCATGCCGGCGCGGGCGGTCTGACCGTCGTGAGCTATATGTTTTGTTATATAGCTTGCAAAGAACATGTAATAATATATTACACTTGCATAGTCACATACATAATATCATTTGAATATTGTTATACTCTCAGAATATGGGTCTTCTTAATTAATCGGTCAATTTTGTGGCATTATTTGTCTCCTGTGTTGTTATGTGTGTGACCACCCGTGTCACCGAGGGTGTAGTTGCCGGTGATATTACAGGCACCACACATTGCACCCTCGGGTCAATCGAGGGCGCAACACGATGAGATTTGGGTGTTCCCATACCTAAGTAAGGCAGGACTTCAACATCTACTCGTTCCGTAACTTATTCACATAAAGAATCTACCTACATAATAATCTAATCATTATTATACATTGAAGAGATGCTCCTAGTAGTTTTCTGTAGATGCTAGTTCAACTTTTTAAATATATTTTTCGTTTGACATTATCACCCAAATAATATTTCCAATGGCTGTTCGTAGGGTCTCGTAGGGTAGGGTAGGGTCTTGACGTAATTTTGTAAAAGCGTAATTCTTTATATGAATTTCCTAGAAATTATTTTAGGATTTCATTCAAGGTGTTCCTTTGAATGTATATATAGTAGGTATTGTTGCCAGGCATTGTAATACTCGTATAATGTATTACAAGGTGGAAACCTATGGTGATACGTGGTAAAACGTGTGATACGTTTGACATTCAATTATTACATTCCAGCTAAGGAAGAGAGCGTGGTGGTCTAGTGGTACTGAGCCTGAGTTTGAATCCGGAGGTTGCCGGTTCAAATCTCGACGTGCACCTATGAGTTTTTCAATTGAACGATTTATGTGCGCAATACCACGTTTTCAAAACGGTGAAGGAAAACATCGTGAGGAAACCGACATGTCCTAGAACTGAAAATTCGAAGACATGTGTCGAGTGCACGAAAGGAGCCTCTTTGAGGCGCACTTACAATCCTTTCACCACACTGGTTCGAGAGAACCAGTGATTAGAATAGTAGTAGTAGCTAAGGAAGACATTACCAGACTTTTATCCGTAACAATTTATTACTTATTTTTTTTTATTTTTTTGTGTTTTTAAATTATAAATAGCAGTACTTAATATATAAAAATTTAAAAAGACACGTACAACGTGTTTTACAGTATTTTACTTTAATCTTACTTTAGTATGTACAGGCATTGATTGAAGGTTGTACAATAATACAAAGTTGTTCGTATAAACAGCAGGGTGGTCCGTCCGGATGTTGTGTGTACGTACACACGGCACACGGGGGGGTGTTGTATGTATGTATGTATGTATGTATGTATGTATGTATGGCGGCGCGCGTCGAGTCGAGGTCCATCAGCTCTGTCCGGCACCTACTCCGCAGCCGCTTCGGCTTCTGCACCCGCACCCGCACCCTTCTTCGACCAGCCGTCACACATTTTTCGGAGGAAAGCTGTAACACAATAGTTAAATATTACAAAACAGATTTGATTTTATGGAAAATATACAGAGAGGACGTTAGGTGGAGACGTGGCCATTAGCGTGGAGCCAACCCGCGAGGCTGGGCCGGGCTCGCGGGCAGGAGCCCGTTATATGTACCTTATGTACTTGATATTATGTACTCGATACAAATTATGGAATGCGATTGCGCACTGTCTCTACTTGACGGCTCTCGTGTACCAATGAATGATGCAAAGTCCAAAAAAACTTGAATATATATTCAATCTATGAATATGCATATTCATATTCCTAGTCTAAAGATGATTTGAAAGTTATTTTAATTTCGAGTTTAATTTTTTCATTGGACTTTTATATAATTATTTAGTTATGTTGATGAATGCTGGAGGAAGCTTAACGTTTTTGTTTGGTAAAGTAAACACCCCCTATTATAGTTAAGTGCACCGAAATACTTAGATATATCTCGTTCATCAGAAGTTTGATTGGATGAACGAACGCAACTAGTGGTTAGAAACAAAGTTAAGAAACTTACGTATTTTAAAGCGTTTCCAATGTGTTAACTTATAGGTAATATATACGAAAAGCGAGAAGAAATAAGACAGCTGATTCCTTGATGATTCACTTACGATCTTATAACTAAAGATTACGTGGATGTATGTGATGTCTTCTACGCCAAAACCTTCTTCAGGAATGCTGTAAAGGTACAAAGGTAAAACACATATAAGACAAGACAGGGCACAGGGGCTGACACTCATGCTCATTCAAGGTATTCAATACAAACGGATTGTAACATTACATGGGTCACACAGGGTAGGGACGACTGCACAAATCATATTTTATCTATACAAGTTTTGGAAAGTGCCAATTTTATACGAGCTTTGCGTCCATGCACAGTCAATGAGTGGTCAAAACTACAGTTTCTTTGATATTGAAGTGTAAAGGGTGAGGGTGGGTCTGGGGGGGTCTCAAACAGGAATCTGTCTCGTAGTTGTGATGATACTCACGCGCGTAGGGGATCATGCCGTCGTCATCTTCAGGGTCCATGCAGTCCTTGACCACCTCCGAGTAAAGGGTGAGGGTGGGTCTGGGGGGGTCTCAAACAGGAATCTGTCTCGTAGTTGTGATGATACTCACGCGCGTAGGGGATCATGCCGTCGTCATCTTCAGGGTCCATGCAGTCCTTGACCACCTCCGAGTAAAGGGTGAGGGTGGGTCTGGGGGGGTCTCAAACAGGAATCTGTCTCGTAGTTGTGATGATACTCACGCGCGTAGGGGATCATGCCGTCGTCATCTTCAGGGTCCATGCAGTCCTTGACCACCTCCGAGTAAAGGGTGAGGGTGGGTCTGGGGGGGTCTCAAACAGGAATCTGTCTCGTAGTTGTGATGATACTCACGCGCGTAGGGGATCATGCCGTCGTCATCTTCAGGGTCCATGCAGTCCTTGACCACCTCCGAGTAAAGGGTGAGGGTGGGTCTGGGGGGGTCTCAAACAGGAATCTGTCTCGTAGTTGTGATGATACTCACGCGCGTAGGGGATCATGCCGTCGTCATCTTCAGGGTCCATGCAGTCCTTGACCACCTCCGCCACTTCCGCATCCTCCAGCTTCTCACCTGCCGCCAAAACCATTAACCATTTACCTACTTACTTGACATCATATTATACTATACCTCTCATTATAACGATACGTAGCTACACACACAAGACAAGTGTCTACAATTACGGTAACCGAGTTTGAAATACTTTTATTATCAGAAAGAGTATTTGTAGGAGATACGAGTTGGTGGTCGTTAAGTTGTGCCACAGTGACTAGTAGTGACCCACAGCGTGGCCCCTCTGTTAACCAGACACACTAACCACAATGCCTTCACTTCAAAGTAAATAGGGGTACACCAATATGCTATGTATGAATTCTGCCAATTTGATTGCTGAACGTAACTACGGTTTTGCAGAAATACTTTCTAGAGCTTGAAAACAAACTGTGAAATCCTTGAGAGTGAATGGTAACGCGAGTCCGGTGCCCGAGCAGTCCACCTGGCACTCCGCCAAACAATTGATTACGTTACGAATCACTTCTGGCTGGAACACTTGCCAATGTATTTCGAGGGTCTGCTCCCGTTTATATCTCAGCTGTTTTCAAAATACAGTAACAACGTACACTCATACTTACAACTAGAATTCGATGTAAGTATTTAATCGATCGGTCGAAATGCACAGGCCCACAATGATAATCTTGTACTTTTATATGTACTTAGGTAATAAAATAAACGACCTCTGTCTGTTATCTGCCGCTATGCAGAATTGTGCTTGTACTTGGGTAGGGTAGGGTAGGGTAGGGAGTGATACAGTGACACGGACACTCGTCTCAGGGTGTTTAGCGTGATGCAATAACTAACAATTAGGTCTACTCCCAAATACAATTGCATTTGTTATAGACAGAGGATGCTGCTGATAACATAATATGTATATAAATATGTCTTTGCATTCAAAAAAATATTACGTTATCACAGCTTCCAGGCAGAAACATAAAAAATTGTGCGCATCAGTTCCGAAGCGCGACTCAAATATGTGTGACTGTCACTGAATAAATCAATGAGTCGAATCATAACAAAAAGCGTTATATATTTAAAAATATCTTATTACTAGCCAATAAATTTTCGCACCCTGATAGGAGGGCTTTAAATGAAATCAATTGTTAGGAAGGAGTTATCTCCAAAAAGCTCGCTAAGGACAATCGTTACCTAACGACAGGAGTGTGTGTGTGAGCTCAGCTCCAAGGCAGAGACCGTTCTCGTTCTTGTCGTACAGCTTCAGACATTCGATGAAGTCCTCGTACACACCCTGGTCCTTGTCCTTCTTGGCCTGAGCGTAGATGGGAAGGAACTCTTCAAGCTGAAACAGTTTAACAACACCAATGCATTCACCAAAGTATTCAATTGACATATTATATTACAAGGCCACATTTAATTTACATTACAATGAATATCTAGAAGAGTTCAGGGGTTCTTCTAATAGGTAGGTACTGCTGTATCAACGTTTAGATAAATAATGTCGTCATCATGTGATTCAGTGAAGTAGGAAACGACTCGTTATTTCACTGGAGTTCCAGTAAATACAACATTTGGTCTAACAGCAGACATTTATGGATACCTACATGTTTAATTCTCGATTTTATTGATATAAATTTTTATTCATGCGGTTACATGGAATATTAATGGTCTGCTACGAATTTACCATGAAGTTTATACATAAATTCTCTTAGGCTGATCATAAAAAGCTTACCCAGAAGAAATGTATCATCTACACATTATTTATTTTCTATAATAAAAATATAGGTTATCATAATATCTCAACTCAAGTCACAATGTGTGTCTCAGTGCTTGAGAGATATTGGATTAATGCGGGATATACTATTTAGAGTTTTTATTATTAGTTTCAATGTTTATTGTGAAGTTTGAGAATTATCTTGAAATTGTCAGAAACAATATAAAATGCAACGCCTGTTGTTGGAGTGATAGAGAGTTGGATAGTTGGCGGCTGTACGCGCGCAGGAGACGAGCTACGAGTACCTTCATGCGTCACAGTAACCGGCTCATTGCTATACGAGTTGGATGTTTGTGGTGAGCTTATGGTGAGCTAAATGGTATCGATGTTGTCATGGGCAGAGGACAGCCCTTACCTGAACAATACCGCAACGTGAACGTGCCGGACATCAATGAGAGCAAAACTTCAAGTAGCAGAGGTAGCAGAGGTAGCAGAGGTAGCAGAGGTAGGTGGGTAGGTAGTAGGTAGACTGTACTTACAGTCAGGAACTTCTCCCCCTTCTTCTTGGTGCCACCGAGCTTCTCGATGGTGGCCAGGGTGGGGTTGGAGTTGAGCGCCCTCAGGACATCGCCCAGGTTGAAGGTAGCAGAGGTAGCAGAGGTAGCAGAGGTAGGTAGGTGGGTAGGTAGTAGGTAGACTGTACTTACAGTCAGGAACTTCTCCCCCTTCTTCTTGGTGCCACCGAGCTTCTCGATGGTGGCCAGGGTGGGGTTGGAGTTGAGCGCCCTCAGGACATCGCCCAGGTTGAAGGTAGCAGAGGTAGCAGAGGTAGGTAGGTAGTAGGTAGTAGGTAGACTGTACTTACAGTCAGGAACTTCTCCCCCTTCTTCTTGGTGCCACCGAGCTTCTCGATGGTGGCCAGGGTGGGGTTGGAGTTGAGCGCCCTCAGGACATCGCCCAGGTTGAAGGTAGCAGAGGTAGCAGAGGTAGGTAGGTGGGTAGGTAGTAGGTAGACTGTACTTACAGTCAGGAACTTCTCCCCCTTCTTCTTGGTGCCACCGAGCTTCTCGATGGTGGCCAGGGTGGGGTTGGAGTTGAGCGCCCTCAGGACATCGCCCAGGTTGAAGGTAGCAGAGGTAGCAGAGGTAGGTAGGTGGGTAGGTAGTAGGTAGACTGTACTTACAGTCAGGAACTTCTCCCCCTTCTTCTTGGTGCCACCGAGCTTCTCGATGGTGGCCAGGGTGGGGTTGGAGTTGAGCGCCCTCAGGACATCGCCCAGGTTGAAGGTAGCAGAGGTAGCAGAGGTAGCAGAGGTAGGTAGGTGGGTAGGTAGTAGGTAGACTGTACTTACAGTCAGGAACTTCTCCCCCTTCTTCTTGGTGCCACCGAGCTTCTCGATGGTGGCCAGGGTGGGGTTGGAGTTGAGCGCCCTCAGGACATCGCCCAGGTTGAAGGTAGCAGAGGTAGCAGAGGTAGGTAGGTGGGTAGGTAGTAGGTAGACTGTACTTACAGTCAGGAACTTCTCCCCCTTCTTCTTGGTGCCACCGAGCTTCTCGATGGTGGCCAGGGTGGGGTTGGAGTTGAGCGCCCTCAGGACATCGCCCAGGTTGAAGGTAGCAGAGGTAGCAGAGGTAGGTAGGTGGGTAGGTAGTAGGTAGACTGTACTTACAGTCAGGAACTTCTCCCCCTTCTTCTTGGTGCCACCGAGCTTCTCGATGGTGGCCAGGGTGGGGTTGGAGTTGAGCGCCCTCAGGACATCGCCCAGGTTGAAGGTAGCAGAGGTAGCAGAGGTAGGTAGGTGGGTAGGTAGTAGGTAGACTGTACTTACAGTCAGGAACTTCTCCCCCTTCTTCTTGGTGCCACCGAGCTTCTCGATGGTGGCCAGGGTGGGGTTGGAGTTGAGCGCCCTCAGGACATCGCCCAGGTTGAAGGTAGCAGAGGTAGCAGAGGTAGGTAGGTGGGTAGGTAGTAGGTAGACTGTACTTACAGTCAGGAACTTCTCCCCCTTCTTCTTGGTGCCACCGAGCTTCTCGATGGTGGCCAGGGTGGGGTTGGAGTTGAGCGCCCTCAGGACATCGCCCAGGTTGAAGGTAGCAGAGGTAGCAGAGGTAGGTAGGTGGGTAGGTAGTAGGTAGACTGTACTTACAGTCAGGAACTTCTCCCCCTTCTTCTTGGTGCCACCGAGCTTCTCGATGGTGGCCAGGGTGGGGTTGGAGTTGAGCGCCCTCAGGACATCGCCCAGGTTGAAGGTAGCAGAGGTAGCAGAGGTAGGTAGGTGGGTAGGTAGTAGGTAGACTGTACTTACAGTCAGGAACTTCTCCCCCTTCTTCTTGGTGCCACCGAGCTTCTCGATGGT
This sequence comes from Chesias legatella, assembly GCA_947359385.1. Taxonomy (NCBI): domain Eukaryota; kingdom Metazoa; phylum Arthropoda; class Insecta; order Lepidoptera; family Geometridae; genus Chesias; species Chesias legatella. Next base: position 38,792 of record OX375777.1, read on the forward strand.
GGCCAGGGTGGGGTTGGAGTTGAGCGCCCTCAGGACATCGCCCAGGTTGAAGGTAGCAGAGGTAGCAGAGGTAGGTAGGTGGGGAGGTAGTAGGTAGACTGTACTTACAGTCAGGAACTTCTCCCCCTTCTTCTTGGTGCCACCGAGCTTCTCGATGGTGGCCAGGGTGGGGTTGGAGTTGAGCGCCCTCAGGACATCGCCCAGGTTGAAGGTAGCAGAGGTAGCAGAGGTAGGTAGGTGGGTAGGTAGTAGGTAGACTGTACTTACAGTCAGGAACTTCTCCCCCTTCTTCTTGGTGCCACCGAGCTTCTCGATGGTGGCCAGGGTGGGGTTGGAGTTGAGCGCCCTCAGGACATCGCCCAGGTTGAAGGTAGCAGAGGTAGCAGAGGTAGGTGGGTAGGTAGTAGGTAGTAGACTGTACTTACAGTCAGGAACTTCTCCCCCTTCTTCTTGGTGCCACCGAGCTTCTCGATGGTGGCCAGGGTGGGGTTGGAGTTGAGCGCCCTCAGGACATCGCCCAGGTTGAAGGTAGCAGAGGTAGCAGAGGTAGGTAGGTGGGTAGGTAGTAGGTAGACTGTACTTACAGTCAGGAACTTCTCCCCCTTCTTCTTGGTGCCACCGAGCTTCTCGATGGTGGCCAGGGTGGGGTTGGAGTTGAGCGCCCTCAGGACATCGCCCAGGTTGAAGGTAGCAGAGGTAGCAGAGGTAGGTGGGTAGGTAGTAGGTAGTAGACTGTACTTACAGTCAGGAACTTCTCCCCCTTCTTCTTGGTGCCACCGAGCTTCTCGATGGTGGCCAGGGTGGGGTTGGAGTTGAGCGCCCTCAGGACATCGCCCAGGTTGAAGGCGTCGATTTTGCCGGATCCATCGAAGTCGTAGATGGAGTAGGCGAACGTTGCCCCTGTCATTACACAGTTACATTGTTGTACCTACAGTGTAACATTACATTGAATGGATCAATGGAAACAAATGCAACTGAAACGATGGATGGCATTTTTACCTTTGAGAAACCCGTTTAGTATTAAACCCCAGCCTGTATAGTTTTAGTAAATACAATTATTTTTAAAATCCGTACCCGTGTTCTTGAGTAAATTATAAATATTTAAAAAGTAGTCCAACTTAAAAGTCAGCCAACTACAAGTTATTTGTTATGAAAGTCAATGTAAATAAACCGTTTATTTATTTAGTAAGGTACGGAAATATTACAAAAAACTGTTATTGGACATAACTGCGTAGTAGTTATAAAAGTCGTTAATTTTTGGAATGCGTAAAAAGGGAATTGGATTCTGGTATATTCTTCCCGATCTAATTTCAATGACATACCTACATACACTATCATAGGTATCACGCGGCGCCTCGCTGCGTGATGTGATCGGACACTTACCGTAGACCCTTCTATTACTAACACTTCCGCGATTTAAATAAACCATTATTTAATTACGATTTCGGGAAAAAAAAACGATAAGTTTTAGTTATATAGTATTTATTATTATGTTTTACTATTTTTTATTATTTATTACTATTATTATTATTTAGCTATTTGCGAGACCAAAACACGCCATAACTCAAATAATATGAACCCTGAAAAATCAGGAATGATAAAACAACATGTAAGTTGTTGTTAATAGAGGCTACACTTATTGTATCATTTAGGAATAATAATTATGGAATTAGGCCAAACCTAATAATAAACAAAAGTTACGTTTACGTTTAAGATTTCAGGAACAATTTAACCATTATCGTTTACAGAAATAAAATAGTATCAATGTTACATAGTGTAACATTATTATAATTCAGTCATGTAGGTTAAACAAACATATGTTATGGATTTAATTGTTATGGAAAAAAATACTACTACAAATAATTGTGTACCGAAAAAATTAGGTTAAATAGTTGTAAAATAGGTTTTATTATATTAATTATTGAATTATATTGATTAAATAATATTTTTACAAATAATTATGTGACGGTATTTATTCTGGAAAGTGTAAGTCGTTGGTTTTGCTTAGAGGCGTGGGCGTGGGCGTGGGCGTGGGAGTACATTCTTCGCCCAGAATAATACATTTCCACGGAGCGCGTTCCTTTCGATATATGTATGTGTCTGTGTGACTCACGTTCTAATTATAGTCGGGACACTGTGTCCCAGTTTCTGTATGGACTGCAACTACCTGTACCCTATATAAGTACATATCAGTAAAATATATATATCAGTTTTATTGACGTGACAACGTCTTATAATTCGATAGAGCCGGCTGCACGCACGAAAAAACATGACTCATGCGGCGTTACCTCGCTCTGAGGCGTTCCATGTAAGGCTTGTGCAAGTGCAAGCGAGAGCGCGGAACGAGCGACAAAGAAGCACAATCGGCCTTTGCGTTCGGCAGCGTTCGACATCCGTCTCTCTCCTACTTGAGTGAGCGATGCGTCTGCGTGGACAGCTGCTAATACTTACATTTACATGTTTTGATCGAGTATCAAGTGCATATATACATACAAATCTATTAAACAAATGAAATTAAAATTTTCTTTTGAAAAATGCTACCATTCCATCAGTATTTTCTTAAGACATTGTCACGTTCAACTATCGTCAGTAAACCGACTTTACAGACAACCATTTATTTAATTGTATTCATATTTTTTTATATTTTTTAACATTTGAGTTAAATTAAAATTGAATATTTTGTTGACCGTTGTTCGTATTTTGTTCAAAGTTGAGTTTGTTTATCTAGAAGTAGGTGATTAACACAATAATTGATGGTGATCACACTGATCCGCCTGATTGGGGAGGGATCATGAACTGAGCTTGACAGTGGCGGGTGATGCCTCGCGTCGCGTCGCGTCGTGTGTCACTACGCGGGCGGGTGGTCGGGTGACGCGCACACGGCGCGGCGCGGCGCGGCGCGGCGTTGCGTATTGAAAGTGCCGCCAGTTCATATTCCCACGCTTGGTATTAACTGAGCTAGGCTGCACTGAAATCTGAGCGGAGTTTCTGTGTTTGGCTGGGCGCGCAACGCGGCGCGTCGCGGTATGATCATGTGACGCCACTGGTTAATTATAGAAAGCGGCGCGCGCGCAACGCGCCGCGCCGGCGCCGCTCAAACCCAGCTAAACATAGACGATGTAGCGTGCCTATTCTCCACTCATTTTATATAATGGAACATTCCCGATGATAAACCAAGTTCGTATCAGAGAAGGACAATTATTACGAACAGGAAGATAATACGAAACTCGGGATGATACGAGTATGTATGTATGAGAATGAACCGGGTTATATATGATAGGTTTTAAGGAATACGGTACTCACTGTCGATGTCGTTCTTGCTGAGGTCGCTCTGAAAATTACCAAAAACATTTCGTTAATCCACGTGTGCCGGGGCGGTGGCCGGGGCGGTGGCCGGTCATGCAAGTGTAAGTACAATTAGTTGTGTGTTCTCCCGGTGTCTCTCTCTCTGCATCAGTCTCGATCAGTTATAGTTATCTTTAAGGAATATACCATCTTCCTTCCCTGTGTGACTGTGTGAGAGCACTGGTTGCGGCGCTGCGGGTGTGGTGTGGAGGATCAAACACGTGTTATTATGTTCACTTGTCGCTCTGACAGTCCATTATTATCACGGGCACACGGGCACACAGGTAACACAGTACATTCCACCGGCGTCAGTGACTCACCATGTTGTGTGGTGGTAGTCGGTTCCCTCCCGGTCTTCACTGGCAGACGTTCAGACAAGAAGTGGGGCTCGGTAACTTTTCGCGGGACCGTTTTAACCGGCTCAGATGGCGCACCAGTCTGGATATTTGAGATTTAGCCCAGGAATCCGCAACACTTCTATTTTCGGCGGAGTTGTTCCGTTTCCACGTCGGCCGAGCGCGCTGTCCGCCGTCGTTGCCGAAGCGAGATGAAACTATTTCCCTCCCGCGTTACGACGAGCTATCGGCGAAACGTCAAACACAATAGTTATCTACTCTTACGCTAAACTATTTCTATCGAATTTGTGTATCTTTAGAGAGCAAGGTATCCGCTTTATCGAATGAGTAATGAGTTTTGTCATATTTATTCATAGTAACTATGTAAATATGCAGGTCATGTTCCCACACGTTGCAGACATTCAAACCAAAATAACATATGACACCTAATAATATGTACATAGTGTTAATGTTCCCACACGTTGCAGACATTCAAACCAAAATAACATATGACACCTAATAATATGTACATAGTGTTAATGTTCCCACACGTTGCAGACATTCAAACCAAAATAACATATGACACCTAATAATATGTACATAGTGTTAATGTTCCCACACGTTGCAGACATTCAAACCAAAATAACATATGACACCTAATAATATGTACATAGTGTTAATGTTCCCACACGTTGCAGACATTCAAACCAAAATAACATATGACACCTAATAATATGTACATAGTGTTAATGTTCCCACACGTTGCAGACATTCAAACCAAAATAACATATGACACCTAATAATATGTACATAGTGTTAATGTTCCCACACGTTGCAGACATTCAAACCAAAATAACATATGACACCTAATAATATGTACATAGTGTTAATGTTCCCACACGTTGCAGACATTCAAACCAAAATAACATATGACACCTAATAATATGTACATAGTGTTAATGTTCCCACACGTTGCAGACATTCAAACCAAAATAACATATGACACCTAATAATATGTACATAGTGTTAATGTTCCCACACGTTGCAGACATTCAAACCAAAATAACATATGACACCTAATAATATGTACATAGTGTTAATGTTCCCACACGTTGCAGACATTCAAACCAAAATAACATATGACACCTAATAATATGTACATAGTGTTAATGTTCCCACACGTTGCAGACATTCAAACCAAAATAACATATGACACCTAATAATATGTACATAGTGTTAATGTTCCCACACGTTGCAGACATTCAAACCAAAATAACATATGACACCTAATAATATGTACATAGTGTTAATGTTCCCACACGTTGCAGACATTCAAACCAAAATAACATATGACACCTAATAATATGTACATAGTGTTAATGTTCCCACACGTTGCAGACATTCAAACCAAAATAACATATGACACCTAATAATATGTACATAGTGTTAATGTTCCCACACGTTGCAGACATTCAAACCAAAATAACATATGACACCTAATAATATGTACATAGTGTTAATGTTCCCACACGTTGCAGACATTCAAACCAAAATAACATATGACACCTAATAATATGTACATAGTGTTAATGGTTTCATTTTATACAAATCAATGTTCAACATTAAAATCAAACAATTATATAAATCTGTGTCTTAATACGTTTAATACTTTAATATCGAGAATCACAAAATTTAAAATTAAGTAAACATAAATCCCTTCTAATTGATAATGAAATAGGAAACACTAGGAGTGTCCACCGGGCGCGGCGTGTTCGGCTGTCACGTCACAACAGTAATCCTTCCAGCGAGCGGTTGGAACTAACTAGAGCCTCGTTGACCGTGTTGCATTTCCACATAGCAGGGCGGGGAGCGGGGGGGAGACCGGAGGAACCGATCCTCCGCGAGACTGGAGGCTCGCCGTCTGCCGTCTCGCCCGCTGCGCTGGACACGCTGCTACCCTACATTCCTAGAACAGGAAACAATCACTTTCATACACTATACTATCGAAGAGCTTTCTATACATACTTACTTGGTTTATTGCCCGGATTTACGATAATGATAAAGCTTCGCCTTCCATACAAATCAATGAAATAGAACTTACTGAACATAAACACGCGTGCACACACAAATATAATGTCCATTCATACGATGTGGTTATATGCGACGATTATGCTGATTCAACTGCATTTATGATTCTGCATACATTCTGATGGCTCTTTAGGCCGTAAGAGTTATAAAAGTTTCAAAAAATACATGTACGTTCTTGTTATAATAAATATCAGCAGATCAGCATAATGTACATTTCCCCACACGGAAATCAAACCAACCGCGGTCATTGGATTTGGAAACTATGTTTGTTATTCTGGTAATGTCCATTATTATACATATATGTCTCTGTGTAAGAGTTGCATGTGAAATGAATTTGTTGTTGGTGTTGCGTTCACCTCGCGTCTCCCCGGAGCGTCGCGTCTCCCCGGAGCGTCGCGTCTCCCCGGAGCGTCGCGTCTCCCCGGAGCGTCGCGCCGCCGCGCCGCCACCAACCTCGGAGACAGGACAACAGCTTGGCGCCCTGACATCGACACCTGCGCGCTAAAGCGCTTCCGCGAGACCCACTCCTCCCAGATATTGTAGCGTCCACTTCCCTACGTTTCTGATAATCAACATTTAATTTTACAGTTATTTTTTTTTTTAGATTAGGGGGATCAAGTGGATTTCCGAACGCCTTCTTATGTCTGAACAATCTTAAAGTGAATAAATATGATATGCGTTTACTGAGAAATCTTTCTGAACTTGCTTGGGTAGCAGTTGGAAACCAATTTACTGTTTGAAATTCAAACGTTTGTGTAAACTTATGACTACAAATAGTCATAACTCTGATTCATTTAATAACTATTTGGGTTTATTTATAGAGGGACGTGTTACGCCATCTGATGCATGAACCGCCCCGCCCCGCCCCGCTCCACTACTCACAACAACATGAGGATACTTTACTGATCGGTGTGACGCTGGGGACGTCAATATAATACGTAATTTGACAAACATAAATGTAAGGTTTCATAAAATACTTTTATTGAAAGCAGAGGCCGATTTGTTGAGGCAGCGAGGTCGCGAGCAAATGTGTACATAAAGCGGAGAATAAATAAATAAATAAATAATAGTGGACATTTCACACAGCGCAATAAATAAAAAGCACAATAAATATAATATATTGTGGTTATACTTGTAAGAAACCGTGCAGTGGATTCCAAATTGTTATATTTTGCATTTAATATTGTTTGCCTTGATACAAATAATAATAATAAACATATCAAGCCATGATCTATAATTGGTGTGTTGGCCTCACAGTTCAGTAGGTAGCAACCCTGCCTTCTGCGCTGCAGGTCGTGGGTTCGATTCCCACCCAGGACAAACATTTATGTGACGGACGTAGATGTTTGTTCTGTGTCTGGGTGTTGATATGTATTATAATATGTATTTATTTACATAAAAAAAGTATAAAAGTATTATACCAGTTGTCTAGCTTGCTATGTATGGTTAGCGAGTTTGGAGCTAGATGGCGCTGTGTGAAATGCCCCCCAGTCATGATGATAATAATGTTTGTTTAGGTTTCTGTACCTACGAACTATTGTCTAATGTTTATTAATATTGATAACATAAATGCAACCAACCGGGGCTGATGTGTTCGCGGTCGCGGTCGCGTGTCGATGCAACTCTTCATCAGATGTGTTCGCACCCATCAGTTCCACTTCGTGTAGCGTCATATGTTTGCGGTGTTGATGTGCCGGTGCCGGTGCCGGTGCAGGTGCCGGTGCAGGTGCCGGTGCCGGTGCAGGTGCAGGTGCCGGTGCAGGTGCCGGTGCCGGTGCCGCCGGGAACACGACGCCGACGTCCTCCTCCGAGCACACATCGTAGTCACCTGGTGTTTTATTATAGTAGCTACAGTTTGTACTTCTTCTTCAAATAAAATATATAATATAATGAGATCAACCATTTGTGAATTCCCCCCCCCCCCTAGGGGGCTCCAGCCCTCCTGCACGCCGCGCCCGCGCCGCGCCCGCGCCGCGCCGCGCCGTGTTACAAGCTCTTTTACGTGCATAACTAATTGTATTTTAATTGAGGTAATAAACATGTGAAGTGTGAATGTTCTTAGCACTACTATTCAACTACGTATAACCTTTTTAAAAAGGAGATAAGATACTTTTAAAACTGTAAATTGGCGTAGGTAGGTGTGTCAGATGCTTAGGACCTCCTCTCAACATTATATAACAATAAAAAATATATAAATAAAAAAAAACAATGTGCTTTTGACTAGTGTAATTCCCCAGTGATATATATGTACTTAGTTAAGGTAAAAATATATTTGAATTCTGATTTTTACACTTACGATTCATTGTCGTGTAAAAATTTGCATAACGCTGAAAATCGTTCGTCTGTGTATGCTCCTTACTATTTTCTTGATCAGGTTGCTGAAATTTTCAAGAAGGCATGTCAATAATTGACTTGTAGCCGGACACTAAGAGCCGGTCGCCGGTTACCTATAGGTACAACCGTGTCGTAGCCGGACACTAAGAGCCGGTCGCCGGTTACCTACAGGTACAACCGTGTCGTAGCCGGACACTAAGAGCCGGTCGCCGGTTACCTACAGGTACAACCGTGTCGTAGCCGGACACTAAGAGCCGGTCGCCGGTTACCTACAAGTACAACCATGTCGTAACCGGACACTAAGAGCCGGTCGCCGGTTACCTACAAGTACAACCATGTCGTAGCCGGACACTAAGAACCGGTCGCCGGTTACCTACAGGTACAACCGTGTCGGGTTATCGCCATCGTTTCTATCTAACCTGTGCCGGTGTTATTTCATCGATATTTTCGTGTTGTAACAACTCGTAGCAATTGCTTCTCTCAGCTACGTCTGCATCGATATAGAACGCGATATTGTCGGTTATCTCAGTTACGTATGCATCCGTCACTAATGAGAATTCCGAACGGTTAGCAGAGGAAGCCTGCGCCGACGCATGATCCATACTTTCTTGTATATCTTCAAGAAACGGCATCTTCTCTAGAGGCAGAGATGCGTTGGTAACGTACGAATCTATAATATTATTCATAGCTTCAGCTGGTAAAAACATCGGTTCTGATTTACTTTGTATAACGTCAGTGTCACAAATGAAATCACGTTCCACTTCACTCATGTCAAACAGGCGATTTATAAACATGGATGTGGAATTCGTCAAATCGCCTTGACTCTGAAAATGTTTTTGACATGACAACGTCTTATAATTCGATAGAGCCGGCTGCACGCACGAAAAAACATGACTCATGCGGCGTTACCTCGCTCTGAGGCGTTCCATGTAAGGCTTGTGCAAGTGCAAGCGAGAGCGCGGAACGAGCGACAAAGAAGCACAATCGGCCTTTGCGTTCGGCAGCGTTCGACATCCGTCTCTCTCCTACTTGAGTGAGCGATGCGTCTGCGTGGACAGCTGCTAATACTTACATTTACATGTTTTGATCGAGTATCAAGTGCAGTGTAAAACTATTAAATTGTAAAAAAAAAATTGACATAATTGTATTTATGCGTACAAATAAATCTAACTTGATCAATTTCATTGTGATTTCCAATTACCTCCTTCTCTATATATATACAAATCTATTAAACAAATGAAATTAAAATTTTCTTTTGAAAAATGCTACCATTCCATCAGTATTTTCTTAAGACGTTGTCATGTTCAACTATCGTCAGTAAACCGACTTTACAGACAACCATTTTTTTTGATATCAATTTATATGATATAATTGAATTACTGGATTATAGTGATCGTTACATGTGAGATGTGTACAAACCCCTTCGATTCCTTCATCTCCTTGACCAATAAATGTAGAATCATTATAACCAGCAATAGTTCCACCTGTATAACACACACAATCTTTACGAACAATTAATTTACCACGTTGTAACTTATAGCTATGTAAGTACCTATGTGGAATTCCCCAATTATAAGTAAAAATACTGTAATTAACTAAAACGTTAAAAACCAAACTGTAGAGTGATCCATGGGTACCTACTGTGATTAATATAGTTTTTATTCTCTGAAATAATATTTATTAATACGATACGATACAATACCAGAACATTCAATTTGTGTAGCGGCCATTTTTTGTGGAGTCGATGTGGCAACCACGTTCGCAACAAGATCAATCATATTTTGATTCACGTTGTCGCGCCTCGACGCCGACCGACGCGACGCCGACGCGACGCCGACGCGACGCCGACGCGACGCCTCGAACGCATCATCACCATCACCAGTCAAACGTACGCCATTGTTCTTGTAATCTTTCAGCAAAGATAAATACGCCCGCGGCTGACCTGCATTTTTAAATAAGGGGTTGTTTGTGACGATATCAAGCAACACAAACCAAAAAATGTTTTGAATAATATTGACGATTCCAAGCCATTCCTTTATGGATTCTATGGAAATAAAGTTTCCGACTTTGACTTAAGGAGGTAAAATACTGTAAGTCCCTATTTGCTAATGGCAAATTGTCTCAAAATAGACCTAAATCCAAATTGCTAAATATTTTATGATTTACCAAAAATAAATTTGGTGCCAGTACCTATATAAAAAAAATGCCATTATTCCTCAGTTTACCATAAAAAATATAAGACATGAGTTATCATTTACTGAGCGGAGCTGTAGGAGGTACAATGTACTGCAACATAACATAAGTATTAGTGTTAATCTATACATATAATAAAATTGTAGAAAAGTGGTGTCTGTACAATGGAAATATATTAAAAAAAAGTAGCAGGGGTTGTTATTATATCGATGCCGAACCCGAAATTGTAATTAATATTTTTTTGTCTGTTTGTCTGTGTGTTTGTGCACGCTAATATCAGAAACGGCTTATTCGATTTAGATACGGTTTTCACTAATATATTGTAGTAAGCTTCACTTAACATTTAGTGTTTATTTCATGTCAATCGGTTCATAAATAAAAAAGTTATGTCAATTTAAAGAATCACGAGTACGTACTACACGCCTCGCGCCTGAGCGTCCGTGGCTATATAAAGCGCGCTGAGAGCCGCGCCGCTGCGCTGCCATAAGGATTCAGTTATTCAAAATATGCTGCCCGAAAAGTCACTATTCCACGCGAACGAAGTCGCGGGCACAGCTAGTTTTAAATAATTTTACGACTTCTACTGAATAAAGCTGGATTCGAAGATCCGTGGTGAACACCTATCCGCTAAGGAAACTACGGCGGCCCTTTTTCTGTATTTAACTTCAATTGAACTATTGAAGGAAGTATAATAAAGTGTGAATAAATGTAGGTTGCGTCAGGTTAGGTTAGGTTAGGTAGGTTGTGACCTGATTGTTGGGCAGCTTGTGCGACGACACACGCCTCGTCCAGAAGCTGGCTCACTAAATGCACAGCCGACAACGCAGCGGCAGCGGCGGCGGCAGCGGCAGCGGCAGCGTCACAGTCATCAGAATCATCGCCATCTTCTGAAATGTTGTCGAATATAGTTTCTGGCAATGTTATGTGTACAAATCATTTAAATATCTACCAACTTCATCTGTACGATTCAGCAATAAGGAGTTATGTAGCGTGCTGCGACATAGTGTTTGTATACTAGTAACCATTGTGACGACGCATTTGAAACAGAAACTGCGAGTGAACACTCACTTAATTAATATTATTTCACTGTTGAGTAATCCCGTATAGTTTCTTAGGCCATTGATTGGTGTCTGCGTTCGTAGCGATACCTACAATATCTATCTATTATATTACCCCCCCCCCCTCACATCAAATTCATGAAAGTAAAACTCAAGATCGTGGGTCATTCAGTTTTCGTTTTTTACTTGTTTTATAATATTCTGCTTTGGTACCATAAATAAGCTGATAGTATAACCCGCCTAAAAGGAACCAACGCTTAAAACATAAAAGGTTATCGTACCGGACGGATACATTTCAAAAAGTGGCAGATATCTATTTCTGCAATATATACCTAAATGAATGGCAAAACCATTGGCCTTTATTACGAAAACTAGTATTACTACTGTGCGGTGCATCACAATGTACAAATATACTGGACGACAAACCTCGCTTATTAGTCATCTTGCAATTTTAAAATGATATATCAGATTTCAGCGATCTTAGACCAATGTTTGACATATTCGTTATGTCTGCTTATAGATGACACACTGCACTACACTGACAGGCCCGTCATACATAAGTAGGTATAGCACTAGGTAGGTAGGTACATACATAAACGTATTTACGCATCAGTTTAGAGTTTAGACAGTAGGTACACTGATTGAATAGTCAGGAGTCAACTTGCATCGCAAGCTAATTCAACAGAAACGTTTATCATGCAAAATGTGTCAATCCAAAACGTTTATCATGCAATATGAATAAACATTCCGGAGTCGTATAGGAAACTTTAATAATGTAAGAATTTTAGTCTTTTAGTTTCTGACCAATTTAAAATAGTAGTGCGAGATAGAATATTATTCTTGGAAGTGTTTCGTTTCAGGGTTGTAGTAATATTCATCGACTGTTTATAGGTACTTTGAAATCCACTGCATATTATATTATAGCCCACGTACGAGCAAAGCCGCGATAGTACGAACTAACACCTACCATACCTAAAATAAAGAGTAAAGGATTAAAAACCTATTACGATCAAATTTAATTGCATCTGTGTCACCTGTCAATCTTAACGCGTATGCGGCATTTGTTAACGTTCATTAAAAGATCCATTGCCTGACGTTGATTACGGCAAAACTAATGAAGTAATAATGTATTGTGTAAACTATATGGCGCGGCGGCGGCGTGGTGGCGGGAAACAATCTATAAACCGGTGGGTTTAGTGCCGCATGCCGTGTGACGGCGGCGGGCGCGCCTTGCTCGTCTCTATTTATAAAGTAAATTGCTTGCCACTGGTACGCGGACATTGATATCCACGGCCGCGCCCGCGCCCGCGCCGCGCCGCGCCCGCGCCACTCCTGTGAAAACAATGCGTTCACAATAAATTGCTCTGCCTCTCACCTGCAGGTGTAGGTGCTAGCTGCCTTATATGAATACAAGTACAAGGCTTCTCGTGTAGTTGCCGCGGCTTACTTGTTACTTGTAGCGCGAGCTGGTTTCCGTGTCGGGTGGAGGCCGCTAGTGTAGCCCCCCGATGTCCTCAGGGCAGGTTGCTGTTGGTAGTTTCACGATCGTTGTCTTTAGCCGTTCCGGTGAGGGCTCGTCTACGCACCGCAGCTTCAAGGCGCCATCACAGATGATGGGTCTTCGGGGGGTCCCGAAGAACACATCCTTTCCCCTGTACCCTTGTTTTTAGCTTTACCTTTGGGTGCTACGACCGTCCAGGTAGCTGTACTTTGTTGGGCGACCGTGACCGTATAATAATAATATAATAATAATATAAATTTATTTCGGAATGTCACGTTTTCCATATGAATGAGATTATAAATGAAATAAAATTAAAATTAAACTAAAATAACATTTCAATTGACTGACATTCACAATTAAATAAAAAATAAAATAAAATCCTTATCAATAAAATCAATAAAATCACTGGATGCTGAAACACTCATTTATTTAACATAAATGGTGTGTTTCAACACCCAGTGGTTTATTATAGGACAGTCCCATCTATCCGACAATGTATTCAGGATGCAGTTAGGGCTGTCACGAACGCGGCACATGATAGATGCGCATCTTTTACGTATAATGGCATGAAAACCATCAACTCTTTCATCCGTGAACATGCCGGACGCACTACAAAAGCGTGGCAGCCCCAACAGCACCCTGAAAGCATTGTTATACTGAACCCGTAAGGCGTTGTATGCTCTCTGCGTGTAGTTGGTCCAGAGGCTGCAGGTGTAAAAGGACTGGCAGTATGCTTTAAAAAGCGTTACCTTTACCTGTGTAGTACACCTTGCAAACCTTCGGGCCAACATGTTAGCACGAACACACAACGCCCTACGTTCTCTTTCCAGGTCGACATCATCACTCAGGCTATCTGTAACCCAATGACCCAGATACTTAAAACGAGATGTTATGTTCATTTTTGTTCTATTGATTTTCACAGGTGGTACGTGAGAGTAAGTTTTGTTCCCTGCTTTGAACAACATTAATACACACTTCTTCTCTTTGTATCTGAGCCCGTGGGCTCCCGCAAATGTTTCACAAATATTAACCACTAGCTGTTGCCCGCGACTTCGTCCGCGTGGAATTCTGTTTTATCACGCACCCCTATTTTACCTCTCGGAAAAGTAGCCTAAGTTACTCCTTGTTACATCAGCTAGGTATCTGCCAGTGAAAGTATAGATTTCATAACAATCGGCTTGTGGCGTGGTGCAGCCCTCGAACGCGGACATACGTGGGCCGCGCCTTGCCTTAAGCCGGTTGCGAGCGCCCCGTGCGCGTGCGATATGCGGGCGCATGAAGCCTATATGAATTAATCAGTTCTTTTTTATGATTTTAATTAAATTTCAATGATGTACTGATTATTATTTTAACAGACTTAAAAAAAGAGGAGGTTCATCGGAATCTTTTTTTTTTACAATTTTTTATGTTAATGCCCCGATTTGACAATTTATATTTTGTAAAAACATACCTCCACTTTATAGAGACATATATAATACCTACTATTATCTTTTCTGTGGCCGTTCAAGTTATCGCGCCGAACTCTTTTAAACTCGTGATAACTTCTAAACCAAATATCCGATTCGAACGAATTAAAAAGAAATTGACTTAGAAATAAGTAGGCCTGATTACAAAATTTTTTTTTCGGATAAGGGTTAATACCTTGATGCAAATGTAACCAGCTTTTGTTTTTACCTTAATAGTAATTAAATTTTAGAACACAAAAGCTGTTATTGTGACTTAACCATAATAGATAGATATGTTGCCTCGCGGACTTTTTTGTAGACATTAATAAGACCTACAAACCTGTAGTACATTAGTTGGTTCTATCATCAATAGTTTTCGCAGCGCACGCTAAAAACTATTGTGGGTTTTCTACCTTGGGTACAATATTATAATTTTCTTACGGATCCCTAATTTTATGAAAATAAATTATAGCCTATGTTACTCCTCGATAATGTAGCTTTCTATTGGTGAAAGAATTTTTGAAATCGGTTCAGTAGTTTCTGAGTTTACTTCGAACATACATACAACATACACCTTACCAACATTATCTCTTTATAATATTAGTATAGATATTTCTCAGGGCACTAATTGATGGACTCAACAACACCATATCGTCAGCGTAACTGAGATTATTGACACTTAGATCATCAACACGGCGCGGGCGCGGGCGCGGGCGCGGGCGTGGCATACAACTCTGGTGTTGTTGAGCTCTTCCATCAGTCGATTGATATACAAATTAAAAAGCCTAGGAGATGTTAGACCGCCCTGTCTTACACCACACTCCGATCTGTATGCCTCCGAGAACTTACCAGCCCAGCGAATATAGTTGACCTGATTATTGTACCAGTACTGGAAAATAGTTATAAGTTCTCTCGGTAAGTCAGTGTCAGTTCGCAACTTCTGCCATAAGATATCGTAGGCCACAAGATCGAATGCTTTCGACAAATCCAGGAAACATGCGTATACAGGTGTCTTCCTTCTGGTGTAGTACTGGACGGTCTGTTTGAGACACAGAATGGCGCTTTCCGTAGACAATCCAGGTCTAAATCCAAACTGTGCATCTTGCAAATGAAGATGTTTACTCAAATGTTGATCAAGCAGACCGTCCAGGACCTTAGCTATGATGGTAGCCAGAGATATAGGCCTGTAGTTTTCAGGATCTGACACGTCACCTGTTTTATTTTTAACAATCGGGACTACTATAGTTTTCATGAGTTTGTCAGGGAGATATGAATGAGCTACGCAACAACTGAAAAACATAGCTAACACTCTGGGCATGTGGACCCGGACCCCGGCATACCGTAGATGCTCAATGCTCAGGCTGTCGTGCCCCGGAGACTTTCCCTTCTTCATGTTATTTATTATATAAGCCACATGTTTCGCTGTAAAATGAATTGGCACGTCCGAAGCACGATCCCCAGCACTAAGCATCCCCGACGCTGAGATATGGCTCAAACTAGACTCTACTTTAAATTGGTTTTTAAATAAATTGGCTATACCAGTAGGCTCACTCACCCCCGCCACACTCACTGGAAGACTCGACTTAGGGTTTAATTTATTCGTATTTTTCCAAAATTGATAAAAGTTGTTGTCCGAACGATTTGATGCTATTATATCCATTTTAATTGATTTTTCATTTACTTGACACCATCTTAACTTTGACTTAAAAATTTTTCCTTTTTACATACATTTCACGATATAAAGAACCAGAAGACGGCCTCCCATACAGATTCCACATTTTAAAAGCAAGCCGAGCCTCTTTGTGTGAGTCGAGTCGAGACGTATTTGTTCCAACCGGTCACAACTTTACGTTTCCTAACAGTCCTAACAGTATTACAAGTTACCTCAGCAGAACCAGTCAAAATAGTAATTATGTCGTTGTACATATTTTGTAACATGAGTTTATGATTTTCATCCGAACACATTTTACTACTACAGTTTTGAAACTGGTAAGGAAAGTCAATACCTCTCAGTTTAGTATGACACATTTTATGATACTTTTCTATCTGAGAGGTATCCCTTTCACCCCAAGTGACCCTGTTATTTTCTACTTTACAATTTAAAGTTTTAGGTTGAATTAATTTTAAATTGCATTCAATCAGAAGTGGAAAATGGTCGGACCAATATGTATCATAAAGCACCCGCATATCGACAACTGTACTTAGAGCGGCCCCAGTGACAACACAGTGGTTCAACCAGCACTTGCTTCCATGAGCTTCACTAATATAGGTA
Organism: Chesias legatella; assembly: GCA_947359385.1. Lineage (NCBI taxonomy): Eukaryota > Metazoa > Arthropoda > Insecta > Lepidoptera > Geometridae > Chesias > Chesias legatella. Next base: position 55,363 of record OX375777.1, read on the forward strand.
TAAGTATTAAGTGGCAGAGTTTCCATGTCAGCACACGTCCACGACTGATCTGCACAGAATCCCAGCAGTTCGTTACAAAAGAGCTCAACCGGGATGCGGGATGCGCATAGAAATCACCTAATATTATAACAGAGTCCACGTCCGTACTTTCTACCACAGCGTTGATTTCACTCATGCAATCCGTAAACTCGATCAGATTATCTGAAGAGTCAGTGTATAGACAACTACCAGTTCTTTCACAGTCTCATCGACTGAGGGCTTGAGAGATTGGTCGTTTGGTCCCCCCCCCGCGCCCCCGCCCCGGTATTACCACTATTAGAACAGAGCTGTTATGTTTCACTTTCTGTTATTATTTATATTATCATAATCTATCACATAGGCTTAAACTAGGTACACATTATTCCTCTTTTTTTTTTTGACAATATTATTAGATAATATTAGTTTTACCTAAAATTTTGCAAATAATTAATTTTAACAAATCCATTGTATTTTTTTACTATTAGGTACTAGAACAACAACACTCAGTTTTTAATTTTGAGGTAGCATCACTTTAATAGTGATCATTTCATAGATAGTTTTTTATTTTATGAAATGTAGTACACCGAGGCTTCATAAGCTCCAAGTACCTACCAAATTTTATTCGTAGTGCTTATATTATAGGCACAAAGGTAACTACATCCTTGTTAGAAATCTGACTTTAGCAAAACCAAAATGTAGTTATTATAGATATTTTATAAAGACAAAAAAAAAACAATTAATAGCAAATAGTAAGGTGACCCACATTGTCAGCTGGTTTGAGGTCGTCATTGTGTCGTAACCATGACAACCCGAGGCTGCCTCTCGCGACGCGCCATCTGCGCACAGATCAATGCTGGCCAACCTGGCAGGGCTGTCACTCTCATCTTCCCACCGGCGCGGCGGGCGGCACCGGGAGTAATCCATTACGACAAAATAAGTTCGTTTGCATTGTTAGTAGATGTATTGTGCGTATATATATATAGGTATGGCAAGTGCTGCTTATAGTTCAGTGGGTAGGTACCTAGTCACTGCTTACCTATTCTTCAAAGTCAAAAACTTTATTTCCATAGAGTTCATAAAGAAATGGCTTGGGAACGTCAATATTCAAAACATAATTCTTCATCTTCATCATTACAGATATTGGTCGATTCAACATCGACCATCACATATTTTAAACACAAATTAAAAGATTTTAAAATACCTTTCGTTTGGGTCATTGTTGGCTTCAGAATACTATAAATAATATTCGGTATTGGTACTTATTTTGTATGGGCCATTTACTGTGGGGGGGAAGTTCCGTAACCTCGGACAGGACCTAAAGCCGGACACAATTTAAGTCTGTCTGAGAAAGCGCGCCAATTTGTTACCTAATAAGATAAAAAATACGAATAAGGTTAATAATTATAAATAAACTAACACAATTCGATTGTTACTAAGGTAATTGTTGTATTACTTCAACCTCAGTCAATATATATTGGCGTATAGTAATACTAATACTGCGGTTAGTTGAGTTTAGATATATTGTAAGCGTGTGTTAAAGAGCTCCAGTGACAGTGTGTCACCCCTAGTGTCGGAGGTGGGGCTGAAGCCTCCCCCCCCCCCCCCCCCCGCTGCCCCGCGTGTGCCCCTGAGAGTGCGCGCTCCCCGGTCCCAGCGGCAGCGGCAGTGCCGCCGCTCACATCCGCTCACATCCACACATCCACACTGTAGCCACAGTGACTGCTAGCTACGCGGATGAATACCATTTCTGTGGGTAGCCATCATCTACTACACAGAGCATTTTGGTTTTGCTTGTGAGACAAGCGCGGCCAGCGTTCCGGCGTTCACTTTGCACAACTCCTATGTGTTACATAAGTTGCGGGTTCAATGAAAATCTCACGTCTGTAAGTGTCCCATAAAATAATTAAAACGTTAGGTAACCGATTTCGTGTGTTTAACTGAGTGCAGCTTGAACGCTTCCTTGTTACTTTCGTCATTTTCAACATGTGAAACTTGTTATCGTATTCTCACTTGCAATTACGGTCTTGGATTGTGTTGTGTATTTGTTATTGCATGCCATCTGCGACACAGTGAATACTACTGCAGGGTATGAGTTAGTATACGTTATGGTTCCGTAAGTAAGACAACACACAATGTTATGTAGGCACATAACTAACATAACATACAATGTATATATATAATAATATAAGGTTGCAATCACCCTGTCTGTCTGTCTGTATCAATCAGTGGTGACTTGTGGGTGACGTACCTACGTGTACAATGTACAGGGGAAGGAAGTGCGTGCCTGTGTGTGTGTGTATATGTAACACAAGGTGCGTCATGGTTGATAGACGAGGTACCTACAGGTACTATATTATTGTATGGACTACATTTTTATTATTTTATGGTTTCAGCTTTTACTGATTAGTATTGTACTATTTAATCTTTGCGCCACTATTTTAATCATTCAAAAACGCCAAAAACGTGTCCTTGTTTTTTAAACATAGAATTTTTCTTTGTGGTATGACAATTATTACATAAAAGCTGTAAAGAAAGAAAGAAAGAAAATAATTTATTTTCGACAAATTGTATACACAACACCGATTACATAGGTACTTTTATATATCTAGGAGAAATTAAAAAAAACACAAAAGAACAAACAAGGAGAAATTAAACAAAAAAAAAAAAAAGAACAAATGCCTACGCGGATCGCTGCCGTGTACACTGCTTGCGAAAAAAAGCTCAGTGCTCAGCATGTGCTGAGGACCCAAGATCCCCAGCGCTGATTTTCAGCACAGGCTTTAGTGAAATCACGGAAATTGAAGAGATCTAAGAGAAAAGACAATGGATAAATTTATAAGTTAATAAATAAGACATAAAAACATTACAGTAAATAAAATAAAATATTAAAAATAAAGTGTTTAAAACTAAAACGAAAAAACTAAAATGAATACAGTCTAGGTAAGATATGAAGCTTGAGACGTCCAAGGGTATACATACATTTTGAAAATCATTTATGCAATTTGAGAACATTAGCGTGGCGTGGGCGTGGCGTGGCGGATCCACATTTGGATGGCAACATCCGCTACCATAAGTGCTAGCTATCTTCCTGCGGTACCTACATGGTACACGCTCTATAATACCTACCAGCGGACTTATCCGTATAATCTGACACAGAATAATGGACCTTCTCTATCACATAATAATTGGCACGGGGTGAAATCATTAACCTTTTACATTTTCAGTGAAAGTGTAATATGAAGGAAACGGCTGCGGCTGCGGAGGAGGTCAGCGCCGAGGAGGCGATACCTGTCCCCGTGCAAGTGTTCCTCTGGAGGCAGAGCACGCCGTTCGTGCGACCTCGCCTGGGGAAGGTGCACGACGCCGCTTGCACGGTCAGACAACCACAACCATTGTCGTGCTCAACATTTGTCACATCATGTCAATAGAATCATCTATCGGTGACGTCACTTTAACGTTTCGTACTCAATAAACCTATCACTCAGGCTATTTGTCCGTCTGTCTGTGCTACATTTAAATGGAAGTTCTGTTTACACACAGCGCCATCTAGCATCTATCTAAATACAGCATAGATATTCAAGCTACGAGATCCAGACAAGTGATAGAATTTTGTTTTGTAAATACATTTATGTATATATTAACATCCAGACAGAGTACAAATAAATGTTTTGACACAAATTATTTTCTTGGTGGGAATCAAATTCAAGATCTACTTCCAACTGTGAGCCAGGCATAGCAACAAACAATATGAACTGTATATAAGTACACTGTTTAAATGTTCACACGATATGCTTTATTATATTAGATTCTGTTTTTGTTTTTGCTCTGTCTATGTAAAAACTGTTACACATAGGTACCTACGAGCGTTAAACTCGGCGTGATTATAGTACCTAACGTAAAAGATATATACAGGGTTACAGGAAAAGTCGTGCTAGATCCGTTAAGGGCGTGGAGTACCCATCATTTCTGACTTATTTCACTATGAAACACCCTACCCTAAACTTAACCCTTTTCGAGATATTCGACTTTTAATTTTTTTTTGAATAATGCCGATTTTTAGGCTACGAAATTTATTTTTGTTTATTTTGTGTATCTTATTATTATTATTATTGCATTTTTACATGTGTAATAAGATGCTTTAGGACATCAATCATTAAAATAGTGCATAAGTTAATTGAATAGACCGTAGTAGACAAGTGAAAGTAAAAAAATAAAAAATATATTAGCAAGCTTATTTTTCTCTAAGGGATATCTAAAAAAAATATTATGACACTTGTTCGGCAGATATTTTTTAAAATATCTACGTTTCATCAGCTATCTAACGAGGTCTAACAATCTAGGGTTTGTATTACATTTCGTGGAAAATATGCTGATATGCTTATTTGTTACGGATACTGCGATTGTGTGTCTGCGCAAGCTCGTAACGAATACATAACTCGCTACCCCGGTCGTCGAGTGCCGGATGTGGCCTGTTTTGACAGAGTTTATCGAAGACTTAAAGAAACTGGCTCTGTTTTGAGACGAAATACAGACATGGGAAGACCACGAATTGACGACGAAGAACAGGACAATGAGATAGTGCAACGCTTTCGAGCGGATCCGACTACTTCCACTAATATTGTTGCCCGTGATCTGGGACTTTCGCAATGGAGAGTGTGGTTTACAGTGCATACTGCTGGCCTATACCCGTACCATTACACGCCGGTACACGTTATTGAAGAAGGAGACCCCGCGAGAAGATTGGACTTTTGCAGATTTATGCTAAATGCTGACGTAGAAGACCCAGATTTTCTAAGAAATATCTTGTGGACGGATGAGTCCAAATTTGATAAAGATGGCATAACCAACTATCACAACGTCCATTACTGGGCCCCAAAAGAACTAAGGAATCCCAATAAGAAAAGAGTGAAAGGGTCCCAACGAAGATTCAGCGTGAATGTGTGGATGGGCATTATCTCTAATCATTTGATTGGACCTTACTTTCTCCCGGATAATCTAAATGGGGAAAGCTACGAAAATTTCCTGAGAGCAGACTTGAGTGATTTGCTGGATGATCTGCCACTCAACCTGATCAGGGACATGTGGTTCCAACACGATGGCTGCCCTGCCCATTTCAGGAGAAGTGTCAGAGACTGGCTGGACACAAATTATCCAAACAAATGGATAGGACGAGGTGGGCCGTTGCCATGGCCAGCAAGAAGTCCGGACCTAACTCCCATGGATTTTCATGTATGGGGGTGCATGAAAAGTCTTGTGTACAGCGAGCCGAATCCAGTTTTGTCTGTGGAAGACTTAAGAGAAAGGATTGTGGATGCAGCAAATAAAATGAGGACCACGTTGACCACTGGAGTAGTGAAGACTGGTCTCCGTAGAAGGATGCGACAATGTTTCAGAAATAGAGGCGGCCATGTTGAACATGAACTGTAGAATAAGAAAAAGTTGTGTGAAAACCTTTAATAAATGACATTTCATGCATACCTAATGTTTTATTTTACTTTTTAGGGCTAAGTATAAATTTTCTTCTCCACTGTCGCCTATGAAACTAATTTTTTTCCAATGCATTTGAATAAAACCCTAGATTATTATACCTCGTTAGATAGCTGATGAAACGTAGATATTTTAAAAAATATCTGCCGAACAAGTGTCATAATATTTTTTTTAGATATCCCTTAGAGAAAAATAAGCTTGCTAATATATTTTTTATTTTTTTACTTTCACTTGTCTACTACGGTCTATTCAATTAACTTATGCACTATTTTAATGATTGATGTCCTAAAGCATCTTATTACACATGTAAAAATGCAATAATAATAATAATAAGATACACAAAATAAACAAAAATAAATTTCGTAGCCTAAAAATCGGCATTATTCAATAAAAAATTAAAAGTCGAATATCTCGAAAAGGGTTAAGTTTAGGGTAGGGTGTTTCATAGTGAAATAAGTCAGAAATGATGGGTACTCCACGCCCTTAACGGATCTAGCACGACTTTTCCTGTAACCCTGTATATATAAAACGGGTGAATTGTTTGGTGTAACGCTTGCTGCTACAGTCTTAGTATTTGTATTTGGCCGGTTTATTTATTATTAGCAGGGCCGACCCCACCACAGCCAACTCACAGGAGGCGCCTGCAGTCAAATGTTACTCGTAGCATAGTTACGTACATAATAGAAAAATACAATATTTTAGTTTATATAATCGGTAAAGTGGTAGGTTAGGTACGTATTAGGGTCACGCAAAGGAGATGCCATCATTGGATCTCGCTCCATCGTAAGACTAGCCCGCGCCAGCGCTCGCGCCCGCGCCCGCGCCCGCGCCCGCGCCCGCGCCCGCGCCCGCGCCCGCGCCTGCGCCGGTACCTTCTGACCACAAGTAGGCCTACTATTGAGGGAAAAAACCGAAGATTGCATAAGTGGCAAATACCTAACATATAATAAATGACGAGCAATATGTGTTAGTGCGAATTGAAACAATTATTGCCATTCGAACTTGCTTTGAGTAAAACTTAAGTGATATAACGAGTCAAATGATTGCGTCAATGATTTAGTAAAACAATATAAACTCATGTGTGTGACTGTGTTATGTAGGTAGGCAGGTATAATATTGGTACAAAAATCTCATGCCTTCATCCATTCACTACTATTTTAAAGATGTATCATTGAACGTTATTCCTATGAACAAACAATATATATTATGAATATATATGAATTAAGTATAATAAAAATCCGGTAAAACTACATTCACATGAGACATTCCACCTTCACGTCTCACAGTTAAGGGCGCATAACATGCGACTTGGGTCTTGTCTTACCTAAGTAGGGGAGGACTCAATTCATATAGCTTGTTATGGGCGGAGGTTACCACTGAACACCAGGTGGGCCACCTGCATGTTCCGTAACATTATTGAATAAAAAAGATTATCAAACTTGTTGAAATATGATGACGGAATGTAGAACACTACAATAATATTCATATCCCGTGTGGTCTAGTGGCTAGGATAACTGGCTTTCACGCAGGGTGCTCGGGTACGATTCCCGGTACGGGAATAGAATTTTACTCTTGCATATAAAATGTCACTGAGATTAGAGTCCGCGCCATAACAACAATAGTTTTTCTGTTAAGTATTATATACCTATGTAATAACACTGCACCAAGTGACTACCTAGACTTGTTTTGCTTGGGACGCACTCACTATAATTTAACTCATTGATGTATATGCTTGTTAGAGTTATCAATATTAATTGTAAATTTGTACAAACAATGTAAAGTGTGTTGTTTGTTGGTCACATGCAGTTCTGTCAGCGGGCTCCGGGACACCATGTGAGTACCTACGCACCTACGCTTCTGTCATCAATAATTTGTAACTGTCTCCAGGCTTTTGTTGTAATATACATTTCGGCTCTCTGCAATATGGCTTTATTATGTGTCTATTTTGTCTACATTAGGCAACTTGGTTAATAATTACCCTAATACCTTAATATTTTCTTCAGTATAAATTGTGTCCTGGTTAACATGGTATGTATGTGCTTATTAGTGACTAAACTATCTTCACGTAAATCAGAGACTAATGAATCAGTTCTCCATTACTGAACGTTGGTAAAATATATCTTGATTTGGGGATTTGCTTGATCATCGGATAGTTTTATTAAGCTTGTTTTAATTGTAAGACACAATTTGATGTCGCCCTTGTTTGAATACTCAACTGTCTTCATGGTCGTCTTGATGTCGTCATTCGTTTTAACTGTCAGTGTCTTAAAGTCAATGTCATGTCTACAAAACAAGGCTAAACAATTGACATCAAAAGTCAAAATAAGGAGGGAAATAAAATTCAAAATAAACAAGTTATATAGATGTAGTTTCTTTAAATTTATGAAAGAATATAACGAAATATTATTTACTTTTTACTGCTGCGTAGGAACTAAAAGAAGCGTGTAAGGTAAGATAAGGATAAGCACATTATTTTATTATTTATATGATATTCTTTCGACTGTCTGTGCAATATACTAAAACACATAATAAATTTCAGTCTTTCGAGAAAGTTTTGGTGCAGAACCTTCGATTTGGGTTATCTATCAGCCTCACAGAAGCTTTAGAATCAATTCCACGATGGCGGTTCATACAAGCTGCGCTGCCTCATGTCATGCACTCCTTAGCAGCTGTTCTGCATACCAGGTCAGTAAATCACTTTCATACATTCACGACTTTATCCTCGAAGGGGTAGGCAGAGCTTCAGTGAGCCACTTTACAACTTGTGGGTTCCACTTTTGTGGATATGTAGACATGACTAGGAATGAGCCAATGGCTGCTATTGTTTTCTTACGAATAATAATATTGGTCAACAAACTAAGCATAGCTATGCTTCGTTTGTACTATGGAAACCAGATGCCTAATAGAACACATATATACTTTTTGTAAATACATACATTTAACACCCAGACACAGAACAAACATCAATGCTCATCACATGAATGTTTGTCCTGGGTGGGAATCGAAACGATGACCTACAGCTCAGAAGGCAGAGTTACTAACCAAGTGACCTGCGAGCCCAGTCAAATAAGCTAACACAACTATTCCTCATTACACTGACGGCCAGCATAAATCTTATACCAAAAAGTCCGGGCAATACATAACTTACAAAGTTAATCAAACTAAAATGTAATCCTTACCTTCACATTTTATATAGTTAGTTGATAGATATAATTCAGTTGAGTAGTATCTGTAGTAAAGGCAGGGTACAGTACAGTAGTACCTACTATCTACCAGATCTGACTCTACTAAAGGTGGCTGTAATGTGGAAATTCCATGTCTTTTCATTTCTAGTTTTTTGGTATGCCAGAGTCACTAAAGTAACATTAAAAATCAAATTATGTAAGCTATTGGTTTTTTTACTAACTGAAAGTTGTAAAATATGTAGAAAAGTTACATGTTTATTGTTATTATTAATGTATATATGTGAGAGATATCACTATATTAGCCTACTACTACTACTACTAGTACTACTACTACTGCTATTACTACTACTACTACTACTACTACTATTACTAGTGCTACTTGCACAACAAGCGCAGGAACCTCTATGAGGCACACTTAAAACCATTTCCCAGTCTAGTTTGAAAGAGCAAATGACGTGATCAGTAGTATTGTGTGTATATTTTCAAACATGGCTTATTTATATTATTGTTATGTTTAAGGGTGAAAGACAACATGCAGTCGCTGGGTAATGTGGAGACAAAGTTGCTGTACACGTTGCACTGGATAATACTGGATGCCTGTGACGAGTGCGCCGACCATGACTATGAGAATGGCGTGTTACACACCAGCCCGTTCCATTACCTGTTCTCAATACCCACCATGACAGTATGTATAACTTACCTACCAAATACATATACAAGTAACATGACCCTGACCTTAAGCACTCACACACATCTGCCCATATATCACCCCCCCTCACTTTGGTATGGGAAGACTCATTTGCATTGTAACGTGCTATTACTTTGAGATGTGATGGTGGAAGCGTTACTGCTTTGCTGCAGAAATGGGTGAAGTACTACACCTGAAACAAGTTCCACTGGGTTAAATATTTTTATGTACGTATCTGTATTCCACCGTTGTATGGTTAATATATTATTTGGTTTCAGCTGTTTGTATTCCTGTTTGCGCCTCTGTCTCAGCACTTGAAAGAATCTGATTTCACTATGAATTATCGGCTGGAGAATGGACTGAAAATGTGGCAAGCTCTGTGGGAGTTCCGTCATCCTGAAGCGGCATGTTTCAATACCCTGGTCAAACCCAAACCAAAACCACTCGGGGGGAAATATTCCAAACGTAATCAAAATGGTGATGTGTTTCTGGGCAGTAAGTTACTTCAGTGATGTACATGTTAAGTTGAATTACTTTATGCAAGCAGCTCACAGATCAGTTCACAGATAATCTTGATACTTTGACATCAAACATAATTAAATAATGCCACTAAATTCCAAATTATAAAATAATCTTCATATATCTATTTGGTTCCAATTTTTGTTGAAATGTATGAAATTTCCTGGGAAACATCACACAGGTATTTATTTTCACTGTTAAATACCACGACTGACAGCTCAGTCGGTAGTTGCTCTGCCTTCTGTACTGTAGTCTGTGGGTTTGATTCCCACACAGGACAAACATTTGTGTGACAAACATAGATTTATATTCTGTCTGGGTGTTAATTTATGTATTTAAAAAAGTATTATTCTATCAGTCTTCTGGTGCCCGTAGTACAAGCTATGCTTAATTTGCCACCAATATTTATTGATTAATCTATGATTAGTCCATAAATAACATTACGCTCACTGCAGTGTGTCTTGCAGTCAGTTACAAAAGTGCCAGTAACAGTAACAGTAACATTTTCAGGAAAGTTTTCCAAAGAGGAGGGCGGACCCGGGAGCCCGCCCAGTCAGAGCGTGCCCGCGTCCCAGCCGGAGCCGGAGCCGGAGCCGGCGTGCAAGCAACCCAGCACGGAGGACGAGCCTTGGATATCCTCACCAAACGACACCATATTCCCTGAAACTATACCCGAGGAGAGCTCTAGTACTGAGGAAGAACATGTTGTATGTATAATTTATTTTATTTATTATATAATTTACTTTTATTATATAATTTGATCATGGTGCAAACGATTGTTGGTGGGCATTTCATTCGGCGACATCTAGTCCCAAGTATGCTAAGCGTAGCTGATGATAAATCAGAACCAGTTTACTGATGTAACACTTATGTACTTCTATTGAAAATACATCCATATAATACATATTAACACTCAGACACAGAACAAACATCTATGTCCGTCACAAAAACGTTTGTCCTGGGTGGGAATCGAACCCGCGATCGACAACGCAGATGGCAGAGTTGTTGCAAACTGAGCTGTAGATTTGATGTAATAGAACGAAATTGTTAAAAATCAGAACAAAGATACAGCAGTCATTCAGTTTCATATTATATTTATTTATCCAGGCAATAATGCCGGATATGATTTTCATTTGATTGTACATTTTGTGCCGCCGAGTAGTGATGCAGTCGCGTTACCGTGTGCCAGTTTGAATGGTGTGGTTGCTGGTGAAATTACGGGTGCATACGATTCTACTTAGGTTTTGTCTTACCTAAGTAGGGGAAGACCCAACTCGTATCGCTTGTTACGCAGTTATCATTTAGCACCAAGTGAGCAAGATACTCGTTCCTTTTTCACATCAAAAATACTTAACGTAGGCCTTCGAGGCGGACCGGTTCCAACTCAAAAAGGGGGGTCCACATTAGCTTTCACAATAAATGATAAACAATGTTGTTTTCAGTTTATCTACAGGTTACCGACGGAACAGAAGTCGGATGGCGGCACCAAGGAGGCGTACACCGTGTACGCGGCCGACCCGAGCCTGTTCCAGCTGCGCCGACCCGCACCCGCACCCGCACCCGCAACCGCACCCGCAACCGCAACCGCACCCCCACACATCAAACCACTGCCTCCCATCACCAACATGAGGTAAACTTCCTGATAATACACATATTTTATTTGTGTATTTATTATGTATGCGTATGGCCTCACGACTCGGTCGGTAGGGACCCTGCCCTCTGGCTGTATGTCGTGGGTTCGATTCCCACCCAACCACAAACATTTGTGTGACGAGCATTGATGTTTATTCCGTGTCTTGTTGTTAATATGTACAACATGTATGTATTTACTAAAACAGTAAAAAAGTATTACATCGGTTGTGATTCCCATGATACAAGCTGTGCTTAGCAACTTTGGGGCTAGATGGTGCTGTGTGAAAAAAACATAAAGAAATTGCTTGGCTTTACTTATTCTAGGTTAAGTAGAATACAACCCAACTGAGCAAATTCTATGGAAATAAAGTAATGAATTTGTCTGAATACTGAACACATATATTTTTCAGTTGGTCTGACAAGGAATCAGTATCGGAGAGCGCGGCCGGTGGGCCGGCGCTGAAGACCTCTCCTCCGTCGACGGAGAAGCCGCCATCTTCAAAACAAGTTTACGTATGTTGAAAGGAACTTATATTTAAAAACGGCCCTTCCTGACTCTCTTTAAAGCCTCTTTAGATGCTTAAACCCAAAATCATTGGGTAGCCTTTAGTGGCAGTATGCCAGGTTCGTCAGGGAGGTACTCCCACCATACCTAATACTGCCGCCAAGCAGTAATGCATTGGCGTTGCTGTGTTTTCGGATTAAATGATGTGGTTTCCGGTGAAGGCCATGAGACATTCCACCTACACGTCTCAAAGTTAGGGGCGCATACGATGTGACTTGGCTCTTGTTCATCTAAGTAGAGGAGGATGCAAGTCCTATGATTGTTACAGGCAGAGGTTACAACATAACACCAGGTGGGCCATTTGCTCGGTCCTGTAACTTTATCACATAAAAAAGACAATATTTAATGAATCTGGAAACTTTTAGCCATCCTTCGCCCATTTTTGTGTTCTTGCCTTCGTTTTTACGTAAATTGCAGCTAGAAACATCTTTTAACAATAAATTACTATGGTTTTTCTTATACATAATAAATGCAGGTAGACGAGCTTACGGGCCACCTGATGGTATGTGGTCACCGCACCCGCCGCCGCCGCCGCGGTGCCGGACAACTGCACACCACGTAATTGGTGATGCGATGCCGCCCTTTAACCTCTTTAAGCCTTTATAATATTTCAACCCCGGGGTAAAACCACTGTGAAGCGCTTCATCACAAGGTCAATGAGTGTCTGAGTGTCCATAAGTTACAGTTACCTATATGAAGTAAGATGTTTATGCGAATAACATACGGAACCAGCGAGACCGCCCACCTGATGTCAAGCGGTAACCACTGCCCGTAACAAAACCATAACGAATACATATTCACGGAAAAAATATTGTAACGTCTTGGTTCCACCCCCTACTTAGGCATGGGAAGATCCACGTCACATTGTATAGCGCCCGTAAGTTTGAGACGTGAAATTGGAATGTGTCGAGTGGGTGAGTGGGTGAGTGAGTGATGTGTGTGTGTGTGTGTGCAGGTTGCAGCGGCGACGTTCCTGGACGTGGCGACGCTGCGGTGTCTGTTCAGCTCGCAGTGGCAGGAGGAAGGGGTGTATTGGGCGCTGCATTATTTATACAACAGGTGTGTACAACATCCACCAACACTCAGCTCGCAGTGGCAGGAGGAAGGGGTGTATTGGGCGCTGCATTATTTATACAACAGGTGTGTACAACATCCACCGACACTCAGCTCGCAGTGGCAGGAGGAAGGGGTGTATTGGGCGCTGCATTATTTATACAACAGGTGTGTACAACATCCACCAACACTCAGCTCGCAGTGGCAGGAGGAAGGGGTGTATTGGGCGCTGCATTATTTATACAACAGGTGTGTACAACATCCACCAACACTCAGCTCGCAGTGGCAGGAGGAAGGGGTGTATTGGGCGCTGCATTATTTATACAACAGGTGTGTACAACATCCACCGACACTCAGCTCGCAGTGGCAGGAGGAAGGGGTGTATTGGCCGCTGCATTATTTATACAACAGGTGTGTACAACATCCACCAACACATTACGATCGGACCCTATAATTACGGTATAATCCTACTTCATTTTATACTCTATATAAATTAATAAAATTTAATTGTCTGTTTGTAAATTCAAAATGTCAGTTTTTTACTAAACGCGTATGAACGTATATTTATTTATGACAAAAAACGACAAATATTTTTCGTTCTAACTGTCTGTTGTTCTGGTTAATCTGCGAAACGGCTGGAGCGTTTCTGACGGGACTTTCAATGGCAGATAGCTGATGTTATAAGGAGTAACTTAGGCTAATGTTATGATGGTTAATTCGCGAATTGATGAAATGACTAAATCACGTAGCTACTCTTTTGGTAACATAATGAATTCAAGGCGGATGAAATCGCGGGCACACCTACCGAATTAACTTCAAACAGCAGTCTTTGATATAATTTCATTTCAAAATAATTCCTATAAATATGTCTGTATCTGTATATGTATAAATCTTTCTGTAGGTATATAACGGGTATCTTGGCTTGTTTGATCTATCTCTTATATATTATCCAAGCAATTTCTTTATGAATTATCATTTCTTATCTTTAGTTTCTCGTTGGAAATAAAGATTTTGACAATACAATACAATGGTACCGACACTTTCAGAATAAAGCAAACGCATCATCAAGTCATCATGTGTGTTGTGAACGTTCCCCAGGTTACGAGACATATGCGACGATATATCCAAGCAGAGCGAGCCGCGGAAACGCAGCAACTCATTACCGATACCCAAAATACAAGTGTCGGTGTACCAAAGCCCTGATATAAAGGATCGGGACTCTCTGAAGAACTTGATCGAGATTCCCGAAGGCAAAGACGCTATGGGCACCATAACGGAAGTGTCGTTCCCGGCCGCGGTGAAACCTGATGAGGAAAACGTCATGTCACGAAGATCCAGCGAGAAAATCAAACGGAAAATGAAAATGTCCGATTTAAAGGCGTTCGTTGAAACGAAACTCTTGTCCAAATCGGAAAAGGCTTTGGAGAAAATTGGACACGACGATCATAAGTTCTCGTTCCACACTGCAGTAAGAATGCTATCTGTAGATATATTTTTTCAAAGATATATGTTCTTGAATGTTTGCGCCTGGTTCGGTAATACATACATACATTTGCATTGTTATCGTGAACCAGGGTTGGACTCGTATGTATGGGGTGCGGGGGTGTTTCATTCCAGGAGTACCACAGAAGCTTGGACAACGCCGACGAGCGGCCGAGCTCCGCGCTGGGTAACAACTTCCCGCCGCTAGCCCCGCGCCTACCTAGCACCGGCACCGGCACCGGCCCGCCTCACATGTTCGCCTGCAACTTGCTCAAAGGAAAAAGTATGCCGAGTCTCAGGTGAGATATACTCATAACATCATATGTATGTTTTGTTTAATCGTATCTCCTAGTACAAGTAGCAGTCCAAGTAAGGATACACAGTTTAGCATATTTCAAAGTGCTGTTGATGATAAATCTTATGATTGGATATTATCTTTGTCATTTACTGTGTTGTATTTAGTATTAGGTAGTTGTGGTAAACATTATTTTTTAGTAATACTTACTTTTAAGGTATTCATCGATTTGAATCAGCTTATTTTAACATTCGAAAAATGTCAATAATTTAGATATTATCCTGAATAACAATGTTTTCAGTATAAAAGCACAGCATGGTTTATTTCCGAACACGATATCTGTGATATTTCCTGTTTCAAATTTGTATTTTTCTCTTTGTCCCGTGTTTTTGCGCTTGTACCGTACTATTGTGTGGGGTCGGAGGGTCGCTAGCTGTCTGATCGACGAGCTGCCACACAACGGGTAAGTGTGGCACCACCGCTCCACCGCTCCACCGCTCCACCGCGCATATCATTAAGCTTCCTAATGTCAGTTTTAGTCCGCAACACCCTTGCGCCACTTTTCCTACATATATTTAAGCTTACGTTATCTTAAATTGCGAATAACAGTTTCTACCTGTCAAACACACATCCTACTTTGAACTACATATATTATAGACGCACTCGCTACGCTCATTTCAATTTTACATTTTAGACATTACATGCTTTAGAAATTACACTAGTTATAGATTTGTAGATTGATAACAGTATACACGGTAGAATCAGTTCGTCCAACGATTAGCCGTCACATTCAAAACACGCCAAACAGTTATAGAATTCATCAAAAAGCATGTACCTCTAGGTAGATTAGTTTCTTAGGCCAAGGATTGCTATTATATACATTTCGGTAAACAAAAGCTTATCTAAAGCGTACACTAAGTATATAAATAAACACAGTGTTTGAGAGCATGCACAATAAACACTTCATACTAAACTTCCTGTGACGGAGATATAAATTTGTTATTCCAAACTCAAGACAAAGACGTAATCACTGACATGAAAATGCACTTTATGTATAAAATGTTACAGATACATCGGGGAGATACAAACGGAGCGGGCCCGCGGTCCGGCGGGCCGGCCAGGTGCCGCACCCGCCAATCTTCACAAAAAGATAAACCCCATTATTACTGTGACTGAACACACGCCTGCACCCTCGCCTGATTATTTGTCCAAAACTAGACAAGTGAGTAGACAGACCGTCATTACGTACCTACCGCTGTACACGTACACGTACACGTAGCAGCTGCGCTCGCTCGCACAGCGCACGGTTCTAATGCGCCTTCAACAGGAGGAGGCTCCTCTCGTGCGCTTCACTTGTTTTGTTTCTGGGTCGTGTCGGTTTCCTCGCCGTGTTTTGAGAACGTGCTTTTATGCACATGACATTTTCAAGTGAAATTACTCTTTGATGCAACTCGGTATTCAAACCAGTGACCTCCGGATTTAAACTCGGTGTCTTTACGAAGAGCCACCACGCTATTAAAAAAAAAAGACATTTCACACATTGCCAACTAGCCCCAAACTAAGCATAGCTTGTAATATGGGAACCAGATGACTTATATATACTTTTTTGAAAATACATACATATAAATACATATTAACATCCAGACACAGATGAAACATCTATGTTTGTCACATGTTTGTCCTGGGTGAGAATCGAATCCACGACCTTACAGCTCAGAAAGCAGTGTTATTTGCGTTATTGATAAATTGCTCAGAAAGTATGTAAGTACTTCACCTTGTCACTCCCTGTAAAGTGTCAGGGCTTTTAGATATGATGTAGTAAACCTTGTAACTTTGATATTCTCGACTTCAAGGTTATGTTGGCAAGTGGGAACAGGTTTTTTTTTAATGTAATACAGTTACGGAACGAGCCGACGGCCCACCTGGTGTTAAGTGGTAACCTTGGCCCATAACAACTGATGCGACTTCGGTCCTCCCCTACTAGGTACGACAAGACCCAAGTCGCATCGTATGCGTCCGCAACTCTGAGACGTGAAGGTGGAATGTTTCATGTGCCTGTAATTTCACCGGAAACCACACCTTTCAAACCGGAACACAGTAACGCGAATGCTTCACTGCTTGGCGGCAGAAATGGGCATGGTTATGGTGGCAGTACTTCCCCAGACGAACTTGCGAGAGTTCTACTGCTGTTAAAAGGTGTTTTGTCGTCCGCTTTCAGGGTTCCATGGAGTCTCAGTTGGAGTGTGTGAGCGAGCACGGGTGCCGGCACATTCCGAGTCCGGAGCGCAAGCCCAGCCTGACGCGATCCCAGACCGACTCCAACATCACGTACCTCGTCGAGGAGATACAGGAGGCGCCCGGCTCCCTGCACTATATCACTAAGGAGGGCGACGTTGACTTTCAAGTTGTGCTAAAGGTAAACATATAAAGTTACGCTGGATTTCATATCAATAACATGATTGATATAAAATGCGCTATCAAATCATATATCAGGTATAAAACACGTGTGCAAGAAACCTAAAAAGATTTAAGTGAAACTTTAAGTTAGATCTTGAAAAGAGTAGGATTGAAAGTAAACGTAGTGAGGAGACTATGCCATGCATGTAAAGGATAAATAAACAAGTGTATAAGGCGAGTTTGAACCGAGGGGACCGGTGGAAGGGGAACACCTTCACCGTACTTGCGTACTTAGACCAAATCGGTGACGTTTTGGACGAGGTCCGTTCTTCTGAATACTGATAAATAATAGTTTTATTACTACTACTTATATTTTCTTACTCGCTCTTGTCTTAAACGCATGTAGTCTTCGCCTATAATTGTAATGGCACATGTATTGTTTCCTTTTTATGTGTCATTCCTTAAATGTATCAATGTACACTATGTTGGTGATCTATTAATAAATAAATAAATTATTTTACTGGTTTTAGCAGTGCAGTTTTGTAACTACACTGCACCGCTTTGCACCGCTCGCCGATATGCAAAATATAACTAAATATTACAATATTATTAAAATAAAAGTGTATATACATAAAAAGTGTAATAATATCCTTACCGTCTGTAAATTGACATATAAAATTGCAAAAAAAATGAAGGTGGCGCCTAACTCAAACTAAGTTGATTTCAAAATATCAAAAGCAGACTTGTATGAGTGGCTGTGGCTACAGTTCAGTCAGTGGATGGATATTATAGTAGAATAGAATATGTAGGTGTACGTTATATTTGACAGGCGGTGTACTCAGTATCGACTATGGACGCCTTCTACATCACTTTGCGAGTGATGGAAGTCATGCTCAATTTGGTGGACACGCTAATGGAGATCGGAGTACACAACAACTGGCAGAACAACAAATCTGATGAGTTGCAACCTGGCTCAGTGGATCCTTTGATTGACTTCGGCAACGACAAAGATAGCCGGGTAACAATTTGAACATGCCCATCTCAAACATCCACCGAGATATTTGCATTTTCAATGTTTGATGCATATTTTAACATCATCATATTTTTCTGGATTCACTGGATAGTTTTATACAATTTATGTGTTGAGTGTCACGATCCTCTCTCGGTGTCGAACATTGAACTGAATGTCGTTTTCAGCATGAACGACATTCTGGACTACGATGCGCCCAAAGCCAGGAGTCTAGTAATGTCGAAGGTGGAGAAACAACAAAGGAAAAAAACAAGGAGCAAGATCATTTTGAGTGCCCGTATTACATGATAATGCATATTCTCCTCAGGTGATTACTACTGTCCTAACTCATCAACCGGTAGGCGTTATGTGTGCAAACGGAAAATGATCATAAGTTGAAGAAAATACCAGTTTGTTGATCGGCCGCAACTTGCCATAAATACGGCCGCTCGGTGGAGACGGGGACATTCCCTCATGACGAGATAACGGCCGCCTATCCGGAGTTATTCCTATCGTCAGCCCCCCACAGAGAAAACACTCAACCTTCGCACCGACTCCGCCGGCGGGATCGAAGTATCCCCGTAAACGGCCGCGCGGGGCGCATTCTCTCCCATTCCTCCCGACTCGCAACGCCCCAAGCCGAGGTCCTTAACTAAATGCTGCCCTCGGTGTCGTTGTGTATAATTTTAAGTTTTACCGGTTGAGAGCCGTCTGCTCTCACCAAAAGCCAACAGGCAATAAGCCAGAAATCTACGGAAAACAGCAATAAAGTCCATTCATAAAATACGGGGGGCATTCTCGCTCGAACCGTCGGACCGATCGGACGTCTACGTAGTACTGTGCCTCGCTATAACAATCTGTGTGAGGTCTATGTAATAAACACCGAGATAATCCGTATCGTCATTTCACTGGACGTCCACGGGTGTTCAGAGCAATGTTGAAGGTATTTCATGAACACAATTGAGTGGTGATATCTGTGTTTGAACTACATTTTTCAGATTGCTCCGTCAGCTTGGATGTTCTCACGGCTGCGCGAAAGCCCTCCGCGGCCCGCAAGCCGAGTGCCTCAGGGTACAAGCCAGGAACGCGCTTCGGCAACTGCGGACCGCATGCGTGCCACAGTTTTCGCTGCGCCTCAAGGAAATGACCAAGTGTGCTCCTATTTGGGATGTGCTCGACAATTTACACGCGACTATCGGTTTCTGCGCGGATCCTTCTACTGTGGTTTCTCCGATCAGTAAGTGTCAATGTCAATACTCCACATACTAGACTAATTTCTATCATCAACTAGTTTCTCTAACTGAAGAGGTGTACATTCCAACATTCGAATGATGCCGCATATTTGCTTCTATTAGGGACTGTGAGCGAGAACATACGTGACCAACATTGTCCATACATATTTCTTTTAAAAACCTTGGAAACCAATTACTCAGAATACACAAAGCCAGTTTTAAGACTTATATTAATATGTTATATTACTAGGAAGTTACTCGTTCGGTCAACACTTTTATTTGATTTCTAGATCAGCAAAAACGCAACTGTCCAAAATCGCCCGAAATCAGTCATCTTCAAAATGGCTACGCAACGAACTTCGGCGCTGGACAGAGCTCCAATCCGAATAGAGCTATAGAGACGTTCATTGTCGACACGACGCTCAGAGTTCTAGTCACTAGGTTCGCGCTGATGCACAAAGAGCTGAAAATGCTTGACAATAAGGTGAGTTCTGTATAACCCCCAGTGAGTCCCGCATGAGGCATACTTACCATAATCTCATTTCAATTCTGTAGTGTCAATATCAGCCACACATTGTTTTAATGTTAACAATTTTTTATAACTTTTACTTACCCAGCTTAGCTTATCTGCAAGACATAACACTGATGCCAGTTTTGAAAAATATCATTAATATTTTCCGAGTTACAGTGCCTCATGGAGGATGGATACTAAGGGCCCTGCCCTATGTTGCCCTTAGAAGGTTATATCAACTCTAGGATTTATTTGTAATGAAATTTGAAATGTGTATATGTAAAAAATGTATAAAGTGCACACCACCACAAAAACATTGAGGTAGTTTGTAAGCCCCCGTTTATTTGTTAGACGTTGTACATGGAAGTCCGGCAACTGCTGAGCTACGCGAGGGAAGCGCACGGCAGCCAGTTCCGCGTGGTCGCGTTTAGTGCGTTACTGGACACTGCCGAGAGACCCGACGTGCAGCCCAAGGAGGCCAATATGCAGACCACCAGAGTCATAAGGTATCGTATATACACCACACCCACACACACACACACCCACACACCCACACACACACACACACACACACACACACACACACACACACCCACACACACACACACCCACACACCCACGCTTCACCTCCACCAACCAAGTTTCACACTACTGTACTGTTGAGTGCCAGTACCCACTATCAAATTTGGTTTAGATAGATAGATGAAGACGTTTATTTTTTCCAAATTTTTCCACTCACACTGCGCTGTAGGTCGTGGGTTCGATTCCCACCCAGGACAAACATTTGTGTGACGAACATAGATGTTTGTTCTATGTCTGGGTGTTGATATGTATTATATGTATTTATTTGCAAAAATAAAGTATGTAAGTATGTATATTAGTCGTCTGGTTCCCATGATACAAGCTATGCTTAGCTCACTTTGGGGCTAGATGGTGCTGCGTGAAATGTTCACAAATATTTATTATTATTACTTGGAAACCTCACACGCACTCTATCAATCATCTCTAGAATATGCACAATTGTGGATATTATCTAAACAAGGAAATGATCACGCATAGTGAATAATTATCGAAGCAACAGATTTTGGACGCAAGCGGCTGCTGGCTTTCTTCAGGATACATTGGAGGAAGTGGGCTGCTTCTGAGATTGAATACGTTCTCTTTGTAAATACACTATTGACGACGTGATCGTTCCCGAATATTTTGAAAAGTTTTTTTAGATTCAAGTAAGCCACGATGTTAGATAATGAATATACAGAAGTGTGCAAATTATTTCTTCACAGTACCCCTTGCCTTCAGTAACGTAATGTTTCGCTGTATTGACTAGCTTTCCTTTACCTCCTTCACTAACCGGGAATGCTTTATCGAAATGTCGATAGCCCTTCTATCTTCTCGATACATAATAGGCAAGTAATATTTTATTCAACTGCTCGTTGTATTTTCACTTTTTTTTCTCAATTTCATTAGTATTCTATGTGTATTGGTAAATAACACTTGCCAATTAGCAGTGGAGAGACCAAAATAAATGGTCTGATGCCTGTAATATAAAATGCATGAAGCCAATATTAAATAACTATGTCGGAAGAATATCAGAAATATTCTCAGAAGATTAGACTATAACTAAGCGAAAAGTTTATATATGATATTTTTGCATTTGGGGCTTTTCTATCATTTTTGCCGGCTCGTAGATAGTCGGCACTTTCGCGCTCCAAATTTATGCTGTCTCTTTTGATTTATGGCTGACATTTGCTTGTATGATATTTTAAATGGTAAATGGATGTGTATGAGCTATCAGACCGGTTAAAGTATTCCGGTCAGTCACTCTAGTGTTTTTCCTCTGTGTAGCTGGTGTTGCTTTAGTCGTTTTCTGTGTGTCGTAAAAGTTCCACAAAATGCGTGTTTATCCACAGACACATTCCCCGTATGTCCGAAGAGGAGAGGGTTTCGGAAACGGGCGCTGACTCGGGTGGCGCGCCTGATGAACGCACCCACAACAAAAAGTTCACTTTCAAGAAAAGAAGCACTTCTTCTACTGGGGCACATGTAATTAACGTAATACATCCTTACTAATAATACCTTATAGAACAAACAAATAGTATCCTATAGACACGGGAACCATAGACGCTCCTTTGCCTATCCGTAGAACCAACTGTATGTACAGTTTTTGTCTGGGAAAGTACCGTCAGCGTACTCATTTCTGAAACCAAGCAGTAGTGCGCTCGCTTGGCTGTTTTCAGATTTGAAGGATATGCGCGCCGGCAAAATTACAGGCACGGGAGATGTTTATCCTTATAGTTGCAAGATCGACGGGTGGAATCCCGTAAGACTTGGGTCTTCCAATATTTTAACGGGAGGACCTACGTTATAATGCCGTTGTAATGGCATTTTATCAGTGACAAGTTTGAATGAGTTTTTTTATTTGGGAAACATATATTTGGGAGCATATGTTTTCTATATCCTGCGCACACTGTACCTGTGAGTGGAGACCTCGATTATATCACGGTTTGCGAAAGGCACATTAGAAAGCAAATGGTCAACATTATTTTAAAAAGTTGAGACCGAAAACTTGTTATGTTACCTATCTTTTGAAATTTGAACGCTTAGTTTATTGTGTTGTAGAGCCTTTTAGAAACGGACGGCGCTGATGAGTCGGCGAGCCAGTCGCCCCTCTCGGTTCGCACGCGCCGCTACCAGCTCACCCCGAGACAGTCTGAAAGGACTATACCTTCCGCCTCGTCCGCTGACATCACGCCGCATCACAAACTACACCACCACAACTCTATACAGTCCAAGTTCCACATTAGTGGTATAGGTATGCATACATTTTTATATTGTTCTATCGTATGGAAATTCGTGAACTAAAGTCGCATTGGAATGTCTGCATATGACTTGAGATTGTCACATCTGTTGGTAAATTACAAGGTTTCCGCCGCCCATGGACAAAAGCAATACCACTCAAGTCCGCCACACACTCCCTTCCACCGGAACACAGCAATACGAGTGCATTACTGCTCGGCGGCAGATTACCAGGTGTGGTGGCAGTACTTCTTCGGTCGAACTTAGCATAACTTCTACTGCTACTTTGGGTTTTTGGGTTGCTCCTTCTGCACCACCCGGGGGACACGTGTATGGATTCAAAGGGTTATCACATACGGACACGAGCAACGTGGCCCCCCAAACTAGTGTGGCTGATTAGCGAGGATGCAGTGATAATACTCTGAATATATTTATCGTGTGTTGAATATTTGAAACGTGTAATAATCACTGCAGTGCAGACGAACATAACTCTTCAAACACAAATCCCATATACAATAAACACTTTGTTGTAGTAAATTGGTTTCGCCAAAAGCCACAGTCTCGACAATCTTTGATCCGCAACGGGTGCGGCTCCGGCGACTCCCTGCCGATATCGGGCAGCATGGCGTCCCTGGCGCGGCCCCACCCCGCGCCGCCGCCGCACGCCAGCCGCCCCGTGCACGTCAAGCGCCGCGTCGGGTACACACTGAACAGGTCAGTCCTACTATACGCAACGGGTGCGGCTCCGGCGACTCCCTGCCGATATCGGGCAGCATGGCGTCCCTGGCGCGGCCCCACCCCGCGCCGCCGCCGCACGCCAGCCGCCCCGTGCACGTCAAGCGCCGCGTCGGGTACACACTGAACAGGTCAGTCCTACTATACGCAACGGGTGCGGCTCCGGCGACTCCCTGCCGATATCGGGCAGCATGGCGTCCCTGGCGCGGCCCCACCCCGCGCCGCCGCCGCACGCCAGCCGCCCCGTGCACGTCAAGCGCCGCGTCGGGTACACACTGAACAGGTCAGTCCTACTATACGCAACGGGTGCGGCTCCGGCGACTCCCTGCCGATATCGGGCAGCATGGCGTCCCTGGCGCGGCCCCACCCCGCGCCGCCGCCGCACGCCAGCCGCCCCGTGCACGTCAAGCGCCGCGTCGGGTACACACTGAACAGGTCAGTCCTACTATACGCAACGGGTGCGGCTCCGGCGAGTCCCTGCCGATATCGGGCAGCATGGCGTCCCTGGCGCGGCCCCACCCCGCGCCGCCGCCGCACGCCAGCCGCCCCGTGCACGTCAAGCGCCGCGTCGGGTACACACTGAACAGGTCAGTCCTACTATACGCAACGGGTGCGGCTCCGGCGACTCCCTGCCGATATCGGGCAGCATGGCGTCCCTGGCGCGGCCCCACCCCGCGCCGCCGCCGCACGCCAGCCGCCCCGTGCACGTCAAGCGCCGCGTCGGGTACACACTGAACAGGTCAGTCCTACTATACGCAACGGGTGCGGCTCCGGCGAGTCCCTGCCGATATCGGGCAGCATGGCGTCCCTGGCGCGGCCCCACCCCGCGCCGCCGCCGCACGCCAGCCGCCCCGTGCACGTCAAGCGCCGCGTCGGGTACACACTGAACAGGTCAGTCCTACTATACGCAACGGGTGCGGCTCCGGCGACTCCCTGCCGATATCGGGCAGCATATTTTTTTTATGTGATATAGTAACGGAACGAGTCGACGGCCCACCTGGTGTTAAGTGGTAACTTCGGCCCATAACAACCGATGCGACTTGGGTTCTCCCCTACTAGGTACAACAAGACCCAAGTCGCATCGTATGCGCCCGTAACTCTGAGACGTTTAGGTGGAATGTCTCATGTGCCTGTAATATCACCGGCCACCACACTTTTCAAACCGGAACACAGTAACGCGAACGCGTTACTGCTTGGCGGCAAAAATGGTCGTGGTGGCAGTACTTCCCTGGACGAACTTGGCGAGAGTTATTTATTTATTTAATAAATAAATAAGAACACATAAATATACTGCACAAATTATAATGTGTGCATACTGTCTGTTTGTTGTACCTTATAACGCATTTGTATTTCCTTTCAGGGCTAGGAAACGTGTCGAAGACAGGCTAAATAGATTTGGTTTGCGAAAAATGGGAAAGAAACGAGATGGCAGTATTGAAGAGACGAGCGGTGGTTGTGAGTATACTATTGCTATCCACCTACCTGTGTACCTACTCGACATCGGGTTCTCATTTCTGATATGATAAAAAAAAACGGGCGCATGCGATGTGGCTTGATTTATACCTAAGTAGTTCCCTACTTAGGTATAAATCAAGCCACATCGCAGGGGAGGACCCAATACAGATTGCTTGTCATGGGTAGAGGTTACCAATTAACACCAGGGGGGCTATCAGCTACTTCCGTAACCTTATGATATATAAAAAAATGTCTGCAAGCCGCTTTTGGAACTCCCCTTATAATTTCCACACGTTACAGAGAATCTGTAACTGTTTTTATTTTTAACTAATTATAAGTAACAAATGTATAATATGACTTGCCTTGTTATAGCATCCAATGTTATTTGGCCAATAAAAAAATCTGAAATCTGAAATCTGTAGAAATATATTTATCCAACAGATATGTCCGGACGAGTTACTAATAATGTGCTGTCTATGAAATTATTGATTGATGTGTCAGATATGTCGAGACGAGGTTCCGCAGAAGGTGGGTCGGGCGGCGGAGAGTCGGAAGTGGTCGTGCTAAAGCGCAGGAGATTGGTCGCGGCCGCACCTTTGTACGCGGGCCTCGCGCGTTTCAACTTCCTGCTGGACGCGACGCAGCCCGGCGGCACGCCCGATGCGCTCTTTATGGCTGCTTTACTCGATCTGGTAACTGTGTGTGTGTGTGTGTTGTGTACCTTGCGTACCCTTTCTTTCTGATATGTTTGCCCAAACAGACGTACGGCTCGCTTCATGCTAAGCGGTGACCGAAGCCTAGAAAATAAATGATTATGATTATAATAATTAATAATTTAATTAATACTTAGTATATAATATAATGAAAGTAAGAAAAAAGAATTCTAAACAAAAATACAGTAAGAAGAAGACGGATTCTAGAGTAAGGCTAGTCAAATAACTTAGAATATTAGTCTTGAAGCTGGTATTAGTGCTGTGAAGCTTGATCGCGAGCGTTTTTGAAAGTGTCTAGCTCAAGCATAACAATAATGTTATGCTTGCTTCTACTTTGTGTGGAATACGATGCGATCCTTCGGTACACCTTGAGCCGTTGATGACAGTTTTACTTGATCTGATAAATGTATAGATGTAAGTTAGTACGAGCAAACATGGCTACACACGATCCCTAGTCGATCCCTATACCTTGACACGGATACAATAAGTAATTTTTTGCAAAAATATTACGCCTGCACATCTTTTCATATGTTTACGCTGATTATTTTTCCATAATGAATGCATACATTAAAACGTTCGTTATTGTTTCAGCCGCACACAGTCGTAGTCGGAAGGGCGGCCATTCTATTGGAGTGTGCTCAGTTGGTTCACAACTGCAACAAAGGGCAGTGGCCTTATTGGTTGAAGTCGAGTACTGTCAAAAATAATGGTAAGCGTTTTCCTAAAACATAAATGTTTGTATGATAGTTTTCTTCGTCATTTTGTGACCAAATTATTCATCTCTTCTAGTTACCATGACGCCGCAAGTGAGGCAACGTCTCGCTGGAAAACTGTTCTATCAATGGGCTGAAGTAAGCGTTTGACCTGTTTAAATCATCAATCATCATTAAACGGTCAAGTTATTAATTGTCCCATGAATTTTCAGGCTATTGGCAACAGACTAGAAGAAATGTTGATTGAAGATAAAAAGCACATTGACAATGTGGCCAGTGTGATCAACGAGCCCGACGGACAGCGCGACTTGCTGCAACAAGACGAAGAAGAAGATTTTCTAGATGAAGGTACGTATTACTGTCTGGAGAGAGGTTTGAGTGCCCTGACCTGATAGAGAGTTTGTAGGTCAGTAGAACCTGTGTCAAGTTCCCCCGGGGAAGTACTACCGCCGTACCTACTTCTGCCGACAAATAGTAACGCATACGCATTACTGTGTTCCCGTTTGAAATGTGCGGTTGCCGGTCAAATTACAGGCACTTGAGGCATTTCAACTTCACGTCTCAAAGTTTTGGGTACAGTACAAGTGCAACTTGTGCCTTCCCATACCTAAATAAAGGAGGACGTTCCGAGAGGTTTTTGTTTTGTCATGGGCAGAGTTATAACATATCCGTGTGAAAAGGCATCAACTAAGTAATCGTATCGTTTGACAGCAAGCATCCGCCTCCCCGGGAAACCCCTGGGCGCTGAATGTCCGCGAGCTCTGAGAATAATCGCATGCGTACTCTTATTTGAGATAACATCATTCCTGAGGGAGAGTTACCAAGCGCTGCCGAAACAGAACCGCGCCTCGCTCAAGGAGAGGGGACCTTGGGACAGAGTGTACAGGTACGCATCTCCTCTGCGCCGTCATTTCATTGGTAAGTAGTTGAAATAAAACTCTTGTTGTAAAACAACTTATTTTTTGTCACTTATTATGCGAAGTTGGATGGAAAAACGACGATTGTTATGTAAGACTAAGTGAGTTCATTGCATTCAGTTCCTTTGAGATGTGATCAGTGAGTGCATTCTGTTTCACGACATTTATTTATTTTGACAGGGCTCTTAGCAGTCAACACACATTAATGCCAGTCGAGTATGTTTCCAGATGAGATAATGCATGTTTTATATACATAAATACTGCACACACGATGCGTGCATGCGTTGCGTATACATACTCTATACATTGTACATAACTACGTAACGTACACCGTTACAATATTAACTATATATATATATATATATATGCAGATTCACTGCACTATTAATTGTACAATACAAATAACGGACACTTTGTTGATAACTACGGCACAGTAAGCCCTGGAACCACAAGTCCCTAAACTCAGACAAACATTGGTGTAGGACTTAACAAGTTGGCACAATGTAATATCATTACTGACCAATACGTATGTATATAATAAAAATGACCTCAGTAAAGTCAGACCCTCAAGTAATTATTGAATAACGTAACGTATTTGAGGAAGTTGGAAGCCGGCAACTAGTGGCATTAGAGGACACAGGTAGAGGTAGAGGAGAGCGTTCACTGACTCCCACAAGTTTGTATTTGAGGAAGTTGGAAGCCGGCAACTAGTGGCATTAGAGGACACAGGTAGAGGTAGAGGAGAGCGTTCACTGACTCCCACAAGTTTGTATTTGAGGAAGGTGGAAGCCGGCAACTAGTGGCATTAGAGGACACAGGTAGAGGTAGAGGAGAGCGTTCACTGACTCCCACAAGTTTGTATTTGAGGAAGGTGGAAGCCGGCAACTAGTGGCATTAGAGGACACAGGTAGAGGTAGAGGAGAGCGTTCACTGACTCCCACAAGTTTGTATTTGAGGAAGGTGGAAGCCGGCAACTAGTGGCATTAGAGGACACAGGTAGAGGTAGAGGAGAGCGTTCACTGACTCCCACAAGTTTGTATTTGAGGAAGGTGGAAGCCGGCAACTAGTGGCATTAGAGGACACAGGTAGAGGTAGAGGAGAGCGTTCACTGACTCCCACAAGTTTGTATTTGAGGAAGTTGGAAGCCGGCAACTAGTGGCATTAGAGGACACAGGTAGAGGTAGAGGAGAGCGTTCACTGACTCCCACAAGTTTGTATTTGAGGAAGTTGGAAGCCGGCAACTAGTGGCATTAGAGGACACAGGTAGAGGTAGAGGAGAGCGTTCACTGACTCCCACAAGTTTGTATTTGAGGAAGGTGGAAGCCGGCAACTAGTGGCATTAGAGGACACAGGTAGAGGTAGAGGAGAGCGTTCACTGACTCCCACAAGTTTGGGGTTGTCGTTGTGTTAAACTTTGCCATTCTTTTTTTATAATGTAAAGTAAATCATGAAGCCAGACAGGGTTATTATATTTTTTTTTTATATTCATACCGAATATTCTTTGAAATTATATTCGGAATTATCGGTGGCAACTAACTCTTACTAATTTTAGGTTTACGAATCTTTTCCTCTCCCTAGGGAATGAAACGAGGCAAAAGTGGGGCAGTGGTTACAGGGCTGCTACGTACCGAACCTAAGTAAACCGTGCCGTGCATATGCACGAGTAACATGCATGGAATGTTGTAAAGATATACCATTAAAATGCTATGAATTAAAACGAAACTTTAATTATTAACACAAATCTAAACTGAACAATATTTTTTCCAACTATCACCTTTTTTCCAAATTCTCAAATAGCTCTTAAGAATTAAAATAGTTTAGATAACATTAGCGGGTAAAATGCTTTGCTACATTGGCATGCAGATTAAAAGTGTCTGAAACACAAATGGAAGTGAATAGTTTACTATTATAGAAGCTAAATAAATAGCTGGTCGTGTGTGTTCATCGTGCAGTTGATGGCACATTGCCGTTTTAACATTATGATGACGTGTAATACAGAGAAGCGAACCGGCGATGGAGCATGGCTCTATCGAGTATGGGCCATTCGCAGGCCTCCGCTCAGAGTCTTCAATCGATAGCCGGTGCTGAAACTGAGAGGAAAATATCATTCGTCATTCACGAACCGGAAAATGTATCTGGAGGAAGCAACGCCACCGTAAGTACCACGTCCACTTTGTCAACGCAACCCATAGACCACAACTTCAACATTCAATTGAGTCATTACATATTAATAACGTTGCTGGTTAATACAATTCTGGATCAGCATATCATTAAGAATGTACACGATCGGATTTGTAGATATCACAACTAGATAATATATTATTAGTGTTTTATATATTGAGATTGTGTGGTGTCCTAGTGGTACATACAGACCTCCGAGTTTCAATCTGGAGGTCGCTGGTTCAAATAAATAAATAATAAATAAATATTGGTAGACATTTCACACAGCGCCATCTAGCCCCAAAGTAAGCTAAGCATAGCTTGTATCATGGGAACCAGTTGTCGTACTACCGGACACCCTGTATATCATCATCATCATCATCATCATCATCCTAGCCTGTAATGGCCCACTGCTGGGTATAGGCCTCCCTTTTCTTTTGCCAGCCCAATCTGTTCTGCGCCACTCTCGGCCAGGTTTCTCCAGCAGATTTTACGATGTCGTCGACCCAACGTGCTTTCGGTCGACCTTGATTCCTTTGATCTGATCTGGGCCACCACTCGGTCAAAACCCTACTCCATCTTCCATCACCACGTCTAGCCAGATGTCCGGCCCAATTCCATTTGAGGCTCATTGCTCTGTCACCAACATCGAAGACTTTAGTACGACGTCTGATTTCAGTGTTTCGAACTCGGTCCAGAAGATTTATCCCGAGCATGGCTCGCTCCATGGCTCTTTTTGCAACTCGACCTCGGTACACAGTCTTCTTAGTGAGCGTCCATGTCTCGGCACCGTAGGTCATAGTTGGTAGAACACACTGGTTGAAAAGACGGGTTTTTAAGCACTGAGGAGTTCGCTTCGACCGCAACACATCCTCTAACTTACCGAATGCAGCCCATATATAGGATATACAATATGTATGTTATTGGACAGTTAGCGGATGCGATCCCGGCGGAGGAGAAGAAGGGTCGGCTGGGGTCCCGCAGCAAGTGCGTGCCGCGGCGGAGCGCGCACCACCCCCACCCCCACCCCCACTCCGCCTGCGGCTCATTCAAACGTAGATCCATCAAACTGAGACAGAAGGACGCCAGGACTGATATGGAAGAATGTGAGTTTATCTACACCCATCTACACCGATATCACAAACTGTTCAACTTACTAAGTTCGCCTGTAGGAGGTAATCTCTGAAACTCCTTATCCAGTTTTGGTAATTCTTACAATAATCTTACTTATATTTTCTTACTCGCTCTTGTCTTAAACGCATGTAGTCTTCGCCTATAATTGTAATGGCACATGTATTGTTTCCTTTTTTATGTGTCATTCCTTAAATGTATCAATGTACATACGTTATCCGTGAGATAATGTTTTTTACAAGCATTTATTTAACTTGCAATGTTTGTATGTATGTTTGTTTGTTTGGGTCAAAATTTGCAACTGAGTTTTAAACAAGTTCTCGTGTATCCCGAATCGGCTAAATTTAAGTATTCATGCATGTATGTGATGCTGCTGCAATATTATGGTGAGCTGATGCTGCTGCTGCTGCTGCTGGTGCTGGCAGGGCCATTTGCTGACACTATACAGTAACATACAGCAGCCATGTGCCGTGTTAAGCCCCGTTGGATTTATCTTGACAAGTACTTTAAAAAAAATTATAAAAATGATTTTTTACCGTTAGTTTATTTAGATAAATATGATTGGCTACCGGTGCGAGGCCCACACGGTCAGCAACTTTAGAATATTACAGATAAAAGGATCTGATGGCATCCACCTGGGTTCTATAACGCCAGGAATGTAACGACACCCATCTGCTATATTGCTGGTGAAAGCGCCAAACTTCCAGTTGTTGAAGGTTTTCTTTCACTGATCCTATCACCAGGTTACTGCTCTGGACGGTCCCGTCCCTTGAGTACGGAACCCCGTATAATCTGCTGGATTATTATGTAATATACATCACTATTTTACAGTTATCACGAGAAGATCGGATTCTATACAAAGCAGAAGGAAAGTATCCTCTCTCTCTGACAGAAGTGACACTTCGGAAGTTTATCCTGGAACGGGTGAGCATCAAAGCGTAATCTCCAAACATATTACGACGCGTGTCAAATGATGGGGAGACCTTAACTCACTTATACAAACACGCTCTAAGTACTACACAAATAAATAAAATCAAAATAATAGCGTTTTATGGCACCCTGGGCAGGCTCGCACAGTCCCCGAAGCCAACAACTCGCAACAAGCAAGCAAGTACAGCTTTTTACTAAATTTATATGAAACTACTTACGTTACTTGTAACAAATAACAATTTTTCCAATTTTCGTCTGACTGTCTGTTTGTTCCGCCCGACTTCCTAAACGGCTGGACCGATTGTGACAGTGATGCCAACCTGGGGGTTTTCCCTTTAAATTTAGGGGGAATCAAGATGTGCAGGGGGTTTTTGATTATTCAAGAATATTTGTTTTCAACGCACGATTCTATTCAATTTATATTTGAAATGACCTCTCAAACCGAGTGTACAACAAAAATTTTAGGGGTTTTTAATCGATAATTAGGAGAATTTGAAGTTGGTCCTAGGGGGAAAATTTTGTAAGAGTTGGCATCACTGGATTGTGACGGGACTTTCACTGGCAGATAGCTGATGTTATAAGGAGTAACTTAGACTACTTTTCCGAGGGGTTCAAATAAGTGCGCGCGATAACCGAATCCCACGCGGAAAAGTCACGGGCAAAAGCTAGTAGGGAATAAAGTTTCAAAAATATTAATTTTAGTTATTAGTGATGAAGTAATCGCTGTAACTTTTACTAGTGTGTCATAAATTGCCACAATTATTTATAATTTATATTAATGTTATTATTTAGTGTTCGTTTGAAACGTTATTCAGGTACAGTTATAATGGCAAACGAAATGGACAGCGGTGGTGAAGAGAGCCCCGGAGTGGTGTCCGACGAGCACGAGCATCCGCCGGACAGCCCCGACACCAACTCCACAGACCCGCCGCACGACAACAAACCCTTCCCCTGGATGAAAGTGAGCAATACTCACACTTCAACACCCAAACACGAACCAAACTAAATGAGGAGCAACCCTTTTAGAACGTTTGCCAGTTCGTCCGTGGAAGTATTGCCACCATACCCATTTCTGCCGCCATGCTGTGCCGTATTCGCGTTGCTAAGTTCCGGTTTGAAAGGTGTGGGTGCCGGTAAAAGTACAGGCATGTGAGATATTCCGTCTTCACGTCTCTACGCATACGATGCGACTTGGGTTTAGTAAGGGAGGACCCAATTCGTATTGCTTGTTGCGTATGGTATTCATATGTTACATAAAGGTGAGCCATCCGCTGTTTCCGTAACTAGATCACATAGAAAAAACGAATGATCATTTCCATCGTTATACATTTTTCATATATGATACCTTGTAATACCCACACACACACACACACACAGGTAACATGTAGATGTGATGTTGCTTTATCATTTCCTCAATATTAAAGTAAAATGCAATAACTGGATACGCCGCGCCGCGCCGTCTGTTGTCTGTTCCACTCTACTCCTCAAATATAACTATTCAAAGTAAAATGTAGTTAAACTTTGTCAGTGGTTTACCGAGCCTCTTTGAGGCGCACTTACAATCCTTTCACCACACTGGTTCGACAGAACCGGTGACTCGAAGAAGAAGAAGAAGAAGAAGAAGTGGTTTACCAAAATTGCCAGAAATGAATTCAGGTTGGATACTAACTACCCAACAATCACCAGTCAGTTACATGTGACATTTTGGGACCTTCTTCAGTTGTCCTACAATTACAACAACAATGTTGCATGCTGGTGGCAGGTGGGTAGGTAGGTGGGTGGTAGGTGGTAGGTGGTAGGTGGGTGGGTGTGTGGCTGATATGATATGTTATACAGGTGATGGTGAAATTGCTGAGTTCGTTCAACTACGTGTGTTGCCATCAGAACTTCTGTCACCCGTACTGCTTCCGGCGCAACATGCGCTCCACTGTGCGCCTCATCAAATCTGTACAAAAGGTATTCCACAATAAACTGCATTGTCTAACGCTGATTGTATTTTCATAAGCCGTTTGGTTCTTTGCGTTTTCCAATGTTACATTTGTGATTTATGTAAAGATACAAATAAATATTGGTAAACATTTCACACGGTGCCATCTAGCCCCAAAGGAAGCTGAGCATAGCTTGTATCATGGGAACCAGACAACTGATATACATATTTATGCATTTTTATGTAAATACATACATATAATATACGTACATATCAACACCCAGACGCAGAACAAACACCTATGTTCGTCACACGAATGTTTGTCCTGGATGGGAATGGAACCCACGACCTACAGCGCAGAAGGCAGGGTTACTACCGACTGAGCTATGAGGCCAGCCATATAAATGCGTGTGTACATTGCGACAATACAATTGTACGTGGTGTTAGGCTTTTGCATGTGCTTATGCACAGTGGCGCTGTCGTTTGGAATATCACTCGTAGTCGGAGCGCCACTTATTTAAACATTCACTTAAAACTCCATCAAATGACTACATTATTTGTAACCTAGCTTCTGGCTTCGACGCGTACCGAGATAAAATGTATCCGAGGGTAGTAAGTAAGTATCCAAGTAACCAGTCAAAAACTTTATTTCCATAGAATTCATAAAGAAATGGCTTGGAAACGTCAATAATATTCAACATTCATTTCTTAGAATTTTTCTTTCATAGATTCCATTACAAGAACCATTAAACAAATCATCAACATTGGTGCAGCAGTAGTGTGTGTGTGGAAATGTAGACATAAGCAGACAGACACTCATTTCACATTTACATTATTACTACTAATATAACATTACAGCTCTGTTTCATACGAGGGGTCGAGGGGTGCCAACGAGCCACATGCCACTGCGGACTTTATATCACCTTTAATATATATATAATATATATATGATACAATGTATCGTATGTTTGGTGCAGTATATTTCCTTACGCATCTCAACTATTATAATGCAAATGTATGATTACAATTGGTATTGTGATTATGTGATTGTGTTGTAGATTTACGGGGAGAAGTTTGGACCGGAAGTGAACGCTGCCAACACCGAGGAGGGTGTCAGCGGCGCTCGCAGAGGAAGACGCTCTCGAAAATCATCTGAACATTCCACTGACAGGTAGAGCGTGGTGGTCTAGCGGTACTGACTCCCCAGTTTCAATCCGGAGGTCGCCGGTTCAAAACCCGACGTGCACCTATGAGTTTTACGATTGAAAGATTTATTTGTGATCTAAATATCGATATCAAATTAATAATGATATACTTTGTTAAGTACCTATGTGAGTGAATGAGACAGATCAGTCAGACATGAACAAGTGACTCTTATAACTTTTACATTGAAAGTGTTCGGATAGCTAGCTACGTGTAACATCGTGTGTTTATTTTGTCAGGATTGATCGATCAGTGATAGAAAGCGCGGGACTGGCGTACCGAGCGTCGGGGGTCGAAAACGTACCCCCGCCCGAAATGCAGCCCCGCCCCGCTGCTATGCCATACCCGCCCCCCGACCCACCGCTTATACTCAAGTATCTGAAAGGACAGGTCAGTATATAAATCAATCCGTTACATAATCCCATTAATCTACTTGGAGCCAGTGCATGCCCTGTGTCTTAACATTTCCACTTCTTAGTCTCACAGAATGAGAGTTGCCAAGTGTTATTATGATAGAACTTGTTTATATTTATGATCCCCGCTAGAATTGTCTGGTGCATCGTTTATCAAAGTGGGAACAACGGGACCACATAACTAAACTTACAGTTTCGCGATCGCATCGCAACTCTGTAGTTGGTTGCGAAAGATTTTCACCTCATAACGTGCAGAACACATAGAATAAAACACCAATATATTCTATACTTTTGAGCTTACTTCAAAAATCAAAAACTACGTATAAAGTTGATAAATTATGGCTTAGAAGTTATTGAGAGCTACGTTACCGAAATCCGCTGCCAGAAATGTTGTGTTCGAGTGAGTAGTAGGTAGTACGTGTGTAGGTGCGTGACGCGTACCACACCCCGCTAGCGACCCTCATCAAAGGCGCCACCACCATGAGCGAGGAGTTGTTCGCGGAGTGCGTTCCGGTCGCGTGGCAGCTGCTGCTCGAGCCGGACCGGGAGCTCAGCGCGTGTGCGGCCGCGCTCTTCATCCTGGCGGCCGTGCGCGCGCCGCACCACGCCACCGAACACATGCACCGACAGCTCAAGCACAAGCGACCGAGCGTCAGGTCAGTCAGAGGATAACACTTAACATAAGACGGAGCATCCGCTCGAGCCGGACCGGGAGCTCAGCGCGTGTGCGGCCGCGCTCTTCATCCTGGCGGCCGTGCGCGCGCCGCACCACGCCACCGAACACATGCACCGACAGCTCAAGCACAAGCGACCGAGCGTCAGGTCAGTCAGAGGATAACACTTAACATAAGACGGACCATCCGCTCGAGCCGGACCGGGAGCTCAGCGCGTGTGCGGCCGCGCTCTTCATCCTGGCGGCCGTGCGCGCGCCGCACCACGCCACCGAACACATGCACCGACAGCTCAAGCACAAGCGACCGAGCGTCAGGTCAGTCAGAGGATAACACTTAACATAAGACGGAGCATCCGCTCGAGCCGGACCGGGAGCTCAGCGCGTGTGCGGCCGCGCTCTTCATCCTGGCGGCCGTGCGCGCGCCGCACCACGCCACCGAACACATGCACCGACAGCTCAAGCACAAGCGACCGAGCGTCAGGTCAGTCAGAGGATAACACTTAACATAAGACGGACCATCCGCTCGAGCCGGACCGGGAGCTCAGCGCGTGTGCGGCCGCGCTCTTCATCCTGGCGGCCGTGCGCGCGCCGCACCACGCCACCGAACACATGCACCGACAGCTCAAGCACAAGCGACCGAGCGTCAGGTCAGTCAGAGGATAACACTTAACATAAGACGGAGCATCCGCTCGAGCCGGACCGGGAGCTCAGCGCGTGTGCGGCCGCGCTCTTCATCCTGGCGGCCGTGCGCGCGCCGCACCACGCCACCGAACACATGCACCGACAGCTCAAGCACAAGCGACCGAGCGTCAGGTCAGTCAGAGGATAACACTTAACATAAGACGGACCATCCGCTCGAGCCGGACCGGGAGCTCAGCGCGTGTGCGGCCGCGCTCTTCATCCTGGCGGCCGTGCGCGCGCCGCACCACGCCACCGAACACATGCACCGACAGCTCAAGCACAAGCGACCGAGCGTCAGGTCAGTCAGAGGATAACACTTAACATAACACGGACCATTTCTTAAATTAGTCTAATAACAAGTATACTATATATATGAAATACTACAATAAATTGCAGAATTAACGCCATACTCCGTTTCCAAGTGATGTGGAAACTCCGGTACCAAGTATGGCCGCGGATGGAAGAGGGGGCATCGGTCACATTCAAGGTTCCACCGCCGGGGATTGAGTTCACGCTGCCTTCCCCGAAGATAGGCATTGAATCACTCGCCGTTGTGGACCCACCGTGGACCCCTCAGGTGAAAGATAAGGATATGGAGATGACCTTGAATCAGGAAAGACATGTAAGATTTATTTCTCAATTGACCTTACAACCCCTTGATATTGGTATTCGCTTGTTCAAATTTTAAAGTTTACGGCCCGTTTTCACCAACATCTTGTGACACCATCAAGCCCAATTTCTTAGTTAGTTATTGGTTTCTTAGTTTATTACAGATTAACATTTATATGTAAATTTCTCTATTTAGTGTTTTTCATATTTGAACTATGATAGCGCATCCCAACTTAAGAGATCTGAGACAAAAAGTGCTAATTCATACAATGTGTTTCTCAAGTACGTGACCAGGATAAAAAAGATTCGAGATTTTTGCGTAAGAAATAGTACGAGCAGGTTGCCCAACATTTTGCCCACGGCGGCGGTGGCGGCGCGGCGCGGGGGGCGCGGGGGGCGGCGCAACAACAAATAAAACTAGTTCCCGAGTTCACTTCTCACAGAGCGTACGTTTTTGGCAGTATTTCTTTGTTCGCATCACATTCTAAGGCTTTCTTGACCTACAGGGTGAACTGAAACACGTCAATTACCTACCAGAACAAGATACGACAAAGACGTAGTCCGCGGGTACGGTAGTATATATCGACGCGAGCTTGATATACCACCGTCTGCGAGGCTGACGATACTCCGGATCATTAGTTTTATGGATAGTTATATAGTAGGATAGTTGATAACGTTCAAGTGAGCCTCATTTCACAATGTTTTGGATGATAAACAAAGTTCGATGACCCATTGTTGTTTGTGCGCTTGCTTTAAATACGTCCGCTCGGCGGAGGCGGGAGCATTCTTGCTCTAACCGTCGTTCCGTTCGGACGTTTACGTAGTACTGTGCCTTGCTATAGCTATCTGTGTATAGTGAGGTCTATGTAGTAAACACAGAGATAATCTGTATCGTAGTTTCACTGGAAACACGCGGGTGATCAGAGCAATGTTGAAGATACTGAGGTCAGCAATGCTGACGTCACGCTTTTAAAAAACAACCCTGGCGCTCTTCCCCCGTCATATATATCGGCGGGTATAATACTTTGTGTGTGATATTTTGTATTAGGTATATTTTGTAATATGGACTTGTTCCGAAATAAAATTTTATTATTATTTTTATTTATTAATCACAGGATCCACCACGCAAGAAGATTTTGAGCGAATTATATTTAGACTAAATATATATCTAACTCCATTTAGAAGATGGTTTGACGGGGCTTAAGATGAAATGCCAAGCACGTTGAAGAAAAGCTTGTTAAAACAAGATGGCCCGGGCACGAGAAAACAAAATAATACTTTGTGACGGAGCTTCGTTTTGGACAACTAATATAACAGTCGTCCTTCGTCAAATGACGATATAAGGCTGTTCCAATTAACGCTTTGACATCCGGCATTTAAAGGCCGTACACAGGTCATTATCCGGTTACTACGCTGAAAGATTTATCGAAACTATGCCTCGAAGATGCCACACCATTATGGACAACAGAGCAGATTGGATACCTTATTAATAATAAAGTGTCCAAATACTCCGGATTGTTTTTTTTTTCAAAAGCTAAACTCGTTTTTTTCTATTTTATTGTGGTCATGCTCTTGTTCTAAATAGTTTAGAATAGACTGTTCATTTTAGTCCTCATATCTGCATAATTTAATTTTAATGAAAGTATGAAGCTACAATAGATCATATCAGTTTCAAAGATGTTGGAAAAAACGGGCATAAGTCTATCTTTTTTAAGTGTCACTACATTCCTTTTGTCTGCCTGTGTGTTTTTCAGTTATTTTATTTCAGTGCATTAGCTTTTAGACCAACATTTGGATTCATTCATACATTCCATTCAATGGAACGCATTCTAAATGCCTATTTTATGTAACAGCGCTCTTTAGTGACGGCGACGAAAACCAGGAAGAAACAGCAAACCGAAGCGATAAAGCGAGCATTGCAACAGAGAAATGATAAGAAACGAGCTGAACGAGAGAGCTTTCTGCTCACCACTATCCCTATAACTCGGCAGGCGGCGAGGGAACCGGCTTTGGATCACGCAGCGGATGACCATGTAGAACGTGAGTCACACATATATTGATTTATCCATCGAACTGATAAATCAAGCTTTTCTTTATGATGGCATTTATTTATGGGCAATGTTAATGTCAAAGAGAACAACATTGCTGTTTCTTACCAGACAGAAATTATGAATAATTCAACAAATAATTCAACCTGAAACACAAAATACCAACAATACCAATCGAGAAGGGCGACGCATTAACTGAACTCCACAATGAATGCGGAATTTCGGCTATCCATAAAAGAAAGCAAATGATATCGAAGTCATACTTTGTTGGTAGACTTAGGTATGCAAAAGAACCCTTGCTTGTTCTACTCGATTTCAAGTGACGGTATTCGGTTTTCCCTGGCAGCTCCACCGGACGAGGAAATGGCGGAAGGCGTCCGCGGGTCGCACCACACGCAAGTGGCGTCAGCGCTGTTCCCGTCGACGCTCTGCTCGGCCGTGGCGGAAATAGTCGCATTGCTGGACGACGCCGCCGTCTCCAGCGATGGATGCTCCGTCTATGAAGTGGCTTACCAAGTAAGTTGGACTTGTACAACCGTTGCGGGCTTCATTGTCCACTTCGTGATAATATGTATTTCACTGAATATAATATACTCTTCATTGAAGTAACATGACTACAGTCGACCACGGCAGTTCGTTATGTGTTAGTAGGTATTTTTGCTTCTAACTGGCACATGCCCGTTTTTTGTGATATTTTCTTCATTGATTTAAGATATTGTGCACATACCAATAATTCTTAGACAAACATTCAGGTCAGACTACGTTTTATTTATGTATGCTAATAATGGATATCACGTTTATCCAGGTTATTTGGGGATGCCTAGTGGAAGATTCAGCTCTGTTCCTCCGGCACGTTCTCGAGCGATTAACTCGGGACCATCAAGACGAAATGTTCAAACTCCTGCGTCACCTGATCCGGTTCATCCCGAGGCTGCCGCAGCAGGCCGCCTTCGCGCTCTACAACTATATCATTGGCTACGTTATGTTCTACGTGAGAAGCCCGCACGAAGACGGACAGAGGCTCATTGGTGCTGCGTTGTCTATCCTCTGGATGGTATGTTACTTGTCATTATAAATTAAGCCCACTGTTTTGAATTAATGCATTACTTTTTGGCTAATAGAAAACCTGATATAAGCGTTATCTCTCCACAACTTCAGTACAACTTTACTACAGATCAGTACACTTTACATATGAGAAGACTTCAGTTATTTGTCAGAGACTAGAATTTGGAATTTTTCATATGCTTGCAATATCACTGGCACCACAAAGAAAATACAGCAATCTAAGTGCTTTACCGCTAATAGGTATAGTGGCAATAGTTTCCCGTAAGTGAGAACTTCTTATGTACACTTGCTTCTACTACTATATACTGGGACATGCCGGTTTCCTCACGACGTTTTCCGGCACTGTTTTGACAACGAATTATTCATCACATAAATTTTAAAGGTTTTATTTATATTTAGGTTTAAAATTCGAAGTCTGTGCCACATTATTTATAGGGATAAAATTTATTTTATAGGTGGTGCACAGTGTCCACGGAATTATGTTCAAAGATTTAAAGCAAATTTTGAGGAAAGAGCAATGTGATGCTTCGATTTTGCTCACTGCAAACGTGCCAGCCGCTAAGAAGATCATAGTACACGGTCCTTGTAAGTTGTCAATGTAAAACAATTACTTCTAAAATGTTGAACAAACAGGTCATTTTACTTTATTTGTCTGTTTGGGTCTTATAGATCTATTATGATCTTATTCCACTTCTACAGATCGGTTGAGCTGAAATTTCTCGCAGACGTTTCAAATTGGTGATATTGCAATAAAAAATAAAAGCTAG
The DNA here is from genome assembly GCA_947359385.1 of Chesias legatella. NCBI lineage: Eukaryota > Metazoa > Arthropoda > Insecta > Lepidoptera > Geometridae > Chesias > Chesias legatella. The sequence continues at coordinate 96,372 of OX375777.1, forward strand.
CAAAATTCTTATTTATTAATCTAATTGTCTATTTTCAGCCGATAATGAAGGCAGCATACCATCTCAGTTCCCAGTTCAAGAGGACACAGTGTTTTCTCAAATATTGAAAGAGTCTCTAGATTATTTCGGCATACCTGAAAAGATGCACCGTGAATATTTTCTAGTTGACTTCAAAACTCGTAAGTATTACATATTTGATACATATTTTACAGCGATAAGCACACGCTTTGTCAAGTCTACGTTCTCGTGATAGTAATGTAAAGTACCACAAGGTGTAAAGTGGAGAGAGAGAGAGAGTGTGGAAAGAGCGGAGATAAAGACGTGAATTAATGGAGTGACTTGAGTGAACTTGATGAAGTGCTGGTGCAACTGATAGAGGCACCGCGTGCCGCGTGCCGTATATTTCAACTCCAGGGCCAGTCATTTTTGTATGATCTGCAAATTGTTCCGGATATAGGGTAATGTGTTGAAAAATAAAAATAGGCATATATGTGAATTTCTTAGCCTGTCTTTGGCCATATCAACATATCAACTTTGATCATAAACTTTCTGTAACTTTTTGTATATCCTACAGGTCAGATCCACAATCCTCAGAACTACGTCCGCGATCACTATTTCTTCAAGCGTTCTCAGTACCCGCAGTTAGGGTTGGTTCACATGGAAGCAGACGACGCGTTCAATAACCTACAGCACCAAGAGTTGTTGTTGAAGTTTGTCGAAATCGGTAAAGTGCTGCTCACGTGGGCTATTTTGAAGAATGTTGACATGGTGAGTAGGATCCCATATAGTTGGATTATACCCTTGTTCTTTGACTTTGCTTCAAAATATACAACAATCTTTAACCTTAAAGAAAATAAATGATTAAATTAACAAAATCAGAAATGTTTTATCGCGCTACTGCCGGACACCTTGCCATTGCCATATCAAGAGCACGGCTAAACAAACGTGAACTGAAAATAGGACAAATCACAAGGAAACTTATTGTTATTGAATGGAACATATTTAAATATTTCAGGTGGTCCAACGAGTGGTGTTCTTACACGACGAGCTGATGAAGCTGCCGTCTTTCCCGCGCAAGGCTCTAGAAGCGGACTTGACGCTGTACAGTCGCGGGCCGCTCGGCTCCACGCTTTTGGGATTAGATGTGTTGCATAAATTCATGTGAGTACAATTTGCAAAGTGCAAGTATGCCTTATCCAATATTGTAACGTGGTTTCTGAAATCGTTCGTTGGACCGAAAACATTGTAAATGATTGTAGTGGTCCATCACATAAAATATATCAATATTTGGTAGTTATATTTTGGTCGCTTGGCTAGCGATGAAGGTGAATGTTGATATTTGAATTAATGTTCTAACCTAACCTGCAAGGTTTTTTCGCACAAAAATATATTTGGCGCCAAGCTGAAAAATGTTTTTTCCGATAGCCTCCTACGAGAGCCATTTCTTAATCCAAACACTGCTTAGGTGCCGTACCGGCTACACAGTCGCTTAAAACTGGGTGACAAGTCCCCGAGGCAAAGTGAGATACATTTATATATTTAGGTGGGTTCGCCTAATAGCACGGATGTTCGAAGCGATGGCGGGGAACTTCACTTCCTCCCGAGACATCCACCTGTTCCTAAACGTTCTGAACGGAGCGCTGATGCTGCACAGCGAGGACTCGCTCATTCTGCGCTACGTCATCGCCACCTATGTCAACGCCGCTTTCAATTTCAAGAGTATATTCTCTACTAACGGGTAAGTTTTATTAGTTTAATATTGTATTGAGTTTAATTCTTTTTAGCAATAATACGTTTGTAATGTTTGTATGCTCACATTGCAGAATCTACCTTAACACCATTATGTATACAAACCTACTACACATAACTAGGTTCCCAAACAAAAAAAAATGATTGCATGAACTTGCAAATAAAACCTGTTGTAACCACTCATGTGTAACTCGTTCCTAGTTAAATTGTTAATCAGTGATCTTTCTGCACTGTTGAAATATCCCACTTTCGTGCCTAAATAATGAGAAAAGAACTATCAAGATATGATATTATGAAGAATATGTTTAAGTTACAACACAGGCAGGTCAATGCTGCAAAAACAATCTCAGAAAAGTAAGTTAAAGACTATCCACAAGTATTTCCAACGTTCCATTGCTTTCAGATACTTACTAATAATGCCTACGCTTCTCCAAATATACTCAAACTTCCAAACAAACAAGCTTGTGACCACCACTATTGAGTACGCGGTGAAACAGTTCTACCTGCTGAACAGAAAACCGTTCATTCTGCAAATGTTCGGCTCTGTGTCGGCCATTTTGGATACCGATGAAGAGTCTACTTACGGAGACGCTAGTAAAGTGAGTACTCACTGCAGTGCTATGTATGTTTGCCCGCTACGTATGCGGCGGCCACCAGGCACTGAAGACACACTTTATTATATTCAAACGTCGTGGTACATTCGATGATGGAAAGTCGCAAAACACTTCTTGCTCAAAATATGTGGATTGCATCCTTTTGTCCACACACGCATTTGCCTATCGACTTAAAATGAAATAAAGAAAAATGCCACCTATATGCAAAGCTTACGATATGCCCTTTATTTTGCATACGCATCATTATACTCAACTTCAGACTATGTATATCAGTACAAATTGTACCACGGCATATAATAATTATGTTGTTCGTGCGCGAGTGCTATCGAGACTGCAAACATTATTTGTTTCAGGTACAGTCAAGTTGTCTATTCAACTTACTGCTCAGCCTTGAAACTCCTTCGCCCGACCCGCTCCACATCGCCGAGCTAATCAAAGAAGAGAAGCCACTTAAACCTATAGACTTTTGCTATAGAGATGAGGATGAAATGGTGAATGTGCTCGACTGTATCAGCCTGTGCGTGATGGTGGTCTCCTACTCGGCCGAGAGCATGAGAGGCTATCAGATGCTGGTAAACAATTATAATACTTTCTTCTTGAATATCAAAACACTGTTTTCGTGGTTGTGTGTATGAGACAGAGAAAAATAGCAACCGTTTCCTGGACACAACTGCAAAAATATTTTTCTACAATCACTACCATCATGTTCAAAAACTTAAAGAAATTGCTAAAAAACGTTTCAATTTACTAAGTAGGTGATATTACAAATGTAATGTCACGCGTAGGTTACTTATTGCCTAAACCGGATAGGGTTCATTGGTACATGTCACATATTGGACTGTGAACATCTTGCTGGAAGATGACACTTATATACAGCCTGATAAAACGATTCAGTGAACTTTGCATTCGCCAATTATAAAATAAATTGCAGATAATCCTGGAAGCGATCTTGCCCTGTTACGTGAAGCAAATCCAGCGGCCCTCCTACAATAGAGAAGGCAAAACTGAAAAAGAGATCATACAGCAACTGGCTATCGCTATCAAGACACTCGTTAACAACTGCGAAGGATTATCCAAGTAAGATCGACCCCATCCACTCTGTTCACGGACACTACCGTTAATACAGGGCACACTCGGGGTTATATACAATAATAAGAAAAGGGACGTGACACAAAAATTAATATAGATTGCCTTCATTTTTACCTGTTATTTAATACGTTTGGCCTTTTCATTCAATAGCTTTAAGCATTATCCTAGTTTGAGAAAAAATAACTTAATTACTCACCATATACTTATTAGCTCACCATACTCTCGTGTTATATATATACCTATGTCTAAATAAGTTTTACGGTTTGTTATTATTATTATTATTATTATTATACGTAATGTCTATGTTTCGGCGATAATAGAATAGAACCCATTGTGCCCCAAGACTAATGATACCGTGGCAACTGCAACCGCTTCGTGGGAATGTTTATAAATGTAAAGGAGCAGTCGAACTCTTCGCCAAGTTCTCCCGGGGAAGTACTGCCACCATGCCCATTTCTGCCGCCAAGCAGTAACGCGTTCGCGTTACTGTGTTCCGGTTTGAAAGGTGTGGTTGCCGGTGAAATTACAGGCACACGAGACATTCCACCTACACGTCTCATAGGTACGGGCGCATACGTTGCGACTTGGGTCTTACCGTACCTAGTAGAGGAGGAGCCAAGCCGCATCGCTTGTTATGGGCTGAGGTTACCACTTAACACCAGGTGGGCCGTCAGCTCGTTCTGTAACGTGACATACATACATACATACATACACATACAACACAGATCGTACAACGGTCCGTACCGCACGTCGCCGGAGCACAAGGGGTCGTCGCAGCGCACGGGCGCGCGCGCCGCCGCCGCCGCCACCATCATTGCCTTCGAGGAGTCGCACTCCAAGTACGACAACTCCAAGATGCCGGCGCCGGAGTATACCGCCGCTGAAGACTCTGAGGTAACCCTAGTTTGCCCCTACGCTAACGTTTTATGGCTAATCAGTTACGCAATCCGCAAAATGGACCACTTTATGTTAAGCGGTAGCCTCTGCTCGTACATTCTTATAAATAATATCTCGCCTTACTAAAGTATACTACGTAAAGTATACTAAGTATACTACTTAGTATCTGCTTCAAATACTAACCTAGTATTTAATTACATAATAGTACGTAAACACATGTATACACCTACTCTTTCTGGCATTACGGCAATTAAATATGGGAATACCCAAAGTGCATAGTATTGCACTTTTAACTTTGAGAACTCAGTTTAAAGAATATTTATTTTCTCAAAGAAATTTACATTTTACTTAAAGAGAAAACTTAAGAGCTAACATAAAATGAACGTGTAATTTAAAATACTCGTATAATTCTTATATTTTACTTAGTTATAACTTAGTTGCCTTGCATTTTTCTACAGAAAAAAAATGTGTGAAGGTAGAATGTCTCATGTGGATGTAATTTCACCGTCAACCACATCTTCAAACCGGACCACAGATAATTATTTGTATGCAGTAAGTAGGCATAAAGCTTGGTACGATCCCGGGACAAAATTGGCACAAGTTCTGCTGCCCATACACGGCCCATAACACGCCATAAATATGTCGTTGCATGCATGCGTGTCATCTCCTTCCCCAGCTCGTACGAGCGGAATATCGGCGGCCGCGCGACGTTCTGCTGTCCCTAGTGGGAGATTTCATCGGGCGGGCCACCACTCGGTTAGTCGACCTGAACGGATCTAAGGGCAGCGCCGGCAGCGAGGGGAAACCTGTTGACCTGTTGGATTGTAAATCACACGCGGTAAGCACGCCCCGCCCCGCCCCGCCCCACAAACACTAATCAAACTCAAAACAAAACTTTATTTCCATACTCCATTTAAGAAAAACACATTTTTTAACAATTAGTTATTCATAAGAGGCATTAATTGTTAATAAAGTGAAACATAAAGTAAAAAAAAAAGTGAGAGATAAAGAGAAAGATTAATTAACATAACGAAAGTCACCTGTAGAAATATTAGTTCAAAATAAGGAACGCAATGCTAAAGAAAGTAAAGGGCTAGCTATTGATAATTGCAATTGACCGATGATCCAGGCATGACCACCACTATAACAAAACTGTGTTACAGCGGCTGGCAGAAATAGCGCACTCTCTATTGAAAGTGTCCCCTTACGACCCCGAGTCGATGGGTTGTCGCGGACTGCAGCGGTACATGACCCTGGTGCTCCCCGCGGGGGACTGGGCCGATGATGCGCTGAGACCCTCTCTCATTATGATACTGAGACGACTCGATAAAGTGTTCCTTAAGATTGCTAAGAAGCCGAGTATACGGGTGAGATGTTTTCCATACTCTTATACAATAAAGTGATAGATCTAGACAGAATGCCGTGGATATTTCACAGAGTTCCATCTAGCCCCAAAGTAAGCTACGCATAGCTTGTATCATGGAAACCAGACAACTGGTATATTAATTCCTAGACTCAAGACTAACATCTGTGTTTGTTACACACATGTTTATCCTGGGTGAGAATTGAACCCACGACCTACAGCGCAGAAGGATCGTTTAAAATCCGAGCTATATGCGAGCTACTTTCTAGAGGAATCTTGCTGTATATGTTCTCGGACTCGGAATCGCAGCGTATGGATCTGTGCGCAATACTTCAGTTTGTTGTGGAGACAATGAGCGAACAACATTGCCACAGATATTAAAACAGTGAATGCATTTACAGTATCAAAATCTTTGTTTTACAACACTTATAAACATATTACAAAAAAAACTCAGTTAATGCTAGAGAATCTAAGTGAATTATACAAACTGTGGACGAATACAATTTGTTCATGATACATATTACATTAACTTAGGTTAAAGATAAACATAAATCAGTTGGTAATGAGTTATTTGTCACGGTTGATTACAGCGAAACACAGATTGGGATTCAGCGGCAGTCTTGCTCAAAGGCGTATACGAAACGATGATTCGATGTCCCTACATCATGCATTGGCACCAAGTTAAGACCCTACTGAACACTGTGCAGGTAATCCCATACACTGAGTGTACTATTAACTATAATATCACATATTATAACCTGTGTGTGACACAGTTTATGTTATTGGATAATGTTTTGCAGACGTTGATAGTGTCGGAGAGCAGCGCCGGCGCCGGGGAGAACGTGTCGTCAGCGACGGCCGCGTTGATGTCGCAGCCGCCGCCGCCCCATTTTTGCAGCACCGTGGTCCGACTGATCGCTCTACAGATTATTAATACTGGGGTAACTCATTCAGTATACCTACGTGAAACCAGCGCACATTTTCCTTTCAAAAATTTATTTCAATACTTACGTTAGTGGAATCTTAGTTATATCGGTTGGCTCACAAAGCGTACGCCTCCTCTTCACGTCGACGTTCCCTCGATAGTGAAACACAAGGTGAATAGTGGCCCACTGTGGTTCTGCCTACCCCATCGGGTATTTAGAGTGTGATAATAAAGGCGTGAGTTATAGATACGTATGTTATATAACTTATTGTACACTTATCAAATGCTGCCCGGGAAAATTGATCGTTTCCGAACAGCTTGTGAGAATATAGACGTTTCATTTCAATGAATATTTTCACAAATGCCGCACTAATAATATACAGTACTACGATGTAAGTTGTCGCCTTGTTGTCTTCGAGAATGGAACGTGCGATGATGATATCCATGTAGAGCTTTCACTACTTTACTACTGAAATGACGTACCTTCAAAGCCGGCTGCAGACGGTCGCCCAATGGTTTTATATTCGTACCAAACACTAACACTGCTAGCTATCGTTGCAATCTCACCACTAATCCTGTTCTGTAAAGTCTACTCACTTTAAAGAAACAGTTAACTATTTCCGTGTACACTATGCTGGTATACTTAGCAAGTGATTTTTGTTTTTAGGATAGCTATTCCTTAGAACAAATGTGCGGTGGCAGCGCCATCTTCCCGAATGCGGAGAAAACTGAGAATATGCTGATGAATCTATTCATGCCGCTTTGCTTGCGCGTTGGGAGCGGCCGAAAAGGTAACATTTTAATCATTTTTCCAACATAAATATAATTATAGATATTGTAACAATCAATATTATATATTTTCATAGTATTAATTTATATTACTTGAAATGTGTAATTACGAGTATGTAATCGTTTGGACTAAATAAATACGAAGTAAATGTTTGAATTGAATTGAAATTTAATAAAATGAAGGTTCGAATCATACTGCATAAACGGAAGATGTCATTTATTATGTTTACTAGCTGTGCCTGCGACTTCGTTCGCGTGGAATAGTGACTTTTCGGGCAGCATATTTTGAATAACTGAATCCTTATGACAGCGGCGCGGCTCTCAGCGCGCTTTATATAGCCACGGACGCTCAGGCGCGAGGCGTGTAGTACGTACTCTGTACGTTAAAAATGTTCGCCGTGATTCTTTAAATTGACATAACTTTTTTATTTATGAACCGATTGACATGAAATAAACACTAAATGTTAAGTGAAGCTTACTAAAATATATTAGTGAAAACCGTATCTAAATCGAATAAGCCGTTTCTGATATTAGCGTGCACAAACACACAGACAAACAGACAAAAAAAAAATTAATTACAATTTCGGGTTCGGCATCGATATAATAACAACCCCTGCTACTTTTTTTTTATATATTTTCATTGTACAGACACCACTTTTCTACAATTTTATTATATGTATAGATAAGTGATGATGAAGTAGTCGTCGGAGGCGACGGCTTGACGGCTTGACGGCTTGACGGGAGCGGGTGTGGTGTGTTTCAGACGTGCCCCCGCTCCGTCAGTCGGACGTCAGCTACCTGGTGTCGGTGGTGCTGAACGCGCTGTGCCCGCCGGCGCCGCCGGGACAACTGGCCGCTTTCAACGCGAAACTGAACGCGGCCGACGCTCGCGTCAACTCGCTCACGTTCACCGGCAGCCGCGACATCAGAAACACTACCAGATTGTCCAATCAACTTTACAGGATTGCCTTTTTAGGTAACTTATACGTATTCTATAACGGCGTTGCTCAATGCGTCGTCACAGTGGATATCAGATGGCTACCTTTGCTATGTGATTAAGTGATGGGACGAGTAGAAGGGCCATCCGATATTAAGTTCCTATGCCGCACGGCGCCTCAGCTTGTCTTCCAGAAATATTAAGGATAGGAAGGCAAGTCGCATCTCAATGCGTCAGTAACTTTGAGACTTCAGGATGAAATGTCTCAAGTGCCTGTAATTTAACGTTGATGTTGTCTGACTTCATTCTGCCAATCGTTGTCTTCTTTTATAATACCTACTGTCTCGCAGCTTCGTCCGTGTGGAATTTGACCAACTCCCTTAGGGTTGGTTATCATTACGAGTGTTCATTTCTTTTGATGTACATAATGATTGAGTTGTTTTGTTTTGCAGCGCTTAAGGTAATGTGCGCATGTTTCACGAGCGAACTGTGCACCGAATGGGGCCGCATAGCGCGCGCCATGCGGGAACTGGGCCGCAGGAACGAAGCATCGCACCATTTGTGGGATTTCTTGGAACACGTCGTCACCTACCGCACCCCCCTGTATATACTGCTGCAGCCTTTCATCGTTCATAAGGTAAGTTTGTTTTTTCTTATTACTGGCAGTGTTGCAGTGTTGGCTACTTCATCATCTGGAAACTGTGGACGCTCTCAAGTGTAGATACCGGAAGATGCCGTTATTGGCTGCACACTTCCAACTTAAACCTGGTAGCCTGGTATGCACAACCATTACGCTGTAGTAACCTCGCGATATTTTCTTCATCAGAAGCTCAAATGTAATCGTGTTTGGAGTGTTGCTAGAGATTACAGTTGAAAACTGCTTTTGTAAATTTTGAACGCTCTTGAGCTCCGACGACCAATTTTGCGGCTGATTAGTATTAATTATCACTTCACATGAGTGTAGTACGTTATTTTGCTTCCCGTATCTCTTGTTTACAGCTTTCACAGCCACCGATAGGCGATAACGAGCGCCACATGCAATTCGTTGTGCGCGAAAGAGTAAGGGGATTGAAGCTGCCCGCTGCTAGAGCGAGAGGGGCGCTGCTAGCGGAACTAGCGAAGGAACTACGCACCATGAGAGAAACGCATGATCAGTTTAAGTTCGGTTAGTTTTTGTGGTTCCTATACCGAGATGATTCGAATGCCTCCAGGAACAAGTTATACGTACTTATGTGGTGGCCGAGGCTACCAACGCTACAGAGACTATGACTAAATCTATGTCAATGGACTTTGTCCTTCACGATTCTGTAAAGTCAAAATCCGAGCTCATAGAAGAGAACACGTTTATTATTGTTTAGTTAGTTACCGGTCATTTTCCACTGGTTTTGTCCATATGACATATCAGCATGAGCGAATACAGTCTGATGTTGATTGATAATAACATCTGAACAATGAAGAACATTACAACAATCATATGAAAGGTTACCTTATTTGGGTGTGGAAAATCGAATCACCGACCTTCAGTTCGACCGTACCGGTCTTACAAAACCTAGATTAAGCTAGTTAATGCGCGACATTATAAATTACAGAGCAAATAGCTGAAAACTTATCGCAAACAACGGGCAAACGTGCTTCGGAAGTGTTTCCCCGAGCCACCACCTTACCGGACAAACACCAGCAGCACCGGCCTTCCCTCATATCGATGCTGGTGGGGCGGGCGGGTGCGGGCGCGGGCGCGGGCGCCGGCGGGGGGCTGCCGCGCACGCCCGACCACCCCTCCGCACCGCTCTCCGCACAGAGAGGTAACTTACTGCTACCCAACTTGTCCGCAACTCGCGGACCTACTGAAAGAGACAACAATATATATTGGCCCTTAACAGCTAACTTCACAGTTGCAAACACGGACTTGTTATTACCTTACTTGTAAAGCGATGGGCCTGTATGTGTATCGGTGTGGCCACGTAAAGTGCGACACAGGGAATCCTAGTGCAGGGTGTAAAAGTCTTATTATCATTCATTATTATGCATGCTGGTAAAAGCCGTATGGGGAAGATAATGCATGATATATCATATGTATTACTTCAAGTCCACCGTGTTGAAGAAACATTAAAAATTTTAATTGCGTTTGAATACAAAATTACATTAACAGATCATGATTCCTGATCCAGAAATGATTTTAGGACACCAGGCGTTTGTTTTATCTGTGTTGTTGACACCACCATAATTTTGATTAGCAATACGGTCAACTTAACTTAATTATGTTAACAAAATATTTATAAGCTACTACTACTACTACTACTACTACTACTACTAGTACTATGGTAGATGGATACATAATACGTGTTGAATGCAGAATCGCTGTCAAGCAGCTCGACCACGAGTCAACACATGCCAACATTGGAACTCCCGCTCGGTAGCGGCAGACACAGCGACAACAGCAACAACATGAGCAGCGGACACTCATATTTGGGTATGTGTAATTTTGTTTATACTCTGTACGGGTAGTCTTACATTTGTAAAACCGTGGTGGCTCAGCGGTACACACACAGAGTTTTAATCTAGAGGTCGCTGTTTTACATCCTTGCAAGTTTTCCACTTGAAAAATGTATATGCTTTTTTCTTACATCGTGAATATTTCACACATCGCCATCTAGCACCAAACTAAGCGTAGCTTGTGCTGTGGGAATCAGATGACTGATAGAATACACGAATACTTGTTTTTTGTAAATAAATACCCAGACACAAAACAAACATCAATGCTAGTCACACAAATGTTTGTCATGGGTGGGAATCGTAGCCACGACCTGCAGCTCAGAAGGCAGAGTTACCACCAACAGAGCTGGGAAACCTGTCAAAAAAAATTAACACTACGTTCTTAAAACATGAAGGAATTCCATGAAGAAACCGATGCTGTCGTTGAACCAAAAATTGTAGTCAAGTGCACGATAGGAACCTGTAACCCTTTAACCAGACTGGTTCTGGTTCTGGCGAGTGTACCAGTATGTTTGTTTGAGATCCACGATAGGAACCTGTAATCGTTTAACCAGACTGGTTCTGGTTCTGGCGAGTGTAAGTGGCACTACTTTACTTTACCGCGCGCAGGTTCCGCGAACAACGGCAGCGACACGAGGCTGGGAGGCCACAGCACGCCGTCCTACTCCAGCACACAAACCAAACTCCGCTTCGTGCCCTCCGTCGAGTTCAAACACACCACAGGTAACATCTCCATTCCAACCCCATTGTATACACTTGTTATTTCAATCTGTATTATCACATAGAACCATTAGTTTACGTTCTTTGTAACACATAATCCTAAATTGTGTTGCTGTTGTCGTGGGCAAACACTACGTTCATAACTTAGGCATACAAAAACGGATAACTGGATATAATAGGTATTTTATGTCGGTACGAGCAGATGGACCACTTAATTTTAGCTGCATCCTCTGCTCATATGAACAGTCAAGGGCGGATCCAGGGGGAGGGGTCATGGGTCATTCTTATAATTTTATACGAGGTAAACAGGAAACAATCCAATAAACAAGTCACGTTAAATCAAATATTAAGAACACGGGTATATAGCAGTAAACGACACACCTCCGCACCGCACCACTGACAGATAACACTGAGTTGGCTCGCAGCGCGCCCTGTGACCTGTGTTCCTTATCTGTGACCAATCACGTGCACCTCCCTGATCTCCCCATTACACATTCTCGCCGAACAGACTATACATAAAAATGTAAAAAACTCATGTAAATACGAATCAGAACCATTAAATAGAAAAAAATATTGCCGACATTCAGTCGGAGCCACTCAACAAAGGAACTTTCCTTTGTTAGGTGAAACATCGAGTAGCCCGCTGTCCCCGGGTTCGGCCGGCGAGGCCAGCACGTGGTACGGCACGCAGCCCCGTCCCACTATTGGGATATCGCACAGCGTGGACGTCCCCATGCCGGAGAGCCCGGACGGGGACCGGCCGAGGCTGCAGAGAACACAAGGACTTTCCAAGAAGACCTTCAAATTCAGACGCAGCAGGCACGCTAAGCCTGAGGTAACTATCCGTTTTTTTCTGTATGGAATCGTAAGCATTTATTTTTTATGACATTCTCAATATACAGTCTCGTGTATTACTCACCTGTCTATATAGTACGATATTATAGTTTCCTGACGTCTACTTACTGAGCAAATATTCTCTTTATCCTATTAACGGCCCAGTTTCTGTAAAAGATCCAAGTGTCGGAGCTTTCCATTTTACAGTAGCTATGTTGATTGTTAAAACAATACAAGATAAAAGGAAGCCAAACTCCGTAGGTAACTAAACTACATATAGCTGGGCCATGTTTGGATTTATATTTCTAACGAATTTCAAGATTTCAAAAACAAAACGATAGATTACGTTAAAAGTTTTTAAGAAAGGAATAATAAAGTCAGGAAAACACCTAGTTCAGTTGGTAAAGCGGAACTATCCTGCGCGGGCTCATACCAAATCATTTAGTCTTCTTCTTCGAGTCACCGGTTCTGTCGAACCGTCGGTGAAGGATTGTAAGTGCGCACCAAAGAGGCTCCTTTCCTGCACTCGACACATGTCTTCGAATTTTTAGTTCTAGGACATGTCGGTTTCCTCACGATGTTTTCCTTCACCGTTTTGAGAACGTGGTATTGCGCACGTAAATCTTTCAATCGAAAAAACTCATAGGTGCACGTTGGGATTTGAACCGGTGACCTCCGGATTGAAACTCGGGGGTCAGTACCGCTAGACCACCACGCTCTCAAATCATTTAGTAGTAGTAGTGTTGTGTTGTGTGAGCGTGTATAGGTGTATGTAGTAACAGTGTACGTGCACGCTCGTAGCCGCTGTCCCGCGTGCGGTTGGGATCGGACGAGGGCGAGGGCGGGGGCGGGGGCGCGGAGCGGCCGGGGCTCCGGCGCGCGTGCTCGCAGCCCCCGCCGCCGCCGCCGCCGCCCCCGCCGCCGCCGCTGCTGCTGCCCGGAGCCTCGCACAACACGGACACCTCCTACGACAGCGAGATATCGCAGACCTCATCCACATCCGGATACAGGCGAGTCTCATTACACAACCTATGCTTGGCTTACTTTGGGGCTAGGTGGCGTTGTATAAAATGTCTACCAATATTTATTTATTATTAATTAATTTTATTAATGTAACCCGACGCATTAAAGAAAACAATGGAAAATGTCGCCGCTTATGTGTATGGTATGTGTTGATGCAATAATCTAAAATATGTTATCACAGTCAAATTGTGTACAAGTTACGTACATATTTATCAACTTCTGTACGTACGAGTACAGTAGGTAGTAGCGAACACGAACAGTGCTCACACGATAGTGACGAAGCAATGCTCTGAGTGGAGCCTTTACATTGTTCATATGACCCCGGCGCGGCCGTCAATACACTTTCAATGACCAGTTGCTATAATTCGTAACACTAGTATGTATGTATGTACCTAGGCAATAATTTCAAAATATATGTTTATCAAATATAATATGAGTCAAGCCAAGGGTTTTCGTATTATATTCAAAGATATATTAAAAAACATTTAAATGTAGAGATAGTCAAATTTTGCAGGCGAAAGCTAATACTCGTTTTTTTGCTAACTGTACAATGCAAGTAGGTATGTACAAGCCGCCATTTTGGAATCGCTCGTTCAACACCAACGGGTTATGTATGTGATCCGTCCGTCCCGATTGCGAGATGTGTTGGAGTTTTGGTTTGTTGATCATACACCGGTTTGTTGGCGATATGTTCGTGTAGCCGCAGGGCTGTGAACAGAAGCACTAGTATAGTGTGTACGTGTACGTTGCACAGGGAGAGCTACAGCCTGCAGGCGTCGATGACGGACTCGCCGGGCGGGGGCGCGGGCAGGGGCGGGGGCGCGGCGCTCGCCTCGCCGGAGGCGCCGCGCACCGGCAGCGCCACGCCGCACGCCAGCCCCGACGGTAAACCGCGCTTCGTATGTACCCACCGCCACCGCCACCGCAACCCCTACACCTTACTAACATATCTCTCTCTCTCTCTCTCTCTCTATCCTACTGTCACACTGTCACTATACTATGCATCTCTACTGCCTCTCCCTCTGATGTTTGACTGTTGATGTCCATCTACAATAATTATATTCTCATAAAGTTGGCCAATCACTTCCAGTCTTCTCTTCTGTTTCTTCTTCTTACTATATCTATAAGTGGGTGAAATATAGTTCACGTGTATGAATGCATGAGTGCGATATGTTATCTTTCCTTTCTCTTCCCCCTTATAATATTGCAGTATATTATTATAGAGATATTAGATAAATATTATTAGAGTTATAGTAATATATCTGTGTCAAGATATTCCAAAATGTTGTTTATTAATTATTTTATGGTTTGATGGTAAGACCTCCCTTCATCATAATTGAATATTAAAGTACCTACATGGTGAAACTCACGCTTTGCTTGTTATATCCTCTCGAGACACAAACATATTTTTGTAGAACTGTCATGTGTCTAGCTATGTGTCGTATGTTGCAGCGTCACTGAGCTGCGAGTCGGGCACCTCGTCGGCTGAACGCACCGCGTTGCTCGGGGCGGCGAGCCAGCGCTCGCTGCTGCTAACCAGCGATATGCGAGACGAGGATACACTCCTCTAGATAACATTATCACATTATTAAATCCACGGTGGTCTTATCATTAAAAGCGATCACTTCCAGGCAACCTTTGTATGAACACGATCTATGCTATACCTGCCATACTGAACAGTTGTCTATTAAATATACATTGTAGTCGCAGACATTCAATGTGGGAGCGCGAATATGATTTTGCCTCGTGTGAGTACCACAACGCGCATGGTGGCTTATATCATATTATGTATTGTATGTATGTAAATACGAAGCGATACCACTTCATAACTTCAATTGAATGACAAATATTTATTTTTATTCCTCAATCATAAATTAAGTATTTATTTCTGATTAGAAAATAAGACATTTTTATCTTATTACAAAATTGTATGGACAAATACAAAAAAAACGACCGAATTGGTGATGTATTTTCAAAGCAAACCCCCACACACCACAGTTAAATAATACCGCCGTTGTCTCTGAGTACCGCACATCAATATATATTATAATTATATAGATAAGTCCATAGTTAATGTGTTAACATTATATTCGTCTTTCTAAAAAATCTAGTCATTATTGATAGCATCCCTCTTGATCTCTCAATGTTGTCAAATTAGTTAGTAGGTTGATGTTACAATGAATAAATTATACATCTAGCCAAAGCCTTCTAGTGGACTACTATTAATTATATTGAACATTTTGTTAGAATTTAATAAAAAAATTAATGAAATATTGCGCTTTTTATTCTGTAGATTAAAAATACCAATATATCTTTAAACACAAAAATGTTTATTTAAACATAATTCAGACAAATTAAACAAAAATCAGGCTTCTTTACATAATAAAAATGGTTGAATTGCAATCTGTACATCGGGGTCTAAAGGTATTTCATAAATGTACTTGGAAAATGTGATGACAATTTTATAAATGCTTCTCTTCACAGATGAGACTAAGCTAGTCTTCATTTTAATAGCAAAACTGTCATTGAGTATGTGTTTCCTTGGCACCAGACCAGGCTTAGATAGTTTATCTAAATTCTGCTTAAAGTTTATAAGTGTTGATAACAATACGGGCAAATCATTTTGTACAACTCCATATTTATCTTCATTCAATGATGCTGCAGTGATGAATGCCAGCCCTTCGCACGTCCAAATCACTGGCTGAGCTTGGAACAGGAGGTACTTCAACTTGGTGTCCGTCAGCTCCCCAAATATATAATTTATGCCTGGCTTTTGACACAGCTTATTCATGAACAAGTTGAACTCTTCTTTAACCGCATTGGCAAATGTGTCTTCTGCCTTGTTTTTACTGTGATCTTTCAGTTCTAGAATCTTAGGGGATTGAGCCATATTCCTCAACCTCCCACAAGATATACCTGCATTGGGAGTCACATTAACAATATTATGGTATTTTGAGTTTTCTACTTTGGATGGTTTTCCATCTCCATTTATATTATCTAACTCCTTATTGAAATTGTTAATGATAGCCAAACATTCTTCAAGCAAATTATTCCAGTTTCTTGGATGTCCTCCGGGTTGTGACAGTGTGAACACATCTTGTCTCCTCTCGGTGTCAACCATTGACATCATTCTCAAATCTTGTGCTCCCAAATATCCATTGAACTGTGATGTTTGTGCCAACGCCCGGTGCAGAGTCAGCGTGGTGTCAGACTCAATGGGAAACTTCATGGGCTCCGTTAACACTATGTTAAACACTGTTCTCATTGCATACACAGATATGAAGAACAAGCTGGAGTAGAACCACAGACCAATCCAAATGCCAGAACTAAGCAGATTTAGCATGCTGTCCAAGGGCGGGTCTTCCAAATACAAGCTATACACATCAGATACAATGGATCTTGGTTTGCTACCCCATAAACAATAAAATGCACAGTAATATATAACTGGCATTATAGAGCTCTTGAATCCTGATGAAGCTATGTTACTGACGGACAGTTTTATTTGCTGAAACTTATCTTGGTAGACGTGCGGAAACAATAACATTGATGTGCCAAATATGTACACACTCAAAAAATAGTAGAGTCCCATCCACATACCACCAACTTGCAAAAATAAACTGTGCTCCATGAGACATTGGCCATCAGAGTGTTCACAGGTCTTTTTCAATGTGTTATAATTACTTTTGGCTAGAGATGGATAAAGTCCCATTGTAAAATAACCACTCAGAGCATACAGCAAACTGAACATTGAGTTTTGAACAGAGAACATATTCAAAAACATTGAAAATCTGGTAAAGTACTTGGGCAACGGCATCATATAATAGCTTCCGTATATATACGCTTGGAAGAATGACACCAATCCAAGAATGACAATGTTTAGTCCCATTTTCCAGCCAAATACGACAGTCAGTGCAGATGTAATCCATTCTGTCGGGTGTAACAAGTTGATTTCAATCACGAAAACTAAAACAATGCCGAGTAGTGTTTGTAACGCAATATTCCATAGTACTGCAACAATCAGTCTTTGAGAAAATATTTCACTTTTGGTTTCCATAACGATTCCGATCTTGGTTATGTACGAAGTTTAGACCTAGCCTCACTCACTTGCAATACAAACGGTCCTTTTACAGCTCTATCACTTCCGCATATGCAGTTTCATTTCATAATATACAAACGTAAATTCGAAAAATACGTTAAATAGCCGCCGGGCCCCGCACCGGCTGCATCTAGCTGCACCTGTTCGTTCTGTTTTCTGGTTTGACTTTGACAGCTCAGTTTTGACTTCGGGCGAGTCCGAATGCCCCACCCGCCATCAATAAGAAAATAAAAAAAAATATAATAAAATCTAAATCGGACTGAAGAAAATCTAGTCTTTTCTAATTTAACGTTGATGCGACTAAGTAACAATATTTTTTTGATTATATCGAAAATTGAGTAATGCGGATTTTTTTTTAAACTTTTTACTGGCAGCACCTTTGGTATTTGACTAGTCTAGTTGATCAGTTGATGTGATGTTTGTGTGAGTTTGTGTATTGGATTGGATTGTACGGTTTTGCGAATTGCGAAGGATATTTGTAATTATTTTGATTTAAATAATAATTTTACTTCTGGGATCTTTTTTAAATCTTATGTATAATCAGTTTTTATAATATTGCTAGTTGTGTGTTTGCGTCTATGTGTTGTCGTGTGGTGCCCTACATTTCACCAGTTTTTACTCAAATGGAAGAAAGTTTCGTACTTGGACAGTTTCTTTTCAAGGGAGTCACCTAATGTGTCTCGTGATGGTGGCTCACGATGGCTTTACGGGAATAGGATGTTGATTGGAGAACTGTAGATATGTTTACATATATCGAGCTGGCGCTTAGCGCGGGGGTGCTTATCACCCTGGTGTCAACCCTCGCCGCGTGTGTGTGCGGATGCAAAAACTCCAATCAGAAGTAAGTGTTTTTTGCGTTCTATTTTGAATTTGCGGCTTAAATTGAATCTTAGAAGTTTTCTTGTCACAATTTCTTCTACTCAGGTATCTGTGAAATTGCATTGATATCATTTATTTATTTATTTATTTATTTAAGTACACAAACATCATATATATTACACAATTAAACTAAAATAGAATAACAAAAAAAACAGTTCTGATACATATGACAATAATATGTGTACATAACATTTACCATAACACATAGAAAATTAATAAAAAAGGAAATAAATACTTAAAACATTGAAGGTTAAAATGAATTAAGAAATAAATAATAAAAAAATATAAATATTAATATTAATATTAATTAATATCATAATGGTGAGAGGATTCACTTTTTTGTTGCATTATATGCAGTGTTGTGAAATAGACCAACATTTGAATATACACATTTTGCAATATAATTAAATGTTAGTTTTCCAGATATATAAATAAGATTTCATTGTTTACTCTACTATCAGCAACAGGTTTTGTGTTAAATTTATTTGTATATAATATAATATTCCTGCATTTACAATTCATTTGTAACAGTATGGATATAGATAAATGTCATAGTCTATATGTTTGGCCTGGGGCCGGGTAACAAAGCCAGCACCCCTCACAAGCAATGTTTCTACTTTCTCAGCAACAAACAAATATTTATGCAATTAATCATACTGCAAATATTTTTTGGCCATTAACACATTTATTAAACATAATATTTAGGTAATAGGATTATTTTTGTCTGTAAAATAATTATATTTAATTAATAGTGAGTTAATTTGAATAAAATACAAACATAATAAAGACATACACCAATTTGATGTATGTAAAATATTGTTGAATAAGTAATTACACTCAACAATTTATTAAATCAAAACACACGATTCTATTTGAGTATGTATTTAGAACACTTAGAAGCTATGCAAAATATTTTGTAATGTGGCACTAAACATAAACAAATCATAAACTTTCATACATGTTCCAATCCTGTATGATGCTACACCACAACTCCAGTGAAAATATACATAAACTGATATATTTACGGTTTGTAAGCCGTGTAATAGCTCTATAGCACCAAATATATTATTTATATTCTATTATATTCTAAACAGTACGTACAGGGATAAGATGAAGCTGATCCATTGTACCGGATCACACATCTTCATAAGGTTTTGTGGAAATGTATATGCCATCTCTATGAATGTAACGTTGTATGTTTCATGTAATTTGAGGGATGGTGTAGCGTGAGTCATTGTTCTTGATAGCTAGAAAATAAATGTTGAGATTAGAACACTATATAGTCCCTTGAATATTAATATGAATGGATGAATGTAACACTAGCAGTCATAGTAATGTCCAGTCCTGCATCCGTCTTCATAAAACACATTGAGATGAGATGGTGGCAACTCCAAAGCAGGGGTAATGTACGTAGTGTTAGTGAGCACACGTTGATAAAATGTGTTTTTTAACAGAAGTGAGTTGGTTGGAACGGCTGGTGTTGTCAAAATATGTTTTGATGAGGAAGCCCCGTCCCCAACGCCCACCACACCGGCCTCCGTCAAGCGGTTTGTCCAACACCCAGCATGCCCTACATATACTATACTCATGGGGCTGGCAATGTAGATTATTAACAAATACTTATTGCTAATTTTATGTTAAACATGTATTAGATTTAATAGTTATTAATATTATGAATATCAAGGGTAATCTAACACCATTCAATAGCTTAATTTAATCACAAACAAATAATAACAATGGATAAAATGTAACAATTTAGTTTTCCTACAATTGTCTTCTGAATGCTTTTTGCATGATTTTATACTCTGTGTTCCTAGTTACTTTAATTGCCATTAGATGTTTAGTTAGCTATTTATTGTTTCATTAACTCCATTCAATATATATTTACTGAAATATTGAAAGCAAAGGATTTTAAGTTGTTAGTATATAGTTATACAAAGAGTCCTTTATTACAAGTCAGGATTTGTTACTGAGTAATCATCAGTTAATAACAATTTGGACATTTATATGATCACCCTCTCGTATGGAGTACCATTTATTCCCACATGTTATAAGCTCTTTGTATTATATTTAATGTAGTTATGTCGTCACTAACTCTCACTCTTTAAGAGCAGTAGAACTCTCGCCAAGTTCGTCCGGGGAAGTACTACCATGCCCTTTTCTGCCGCCAAGGAGTGACGCATTCGCGTTACTGTGTTCCCGTTTGAAAGGTGTGGTTGCCGGTGAAATTACAGGCACATGAGACATTCCACCTACACGTCTCACAGTTACGGGCGCATACGATGCGACGTGGGTCTTGTCGTACCTAGTATGGGAGGACCCAAGTCGCTTCGGTTGTTATGGGCAGAGGTTACCACTTAACACCAGGTGGGCCGTCGGCTCGTTACGTAAATGTATTACATTAAAAAAAAGTAGTATATAAATATTAATATAACGGTAATTAAGTTTATATTGTTCATTGAACCTGTACAAAAGTACAGTTATGTTAAAATTTAAATGGATTCTTTATAATGAAAAGCAAACAGCCTGAGTAGTGCGTCGCGTGTCAAACGCACACGTACTGTTATTGCTTTGTAAGAGCGTTGCGCTGCCACCAATTTGTCTCACCTGTGACTCAGCACCGCAATGGAAATATAATTCAATCAAAATATGAGTACCACTGAAAAGACTATAACATATTACAAAGGGAATGGTGGCTGTACATTATGCAAGCAAAAGCTGCAGCTAC
This sequence comes from Chesias legatella, assembly GCA_947359385.1. NCBI lineage: Eukaryota > Metazoa > Arthropoda > Insecta > Lepidoptera > Geometridae > Chesias > Chesias legatella. Next base: position 117,508 of record OX375777.1, read on the forward strand.
AAGGATTTATAATTTTGAATTATATTAATTGATAACCCCAAATACTGATGTGAAAACTGTGATATCAATGAGAATACAACTGAAAGTATTCCAAAATCTCATATACAATGAATGTAATGAAAATAATCAATTAAGTATTATTATTACAATAATATTATTTATCAATTAAGTATTATGGTATGAAGTTATATTATGTTTGTAGGGCATCAGCTCAGAACAGTAATAGAAGCTTGCCCGAGATACCACACCCGGTTGCGAGACATGACAGCGGTGACACAGCTTCCGAACTCTACGCGACAGTCAACTTGGATGAAGGTATGACACATATGTATGTAGTTTGTAGCACATTGTACTGTGTATGTATGTATGTATGTACTTACTAAACTAAATGAATCATGACGTCCAGCTCTGTTTCTTAGTCATTCATTATTAAAGTGCTTAAATTTCTTAAATTCTTAAATGTTGCCTCCGGTCCCTTGTGGCGGCATGCGGCGCGGCGTGAGGCGCGGCGTGCGGCATCCAACCAACTCTACAAAGCTTAATACACAACTTACAATTAGCAATTTTAAGAAGCGATTGTAAATAATATAGAAGTAAATATTGGTGGACATGTCACACAGCGTCATCTATGACCAAACTTAGCATAGCCTAGTACTATGAGAACTAGATACCTACCTAATAGGATACTTAAATATTTGTTTGTAATTCGTATACATAATTTCATATTAACTCAACAAAAGTCTATGTTCGTCACGTGGTATTGCGCACATAAATCTTTCAATCGAAAAACTGATAGGTGCACGTCGGGATTTGACCCGCCGGCGCCGGCGCCGGTATGTGATTGCATTCCCCGTGATTGTGAACACAGCCAAGCTACTGTGTGTACTCGTGTACTCACCACAGCTGAGACGGTAACATATCATCTATTGCATAAAAGTGCCGCTTCTGAGTATTAATCAAACTGTGTATGAGATTATACGATAATAATGATATATGTATTGGTAGGTATCTATGTAGATATATATGTATTGTGTTTGTGTCGCTAGGTGACAAACAGACAGGCGCGCCCTCCACGGATCGAGATCACCCGTACGAGCACGCTTACGCCAAACTACACAATGATACTCTTGATATGTGAGTTATATATGTTGTTTACATAGTTTTAACACATTTGTATATACTATTATTACAATATTGATGGACTACCCACACGGCCCAGCACCCAGTCACAGACATCTATATTCGTCACACAAATGTTTTTCCTGGGTGGGAATCGAACCCACGACCTACAGCGCAGAAAGCAGAGTCACTACCGTCTGAGCGGTGAGGCATAGAAGATCCAGTTTGTTATGTGATAATGTTACGGGACGGACCCACGCGCGTTAAGTGGTAACCTCTGCCTATAACGAGCGATACTTGGCTCCTCCCCTACTTAGGAACAAGACGACTCAAGTCGCATCATATACGCCCGTAACTCTTGAGACGTGTATGTGGAATGTCTTGTGTGCGTGTAATTTGATCTAGGTCAAAAAATGGTTTGCATAGATAGCTAGAAAAGTTTAATTTCATACATAAGAGAGACAAATATATAGTAAGGTAAGGCAAGGTAAGGTAAGGTATGCCTGACTGTAGGTCTACTGTACCGAGTTAGCCATGTTTGGACTGGGTATATGGTAATGGCATGCATGCATGCGTGCACCCCACATGTTTTGTACGACTATGGGGTGAAGGCGCGCCGCGAGTAATTACTCAACCTATTCTAATTATCTTATCTATTCAATATATTTAGTAAAACGAAACCCAATAATAGCAAAATGCGAGCCACACCATCCCCATCCACATACAACCGGAGACGATGCAATAATGTCTCTACAAACATCCATTGAATAGTGTAGGTGTGGTGTGGTGTGCTGACGTACAAGTTGTACAGTCTGCCCGCCGCCGCTGCCGCTGCCGCTGCCGCCGCCGCTGCCGCTGCCGCTGCCGCTGCAAATGGCGATCACAGCGATTCTGATTAGCTCTCATAATTGATAATCATGTAGATATTGATCTGATACTACTTATAAACTGAGATTTTACAGTAGATTTGTAAAATTATTTTTGTTAAGAGTTGTAATTTATATATATATTTTAATAGTATTTCAGTAAATGTGCAATAATAAGTTTTTATTAAATCCGTCATTAGTATAATAGATGTATTTGAAACATAATGGGGTGAGCTGCTACCGCGACCGCGACCGCGTGCTACAAATGTATACGCGTGATTGTTACGCGCTATATTAGACCCCAACACTAGGTAACAATAACAACAAACGCATTCGATGTGTTTCATGCGCGCTGAAAGTACATTATATCACAGATGCATCGTATGATAATAGTCGGAAGTGGAATAGTGTTTAGTGGCTCGATCATAATATATTAACACTAACATTTAATATATTCCTGGCAAATAAAAATATTTCAATTTATTTGTTTGTTGTTTCAGAACGGTTGAAATACCACCTGATCAGCGATCCGAAGGTGAATCTGAAATAGAGCACAGGGAAGCCGGACACTCTACCGCGGGTGTGTATTATTACTGTCTCTATATATATATTTGCATCCCCATCCCTACCTATGTGTGAGTACAGTCAACACGTATGAATAGAATTTATATTACTTCACTTTAAAGCCTAATGTTGTGTTGTAAATTAGTAAAAAAATATATCAGAATTCTAAAATACTGAAATAAGAATAAATATTGGTGTATATTTCACACATCGCCATCTACCCCTAAACTAAGCATAGCTTGTACTGTGGCAACCAGATGACTGATAGAATACATGTATACTTTTTTGTAAATACATACATTATAAATACATAAGTATATACACCCAGACGTAGAACAAACATCAATGCTCGTCACACAAATGTTTGTCCTGGGTGGGAATAGAATCGACGAGCTATAGCGCAGAAGGCAGGAAGGCAGGAAGGCAGGGCGAGGTTACTACCGAGTGCGCTAAACTAACGGGTGTACATCGTTGCAGAGTCCGTTGTGATATCAGCATCAGTCGCGATCAGCGGTCAGCTGCCCTCCAGCCAGGAGCTGCCGTACATCACGCCGCCCTCGCCGCGCCCCGACACGGACGCCGCCGCCGCCGCCGCCGCCGCCGCCCTACATTTCAGCGGGGACTCCACTGATTCAGCGAGTGAGCAATCATACCTATATATATATGTATAAGTTGGCATCATGTTGGACACCCGGAGGATTTTCTAGGCGAGCATGCTACGCAGTAGACCGCATCGTCACCTAACATCATGTGAGATGAGTCTGTCGTAATTAAATAAAATAAAGACTTGTTTAATTATTCTATATCGGTAAAAACATTCCGTGTTACGTAAACGAAAATTCATTGATTACGATCGCATATTTGGATAAATGCTCTTTTGATTAGATCGCCTTGATTTCGCAGAAGTACAGTTACAGTAAGCTAACCTTATGCGTGACTCATTCGTATCTACCTGACGATCCAATGTAAACTATCGTTGTGTCTGCGGTGACAAATAACACCGGAGATCCGGGTGATAGTGTTATCAACTACAGGCCAATATCATTGCCAACCATAATCGCCAAAGTGTTTGACGCTGTGACGGTGTTTCACGGTGTAACTGTGTATTAAGCGCACGATAACCAGTTTGGGTTTCGACCCAAGGGGTAAAATAGGGGTGCGTGATAAAACGGAATTCCACGCGGACGACTGAACCCTCGCCTCGGTGCACGATTCCTCCCTCGCAATTGGCCAATGTTTGTGTCTTCCTTTAACATTTAAAATAATTATTAGAAGAAATTGAACGTTCAGATTCAGATGTGCCGCTTGAGTGGCGACATTTAAACCTTGTCAAAATTATTCTATTAACTGGAACAATATTACTTAAGGTTCAACTAATGATTCTAAATAAAACAACTTATAAAATATATTATTTAAATGATCACCTTTTCAGTAAGCTTTATGTGTTTTAAAATATATATTTTGTAATGTTATCTCGTATTATTAATAGCATTATGTTTAACAGAGGGGTACACGAGTATATCGGTGCGCGAGCCGCTGAGCAACATCCGAGCACAAAGCATGAAGCCGCCCTCGCAGCCGCACTACGCCACCGTATCCGACGACTCAGGTAATGTTCTGTCACTCACGAATAATACAAGCTTCAAAGTCAAAGTCACAAACGTTACTTCCATAGAATTCATAAAGAAATGGCTTGGAAACGTCAATAATCAAAACATATGGTCACGCCTACTTATCGATAAATTTGATGCCTGTTCAAACCCTATCCGACCCTCCGTGGGGAAGAACAGACAAGAGAGAAGCTCTAACATTATCCCCATTGCGCCGATTTGGGCCAAAATTATCGCACAAACGCGTGCAATGACAATGTGGATGAAGTTGAACCCGCAACCTGCAACCTGCAGCTCTTAAAGCAGAGTTGCTACCGACTGAGCTGTGAGACTAGTCGGTTGATAAATGCTTTATTTATAATTGCGCTACATTTTTGCCTTTACAAAGTGGGAATTCATTAATTACGCTGTTCGTAATTGCTACATTATTATTATACTAAATAACCGGAAATCGGATGTTATTAGAAAACACCCCAGTTTCGGATTGATAATCGCTTCTACAAATTTCTTGATCCTGACTCCCTAAGAAAAAGATTTATATATATTTTTTTTATTAAGAATTGTCTTTCCTACTGATATAACTAATTAAATGATAAGGCATTGCAAAGTCGATACATACTTCTATACAAATAAATAAAATTGGAGTGTCTGGTTGTAATATTAAAATAACCGCTTTTTACTAAGTGCATATGGTTGTATACATGGTACATATACCAAAACTTTTTTTTTTACAATTCTTGTCTGTCTGTCTGTTTGTTCCGGCTAATCTAAAACGGCTGGACCTATTTTGACGGGACTTTCACTGGCAGATAGCTGATGTAACAAGGAGTAACTTAGACTACTTTTCCGAGGGGTAAAATAGGGGTGCGTGATAAAACCGAATTCCACGCGGACGAAGTCGCGGGCAACAACTAGTTAAAAACGCTTTTTTTGTCAGTAATCGACTACTGAGAGTCAAAAATTATTAAAGTGCTAATATCGCAATAAAAACATAGGAGTTGGTGGTAGAAGGTAAAAATTTAAAAAAAAATGGTGTGGACCACTCTTATCACTTAGGGGTATGAAAAATAATTTATGTCCTATTCTCAGAACTACCGAAAATACACAAAACATTTCATAAACATCGGTCAAGCCGTTACGGAGGAGATTTGTTACAAACACTGTGACGCTAGAACTTTATATATTAGAAGAGATATCACACAGCGCTTCTACCCACCCCCAAACTGATCAAATATTATACAATGAAAACAGCCAACTAATATTTTTATTTTTATTTTTTTGTTAATACATACATTATAATACATATTAACATTCTGTGTCTGGGACACAGAACGAAAACCTATATTTGTCCTGCATGGGAATCGAACCCACGACACACAGAAAGCAGAGTTAATACCAACTGAGCTGTGAGGCCATAGCCGTGTAAAACGTGTTTTCCACTTAGATGAAATGTACGCGGCCATAGAGGAGGCGAGCGTGGGCGAGGGATCCGACACGTACGCGCAGATAGCGGCCGACGTGCCGCAGCCCGCGCCCGCGCCCGCGCCCGCGCCCATACACGCCGCCACCGCCAGCGCCAGGTAACATTCCGCCAGGCAAACTGTTATACAATACCAGCTATACCGCGCTATCTATGTAGGTTGATGCCGATGTAACTCATGTCCTAGGATAGCTGTGATATAGCGGCCGCTAATTATAGTACGTTGCTGCCAGTGAAACTCATTTCCAACAATAGCTGTACCGTAATGTACTTTATTTACCGCATTTGACTGTATAAACATTTCATTACTGCTGCTATTGTCTGTTGACGTCAGTCCAACTCATTTAACGGAATAGGTGTGTCCGTGATTTAGCGACCGCTAGTTATCCTTGGTTGACTTTGGTGAAATGTTGTCAAAAAAAGGAATTTAAGTTCAGTTATCTCTTTCCTTTCTAAAAGTAATAAAAAATCACGTGAATAAGTTACAGTACAAGGAACACCTTATATTAAACTGTATTCTCTGCCCATAACAACGGTAAGACTAAGGCCCTCCCCTATTAAAATATAGGAAGTCCCAAGTCGCACCGCATTGCGTCTATCTGATCTGAGACATGAATTTGGAATGCCTAGCTCTTTCCAAATCGAAAACTCCACGTATGAATCCGAGCACGCGGCAGAAATGATAGTCATGCTTACTAATAGAGCCACTACTATCACCGCTCGACGAACAGTGATCACCGAGTATATCGGTAGGTACCGCTACCTAGATAACAACTACTATCAGACCAGTATTAATCCCTGATACAACCAAAGATGAACAGATTACTGAATGTGACGGTAAAACGGCGCGGCGTTTCGCTCGCAGGAGCAGTGCTGGCTTATGGATTTTGGCAACTCTGATGAAGTTAGCTGTTGAAAGCCAACGTTTTACGTTTATTGCGTGCTAAGAGACAAAACCGTTTGCAGTCAACTGCAGACAATATCAGTTATCAGAACGCTTCATTTTAATACTTTTTGTGTGTATAACAACTGGTAATTAAAGTAAAATGTTGTTATAAAATTGAAAGCAGATATTTTTGGAGCTTACTTCATATCTATCGATTTTCATTGTAGCCCACGTCTCGCAAATTAGATCGGGAGCAAAATAGTTACCAAAAAGTATTGTTGTGATGTCGCGCCCCTCCGCGCATCTTATACCTTACTTTACACTATACAGTACTTACACCTTGTAATATACGCGATACGCGAGACCTTGATGTTGCACATTCCATCGCCAATGTGCTGGGTGTCGGTGTCGGTGTCGGTGTCGGTGTCGTCACAAGCGCAATTGATTACAACAAATAAACGATAGATAACAAATGTACTGTACACCTAGTGAAATAGCTTTGATAAGGGTATGTGTGAGTCAAATGTAGCGATGCCGTTGTGAGGATGGTTGGATTGTACTGTTGTATACATTTTGACAGGCGAAGTGCACCGCCCGATGTTGGCGCGTCTGCCTCTGCCTCTGCGGCGACGCATTCCAGACAAGGTGAGTGCGTGCGTGCGGGGTACCTGCCCCGCGACCGTGATTATATTGCCCTGTGTATATATAACGGCCGTTACTGTTTATTGTCCAATAGATAACGAGTAACTGAATCTACTACTGTCGAGTCACTGGATCTCTTCAAACAGTGTGGTGAAAGGATTATAAGTGCGCCTCAAAGAAGCTCCTTTCGTGCACTTGACGCTTGTCTTCCAATTTTTTGTTCTAGGACATGTCGGTTTCCTCACGATGTTTTCCTTCACCGTTTTGAGAACGTGCGCACATAAATCTTTCAATCTCATAACTCATAGGTGCACGTTGGGATTCGAACCGGCGACCTCCAGATTGAAACTCGGATTCAGTACCACTAGACCACCACGCTCTAAACGTGGTGTTCTGTCTGTAATTGAATGAGGGTTGGTTACTAACATTTGGGTACGTAGGATATTATAGTAAAATAAAAATACCGCAGGGCAGGCTAGGGTACGCAGTACGCACAGTACGGCAGGTTCCGATACTCACTGGGGTCGACAGAGGCCCCTGACCCTCGCCTGCCTTCGCTGGCCGCTCGGGGGGGAGTTGAAAAAGTGGAGGCTATGCTCTAAGGGTGGAAGTGATGAGGAGCGTGACGCCGGCGCCGCGTCGCGTCGGCTCAAGGTTCCGTCAAACAGCAGCACACCCCTTGACAACGTTTAGTTGTCCTCACGCATTCACCCGCACGTTGCGTGTCACTGGCTGCACCTGTTACCTGGCACCTGGCACCTGGCACCTGCACCCTGTGCTGGGGCTGCTGTGAGGCCACCCAGTGTATAAAATATATAAAAAAAATGTGAGCCGTCACGGGACGCCTGGCAGATGTGAAACATCGACATTATTTTGTAAGAAACTAAGTACCCCATCACTAATAATGTTTATGATTTGTCGTAACCTTGAACGGACCAATCAGCGCTCATGCCGTGGCGACGCGTCGCCAAGCCAGGAATCGGTTTTACGTGCGGCTATAGATGTTTCACATCAATAAAGTTTTTGATTTTGACTTTGACTCCCATCCAAAACAACTCCTCTATGTAACGCCATAAATAATAAGTTAACCTAACTAACAAAATGATTACCACCTGAGCAATATATCTATCTATCTCATTGCAAATGATTAACAGACTGACCAAGTTTTATGTCTCGGGGTAACTAGAACCTAAACAACAAAGTAACACCAGCCGCTCATTAAATGTAATGTAAATGCCGTTCCGATTAAATTAAATAAATAAATAAATTAAATATAACAGCAGTGATCTCGTGTTGATGTTGAAATGTTTGTTGACAGGCCAGGCAGACGGCGGCGATGCCTTCACCGAGCCACCAGGTAACCTGCTTACATGCTAACCTGCGCTACTGATACTTTATGGCGTTGTCATATTAACACTTGAGTCATGTGCATGTCTTATGCAGGCAGTACATTCATGGAAATTTAACTAGTAAATATATATGATTTTGTATTACGTGTTCGAAGTAAAGTAGTGGGTCGAAGTAAAGATCAGCAGATGGTCTCATGCAAATATCATTGTTTGCAACGCGTCATATATGATCAATATGTGTGAAAGAGATATCGGACTAGAATATTCTACTACGCTTAAGTGCGGAGATTTGGTGTAAACATGGACAAAACCATTATCCGTGAATCGAAGTTCATAACACTATTGTTAAATTTAGCTTTCGAATTTGTATTACCTTATTAAAAAGTAATAGTAGTGAAAAAGTATAAATAAAACATCTTGTCCTAAAACATGGAAGAACCGGATGAAGTTCTTAAAGTGTTACGTGTATGATTTTTCCAGCATCATCATCATCATGTACGAATTCAACGGGCGCCCTCGGCTCCCCGAAGCCGGAGAAGCGGCAGGCCAACTCGCCCCTCCCCCCGCCGCCCGCGCCGCCCCCCGCGCACCACCCGCCGCCCCGCGGCGAGCCCCCGCCGCGTCACCAGCGCATGTCGAGCACAGGTGTGTTCACCGAATGCTCTATATGTATACCACTGGCGGCCTCCCCCCGCGCCGCCGCCCGCGCACCACCCGCCGCCCCGCGGCGAGCCCCCGCCGCGTCACCAGCGCATGTCGAGCACAGGTGTGTTCACCGAATGCTCTATATGTATACCACTGACGCCCTCCCCCCGCCGCCCCCCGCGCACCACCCGCCGCCCCGCGGCGAGCCCCCGCCGCGTCACCAGCGCATGTCGAGCACAGGTGTGTTCACCGAATGCTCTATATGTATACCACTGGCGCCCTCCCCGCGCCGCCCCCCGCGCACCACCCGCCGCCCCGCGGCGAGCCCCCGCCGCGTCACCAGCGCATGTCGAGCACAGGTGTGTTCACCGAATGCTCTATATGTATACCACTGGCGCCCTCCCCCCGCCGCCCCCCGCGCACCACCCGCCGCGTCACCAGCGCATGTCGAGCACAGGTGTGTTCACCGAATGCTCTACTGGCGCCCTCATCCCGCCGCCCGCGCGTCCTCAACCCCTAGTAGAGATTATGAAACCGTTCCAACAGTTGTGTGTATCAACTTTGTGAAAAGCAAAACCTCCTCATTTCAGGCGATCTATTCAACCACGACAAGCTGCGACGGAGTCTCAACGAGAAACATCAACGGAACAACAGCTGCGTCAGCTCGTCAGACTTCTACGGGTGCAACTACCCCGTGGAGAAGCACCGCTTCAGCTCGGGCGATATCATCCGCCCCCTCGTCGCGAGAGAGCTCAACTTCGACATCGACCGAGACAACAATGCGGACAACCTGTACAACTCGATAGACGGAGCCGGGTGCGGCGACTACTCATCGGCCGAACCCAATGCGAGGCTCAACTCGGAGCGCGTCAACGAAAGCCCCTCGCGGAACCTCGAAGAGATGTACGCTAAGGTAATGAAGAAAGCGAAGGTCCGAACGGACGAGCTCTCGCGCCGATCCAAAGACACGAACGAGGAGGGTCCCAAGTTTCGCCCGCACGACCCCGGATACGAAACCATCCACCGGAAAAAATCAAACCACGGATACGAGACGATAGCGCGCAAGCAGCGACAGAACTCCCAGAGTCAAGACCCCGGCTACGAAACCGTCAAGGAAATCAACAAAATGAACCACAACCCACCGCTCAAAGCGAACCACTTTAACGCGGAGAGCGGGCCCGGCAGCATCGTGAGCAGCGACGCCGGCTACGAGCACATCGCCAAACCGGACAACAGCGCCTCCGCCTCCGCCTCCGCCTCCGCCTCCGATTCCGAGCCCAACTACGAGGTGCTCAGAAACAACCCGCCGACTCCGCCGTACGCCACCATAGCCCCCGCCCCCGCCCCCGCCCCCGCCTACTCGACGGTCCACAAGCGGGCGGACGAGTACTGGCAGCAGCAGGGGAACGGCGACCACCTCCTGCTCGAGCCCAACTACGAGTCGATGCCCAACGAGGGCGGCTACAACACGGGCAGCGAGTCCGACCCCAACTACGAGAGTGTCGGCGCGCAGGAGCCCAACTACGAGTCGCTGAGGTGTCGCGACCCCGACTACGAGTCCGTCCGTCCGTCCGGCAAACAACACAAATACCACTCGGTGAGCTCGCACAACGATCCCAACTACGAAACCGTCAAATACTTGGACGTTGCCAGGAAGGAGCCTCCCTACGAGAAGGTTCCTCACGATGACAACCTCGCGCCCGTCCGAGTCGCACGCTCCGGCTCCGACTCCTCGGCCGGTTACCTACATATAAACGTGCCGCCGCCGCCGCGACACGCTACAACCACTATTAACGGTGCACACGTCGTCAGTGACTACTTTCAAGTGTAACAAACGCACGCGCTGACCATACAAATATATTATATATCCAATGTTAAGTTCCACCGTCAGCTAATTGTGTAAATATTTTATGAACAGTATTTATTAGATTTGAGATTTTTGTGCTTATTGTTTGTACCTTAAATATAATGTATAAATTAACCACAATGATAGGTTTTAAATCAGTAAAATCTTCCTTAGATGACTGTGATATTATTATGGAAGGTTCGTTTTTATTGAATAATCTTTTGTATAAAGTTATATCAGTGCGTGTGTGTGTGTGTGCGTGTGTGTGTGTGTGTGTGTGCGTGTGTGTGTGTGTGTGTGTTGTGTGTTAGTGTGTTGTGTGTGTGTGTGTGTGTGTGTGTGTGTGTGTGTGTGTGTGTGTGTGTGTGTGTCTGTGTGTGTGTGTTGACTTGAACATGTGTTTTGTAATCTCTATTTATTGATGTGTTCAAAATGGCATTATTTATTTTAGGTAGTAATGTATAAAGGTTTGTGCTAAATATAAAAGCATGCATGTACAAAACTTAGTGAATACGTATAAACGACTACAATGTTATAACTTGTGTACGGACTGTGTACATGGCAATTGGATGTCATTATTTACAAGTTGCTTGCGTTATATCCAACACTGTATTTTCACTGTCACTGTATTTAGTGCATGGCCCCTGAATTAGCTATCATTTACATTTATAGTAAAGGGGATAGTAATATTGTTGATTTAGATTTAGATAATGCAACACAGAATTTTGGGCATTTTTTTTTATGACTGGACAATTTGCGTTTGGCCGCAGACGGACTTGACAGCGTTTACACGGGCTTTTGGTGAGAGCAGACGGCTCTCACCCGGTAAAACTTAAAATTATACACAAAGTCACCAAGGGCACCACTTAGGTTCGGACCTCGGCGTCGGGACGTTGCGAGTCGGGAGGAATGGGAGAAAATGCGCCCCGCGCGGCCGTTTACGGGGATACTTCGATCCCTCCGGCGGGGTCGGTGCGAAGGTTGAGTGTTTTCTCTGTGGGAGGCTGACGATAGGAATAACTCCGGATAGGCGGCCGTTATCTCGTCAGGGGGGGTAATATTGACGATTTGAGAGCGTGATTGTAAAGGATGGTAAGGCATAGCTACTTTTTAAAACTAAGTATATGCATTAACTACATAAGAATTTGTTTATAAGGTTTTATGATTAATTTATAAATGTTGTTGATTTTGTAACACATCTATGATTTACATTATTATTATAATTTAAATAAAACGGGTGAAATGTGAACACCCCATCCCTTAAATGGGAGGTGGATTAAGCATATCAAGTTGACAAAACAAAATGTGCTATTTATTTAAAAGGTACTAGAAATGGTGTTTCGCTTGTTATAGATAATATAGATAAAGTGGGTACCTGAATAATGTATGGGCGGGCGTGTGGTCGCGTTCGCACACCACACTGCGTGTTTAGTGGCTTATTGTCATATTTAAATAGGTAATATGTTTGCATCAATGTTATGCCCCTGTACTACTGTATCATATATTTGATTATCCACTTGAACACTAATATGTGACTTTCGAACCACTCTAGTCTTAAAATTGTTTCTTAAATAAGTATTATAATGTATTTTGAGAGCAAATTTTGATGTGAAACATCTATAGCCGCACGTAAAACAGATTTCTGGCTTGGCGACGCGTCGCCACGGCATGAGCGCTGATTGGTCCGTTCAAGGTTACGACAAATCATAAACATTATTAGTGATGGGGTACTTAGTTTCTTACAAAATAATGTCGATGTTTCACATCTGCCAGGCGTCCCGTGACGGCTCACATTTTTTTTTTATAGATGCATTCCTTGGGCTTTCTTTGAAGGGATACAGACATTTGCTGTCACGTTTAAAATTTATTTTTATAAATTATCACGTTTATATAATCATTTTAATATATATCATTAAATAATGTTGTAAGTTGTACGTACGTACTCGTATACAATTGTTTTAACTAGCAAGTTTTGTATTTAATGTGCGTATTGGAACTATTTGTAAGTACGAGTACCTAAGTGATAAATGATAACACCATTATAATGTAGAGTTGAACTGAACATTCTGTCAGTTGTCAGACGTCAAATTGTTAGTTCATTTTGTATTGAATTATCGCTGTTTTGTAATTTGAAAAGGTGCGCACTGAATATCCATTTAAAACACCTTATTCTACGCCTAATTGTAGCACTCTCCTCTGGGCCACAAGTGAAGGCCAGTTTGGGAAACTGAGAAATCGAGCCAAGCTAGTTACGACAAAAATATACAAAAATATTGCCCTACAACAAAACAAATTTTAGTACAAATTATATAAATACAAATTTTAGTAATTCATTTAGGAAAAAGTTTTTTAGTTCATTAAAGTTAATTCGTTGTCTATCAAAAAAATTACCTACGTTCTTAATCTAAAAACAAGCTGGCTTAGAACTTCCTGACTTACCTTATAATGGTCTATATTTTGAACCTAAAAAAATACGTACAATTTTGAAGATTATAGATTTAGTAAACAGAAAAAATACTCTTGAAAAAATCTTTTTTTTTGAGGTTTTGTTTCGTAACTAGCTTGTCAAGTGAAAGAGGTCCAGTTTACCACTAGATACTAGATGCAGTGTGTAAGCGGGGCCGCGGGGCAGAGGCGTGTTACCCTATAAGCGGGAAAAAGTACCGACATACCAACATTATTTCTTGAAATGTTGCAGTTAAACTTTCACTTCCATCTAGAATAGTTTGGTGCTATTTTCTAGCTAGCCCTTTGTAGAACAGCTATTTTATATAATAAGCTTTAATTCCGTGTAAATTATTTATTAAATATAAACATTCCGTTTTTATGAACCTCAAGGCTAATAATAATAAAGGAATAATGTAGGTACCAACCTATGCCATATTGTAAATAAATAGATGTTTTATTCACGTTGTAAAGTAGGGTTGCAACGGTTGATCCGATACCATTCCCTCTCATAGTCATCAATCATCAACAAATCTATTCCCAGGAAATACGACTAAATTGGGATTTGATGGGTAGTTTTATCTTTTAAACTTCCTCTAACGAAAATTCATGGGCATTTCAAGGTTGCCCGGCTGAAAACATAGTTGTGAGATAGCATGGTGGTATTTGGTGCTCAACACTTGTCATGTCTCGCCTGTTTGCGCTTAGGGAAAAAATACATTTCGTCTCTTATTAACGGATATCAAATACACCTCACAGAAATCATAGTTCTGAGTGCATTTCTTGCATCGTCATGAAAGTGTGTAGGACCTATATGTGTGCGTCACACGTCCCTTTGCTGGCTTCAAGGAAATATACCTAATACATGGAATACAATACCCAAACAAAAAGGTAAAGTTCTGAATGCAATCGGATTCCCTGTCTTACTGAGACACCACGGCACGGCGGCGGGCGGCGCGGCGGCGCGGCGCGGCGGTTCCTATATGTTATTATATTCAAACACATTGGTTCCTCCATTGCTAACACTGGACCGGACTATCCATGTGTTCAGCCACAACTATCTGCAGGTGGCACGCACCTGCTGCACAGACCTAATTTTATTACAAAAGTTTTTGAAACACTTACATGATATTCCAAACCTAATAGATATGAGCAGACGGTTGATATTGTATTTTTTTTATCTGTGCCAATAACGCCTCACCTCTTATGCGTGAATTTAATTTTGTGATTTCTAATGTGATTCATATTAGGATCCTGATATGAATCATGTTATGTGACGGTTTTGGACATGCTGGGTTTTTTACTTGGGTGAAACCAGGTTAAAACAATTTTAGAAGTGATAAATATTGAACAGTATAGAATGAATACGGCGATACACATGCCAGTGTCAACTCCAGGATGACTGTCAAAAAAACTTGAAATGTCATTTTCATTGTCTAATACGTGTATAGTTTTGTTGTCATTTCAGATATCTATGAATGAATTTACGATACGACTATATCTGAAGTGATTCGGTCCAGTTTGATATTTCGTGTTATGCATTCTCACATGGTTGGATAATTATTTGATATTATCTTGAAAACTCGAGTAAAAAGTATTAATTGTCTTTTTGTTCAACTTAATCTATCGACATGGCAAATTATAATAATCCAAATGACTTTTCGTGGCAAACTCAAAACAATCAAAATTACTCCTACAATACATCATCTTCTACGTTTCCTGAAGCGGCTCAAACTTTGGGTAATAAATAACACGTTGTACCTACTGTTAGTGTTTCGTACAGCTCACGAAGTCCATTAATATATACTTCAATTGGATTTTGCAGATTTCCAGTCATTTCCAACCGAGCAACAGAATTATTCATATGAACAAACACAAGGATCTTTGACGGCGAATAACAATCAGTACTACAATGCTAACATATTCACTCCAGCGCCTATAGCAGGAGAACCTGTGCCCGAAATAACAGACTTTGACGAGCCCCCATTGCTTGATGAGCTAGAAATATATCCCGATAGGATACTGGAGAAGACTCTGGCTGTTCTAAATCCTTTTCATGGCCAATCAAAGGCTGATGATGCCAAATTCTTACTAAGAGACACTGATATTGCGGGCCCTATTGCATTTTGTTTAGCACTGGCTGTGTGTTTGTTCCTCTCGGGGAACAAGGCACACTTTGGCTATGTGTATGGTCTCTCGGTAATGTCAGTTATTTTAATGTACTTTTTACTATCCCTAATGAGTAGGACAGAGGGTGTGTTCACAATATTGAGTGTCGCTAGTGTACTGGGGTACTGTATGTTACCTATGGTTGTCTTAGCTGGCTTGGGGATATTCCTTTCACTGGACGGGACAATTGGACTCAGTTTGTCTGGTGTAGCAGTCATTTGGTCAGCTCTTTCAGCCAGTAGACTATTTGTAACTATGTCTGGTGATGTGGAGCAGAGGCCTCTGATAGCATACCCTTGTGCGTTAGTCAATGGAGTTTTTGCATTGTTAGTCCTGTTTTAAATTACATTCTCCATAATTGAGTAAATAAATCTATACATAACAATTTTTGTTTATCTTAAAAAGTAATGTGTTATATCTATAAAGCTCACTTTATCAATTTACTAAGCAAACCAAGTAAACTAACAGCATGAAATATTTTAAGTTTAATATAACCACCATATATTATATACCCCTCTAATAAATTTTATATGAATAAAACTTTACAATGCAGTTTTTATAAATATACTTTATTTAGCTAAATTTACATTCGATTATATACAGTAGGTCTGTCACTGAAGAAGTTCTTTAATACCATAACTTGCAAGAATGTGACGCACACAATAGCAACAGTCTCGCCTATGGACCACCAGAACACTCTTTCGTTGAGATCCTCTGCCCTCTTGCGACTCTGTGCCTCTCTTAGGCGGTGATGGGTTTGCTGATCAATAATTCTATTCAGGGCTGAATGAATTTCATCAGCAGATGTTTCCAACTGAAAAACAGTGAAGAAACCTTAGAAAAATATTGTCACTTAGCGTTAGTTCACAGATATCAAAAAACCTGGTGCACTATTAAACATTTTCACAGATTCAGTAACAATCTGGCCAATCGATCGACTACAAAACAAAAAAATTGTTTGTATCTCCAGAAATAAAACCAAACTCAGTAGCTACTTATAAAAATATTTAACCTGAGTGAGAACTGTAGCGTGGTCACCAACTCCGGGCAGTTGCTGCTCAGGCCCTACATTTAGCTCCATGTAAACCAGTTTATGTGAGAATGTGCTGAATTCATTGCTAAAGCAGATTTTGTATACACCTGAAAGTAAGCACAGAACATTGGTTACATATTAATCAAGTGACTGTATCATGTTTTCCTTTAGTGTTGAGTTGGCACGTTTCTTGATAACAAATCCAAATACTCAAATCACATAATAAATAGTCACTGTAGAAATATGTAGGAATTATTGAGGCTAAAGAAAGCCTTGTGATATTTGGGAGCCGTTTAGCTGGTAAGTTGTAAAGGTAAAACTGTATTATTACCTGTTTGTTGGGTAGTGAAATGGTGAGAATCATATTGCTTTTTCTGTTCTTGGTACAATATTTGGTTGTTGGGTCCCTCAACCTTCGCATCTACGTCATACTGGCCGCCGGTAATCACCTGCAATGTGATATCACAAGCTATACAGTATAGGCAGCCTCAGTGGTTTAACTATACAGAGGTTAGGATAGTGTTGATAAAACAAGTATAACAATAATATCTAGTATACATAAATGATTATCATTTCGTAGCGTAGCAAGTAGCTAGTCGTCTATTTACCTGGTAATCCAATTCTACATTGAGATCCTTTTCAATTTGCTCGTAAAAACATTGAACAGCACTATCAGGTAATTCAAAAGTTAATTCATAGCCTTTGGAAAATACTCCTTTAATTAAAGCAAATAACACCATAAATAAAATAGGAGATATATACATTGTCACGAAATAGCTAGTTTCGTTTCAATTATAAAAATATGTTTTTGGAAATCCACCTAAACTTATCGATTGACAACTAGATTAACATGACTGACGTTTTATATGAGTGACATGACATGACAGCCTGACATCCAATTACCCACGTCACGCGTTTTTGTTTTAAAATGTTCTTAACGATGTTAGTTTTTACATTCTGCAAACATATAATATTTTCTTACTTTAGTAATTTGCTTCGTGTACAAAGCGCATAAGTAGTAAAAACAACTTGAAAAAACTGTTAGGCAGTTTTCAACTAAACAAACCTTACCAGATCACTTGGATTTCTCAATGTCTAAATCGTAGCATACTTGAGAATGTTTACAATGGTTAACTTGAAGAATGAACAGTTTCCGGACTGAGGGACCTTGGCATAAGGAATAGAGGTCAGAAGTGGGAAAGAAAATCGGTTTGCTGTTAAGAACTTTGAGAATTGCTCTCTGCGCTCTTTCCAGTCTTATCATTAGGGTTTGGCCTGCGCATCCCAATGCTATTATACAATAAGACATAATAGATTGAGCTAAAGCATAGTAAATCGTTTTCAAAGGATCGATGCCCAGGACAGCACGCAATTTTTTTAAAACATAGGTATTGGTATCAATTTGCCAAGCCGTGATGCAGTTGAATTTGGTTGAGGTTTCTAGATCATAATATTCATCAATCAATCATAATGCCGAGATATTTGTGCGATGTTGTTCTTTCAATAGCAGTACAGTTACAACTGGTGGATGAAAGATCTGGAGATACATGGGCTGAAATTGAAAAGATTGAAGCCGGGTGCCAGGGTAGCCATTTCATTATCACAGAGAGAATTGAGCGTTGACGAGCCTCTTGCCAGTTCCGACCACGCACTAGGAGGCCAGTGTCATCTGCATACGTTATATGTAATTGTATGGGTTTTTCATTATGAGCGCTCGAACTTTGAAATTCAATAAAACAAACAGTTTCAAAGATATTTTAAATTTTTGTTATTATTATATTATGAATCCAATGATATTTTCTGTGGAATATAATTTCGGGCAAAAGGTCGCCGCGGCTCCGCTGTAAGTGGCGCATCCTAGTAGACTTTTGGATGACCTCTTCGCATAAATGGGGTCCAATTTCATGAACAACTCGAGTTATGTTGGCCTTCAGGGCGGGAATCGTCTGTGGTTTGTTTTTTTTTTTTTTGTTGTACGATAGGCTCACATTTGACAGCAATCTCACCTGATGTAAAGATGCGGTCTACGATGTAGCACGCTTGCCTAGAAATGTGATATGTTAACTGGTCTCTAGGAATATAGTACTTTGCTTTTTCTTGGAGATTTAGCTCGAGACCCCTTGACCCTTTTTTAATAGATACCTTAGAATAGATGAACGATCCACCAGTCTTCTTAAATTATCATAATAATGTTAAAGCGTTGTCTCACCTGATGTAAATGTATGTCTATGTCTATGTCTTATGTCTACGTACCGTGTGGAGAGTGACTGGACTGTATAAATGGTCGCCGGCATGTAATCAGCGGTACCATTCTCATGTACCTATCGTACTATCGTTTCAAATTACAGCTTAGATTGCTGCAACATCGCACTTTACAGCCGTACAAGAGCGTGTATGCTCCGATGCGGTACAGAGGGAATGGTGATCGAGTGTCGTGCACAAAATACAAAAAACACCAAACAGTAAAACAAGATTTATTCAAAATTCAAGACAATACAATAAGAAAATTAAATTTTCACTTAACATTCAACAATATTTAGCTTGACATTTATGTAAAAGCTTTGATCCAACAAATAAAAAATACTGTGATTAAAATGTCTTAATATTACACCTACAGTTAAGTATGTGCAAGGATTAAACTGGAGAGTTATAAAAATGCAGCCAACTCAGACACTCTCAGATGTAAGCGCGTAAGCGCGTGCGTTTAGAACGCGAGGCCGGCGTCCGCGTACGTGGTGAAAATCTTCTCGATCGAGTTGGCGTACGCGGCTGTTCTCAGATCTAGCCCCAGGTCGAACTTCTGAGCAGTCTTCATGATTGCCTGTTGACATAATCATCACGAATCACAATGTGTTTAATGTACATTCGTATCTGGGGTCGCTACCGTACGTTTTTTACAGGAAGCTAAATGTGTTAGCTCAATGTACAATTCAAACCCCACATCGGTAGCTTCTAACAACTATAAACATCTCCCACGAAAACATAACGGCATTGCAGTACCTATAATAAAATTTTAGCTTGTCGAAGATGTATGTCCATCCTTGAAAATACGAACGCGCTTATATGGAGGTGTTGCAACACGCGCCTCCAACTACTTGAAGGGCAAACCCTATGAAGCTGGAGAGCGACTGACCACGCACCCACGGCTGGACACGGGCTATCTGCCTATACATATAATATATATAAGCGCATAAGTTGAATAGTTAAATAGCGGTTGTATCCTGACCCTCGCGGAGCGCTCCATGGTGTAGTCGAGGCCGGAGTGCACGATGTCCTTCTCGGAGGCGCCGGAGATGCGCTTCTGGAATGACTCGGAGGGCGTCACGGGGATGCGCCCGCCGACGCGACCGAACCGCCTCTCCAGGGACTCCTGAACCGATTCTAACAACACACACAAACATTATTATAAACTAACTATGCCCGCGGCTTCGTCCACGTTGAATTCAGTTTATGACTAAAAGTAGCCACGTGGTTCATACATTTTTATCAATTAATGACTAAAGCTTAATAAAGTAACCTACTCCATATAACCTCAGCTATCTGCCAGTGAGATTCCCGTCAATAAAGTCCAACCGTTCCGGAGATTAGCCAGACAAAGAGAGAAAACTTTTATATATTTTAAAGTGTACGCCAGAAGTTCAAAGGACGTCCAACGTTATGTACGCATCGTCTCCAGCGCACTCATCACCCGCGTGATGCGTGATGCGTGATGCGTGATGGTTTGCTGGGTTTGGGGTGTTTCCTATGAAGGAGTCACATCACTCCATTTTTTGCCAGCAAGGGGTTAACGTTATTTATTTCTTCTACTTATATCTTATCTTTATATATAACCTATACATAAAGAGATAAAATAAACAAAATCATCAAGAGAAGTAGTAGTAGAATAGTTCTGAATTGTTGGAAGTATTTTCGAGCGCCAAGGTAACCCAGACAGGGAGCCAAACTCATGATCATTTATATCATTTTATTTGGTACACGATGATAATAACCGCGTAGCATTGCAGAGGAAATCAGAAGTATGACCACTTTATTATCATATTATCAGAGCTTTATCTACCTTCGCGTAGTTTACATAATTAAAATATGGGGTGTTAGGTCACGCCGGCGCGGGCGCGGGCGCGGGCGGCGTCGCCGGGCTTATCATAAACTTGTTATCACTTGGAAACCGAACAGTTTTTACGTGGAATGCAAGTTTATGCCATAACTAGTTATCACATTTATTTTACCACCTACCACCCTGACGACCTGATAATGTTGATAACTTTTGACCATCCTGGTGGGGTGATTCCGGTGTTGCCATGGAAAAATATCTATGATTATCACACTAATACAGGAAAAACACTTTAAGTGTTGATTTAATTTAGTTCTCGTCCGGGCTTGTTTGTGATTTCAGTTGTAAAACGTTTGTCGGACACGGCTGTCGGATTCCTAAATAGAACCTTCCAACAATTCGGTATATAGTACCTATTCACATTAATTTTTAGGACGGCCGTATGACAGCTAATTACAAATTTTTAGGCAATATTAAAAACAAATCGGTCGCATCAGTGTCAACCATGACAGGTGTCAGGTTCGAACCTTACCACTTAATATTATGTCTTAAAGCTAATTCATTCTATCCATCATTGAAAAATGATTTTATACACAATTAGCTTTAGCAGCACCTTTGGAATGAGGGTCCCGAGTTTTCGCAGAGTAACGGAATGGGTCATTTCAAAATAGACGTAAACAGATTCCATCAAGGTAGGCAACATTTCACCCCCGGGGTTGCAAATATCTGTAGGCGACGGTGACCACATCAAGGGCGTCTGCTCTTGCCTAACTTTAAAAAAAAATCTTTCGCATAAAAACTTTTTGTCGTTTAAGTAACTCGTTATAGAATTGACTCTGTTATGGAAGATGTGACTGCCATACATGATTTAAGTTGTAGGGCATATCCATGATATTACCGGTGCTCATCGGTGCCAGGTTCGAATCTCAGCACTAAATAGTGTTTTATGCAACAGTTACCTAGGAGATGGTGGTTTGATTCGCGTTCATATTTGAATGTGAGACGTCCGTATGACACGTGGTTTAGGTTCTTGAGCCACTCGAAGAAGGAGACGGTCACACCGCCGGCGTTGATGTACAAGTCTGGGATCACGAGGATGTTGCGCTCGATCAGGATTTTGTCAGCGGCGGGTGTGGTCGGACCGTTGGCAGCCTCCGCGATTATCTGACATTTATATTACAACCATATATATATAAACTTACAGTTTAAATGAAACAAACATACGTACAGATGATGTGAACATATGTAACTGTACAAGTGTGACTGCAGCGCGTAAATAATAATGGTGTGGCATTTTACTCCAGAAACTGAGCCACGAATTAATCGTGCTTGCAGATCCAATAGCGTTTAGGGCGCTGTTGCGGCTACCGCGCTTCTGCAGCGCTTCCACTATGTTTGCGGAGGCGCGCACAGATGGCTTTGACGCCGTGTGGCGGAAAAAGACAGCCTCACTGCTGAGCAGACTTCGCACAAGCACCAACAGCATCCTAAACGCAATTGCATCTCAATTTGATTCGCCTCTGGTATGGAAGCTCATACAGAGGACGAACTCCCTTTTAGTTATTAAGTACTAACATTAGTTTTAAGTTGATTTTATTTTATTTTATTTTGTGTTACTAATACTATTGGATTTTAATTGTCTGAAAAATAAATAATAATAATAATAATAATAATAATAGCATACAATCATTTTCTGATATTTTTTTGAACATTTCTTGTGGTTTGATTCTTATTATATTATAATTGGCGGGACGAACAGATGGCCCACCTGTGCGCCACATAATAGTTCCCCTATGCGCGGGCAAAGATCACTATGACTCCGTGCCTAAATACGCGCAGTTTGAGACGGAAGGCATACCTACCGTACCAAATATCTATATCATCTTCGTTGATAAAGTCATTAACGCAAAATCAATGATTCGGTTACATCATGAATGTACTTCGATAAGTCACTTTTGTAGGTACTAGCTACTCAGTATAGGAAATGTAATTACGACCGAGTACTGGGAATAGGTAATGTTTCAATTACATTTCCATGACTTTATCGTTTAACTTCAAACAGATTGAAACTAGGGTTGTTTATCGACTTTTTAATGTAACTGCGTTATCATCGCAGCGTAGCTAAGTAGATTCAAAGATTACAATGATAAGAGTAATTAAAGATTGCTATTTATTTTTATGATGTGAAAACTTAAACGGAAATACATGTGATTGTATATTGTCGGTGTCATCATTTTGTTTTCGATAGGACGAAATGATATGTGACTGATAAGTAATGTGCAATATCTTACGACAAAAAACAATGAGTTTCATATAACTATATTATTGAATTAATTCATATTTTTGGCAACGAGTGACTTCATTTGTATGTTTTTTAATTTAACTTTTTAGAGGAATTTCTTCGTATAAATGAAGTAAAGCCGAATATCAGAGATAAAAAAGTTAAGAACCAAATTGGAGCTATGTTTCAGTGGGACGTCAACTAGGATGCTGCACGTGAATACGTCGGACTTACATATGTAATTACCTGCACCTATCAGAAGATTTGAAATGTTGTTGAGACGACTTAGAAACAGTCGATTGGACCAAATCGAACCGTATGTGTATAGGACAAAAGTATGCCAGCCGTGGAGTGAATGAGATGGCTGACGTTTTTGATGTGAAACATCTATAGCCGCACGTAAAACCAATTTCTGGCTTGGCGACGCGTCGCCACGGCATAAGCGCTGATTGGTCCGTTCAAGGTTACGACAAATCATAAACATTATTAGTGATGGGGTACTTAGTTTCTTACAAAATAATGTCGATGTTTCACATCTGCCAGGCGTCCCGTGACAGCTCACATTTTTTTTATATACGGATCATTTATTTTCGAAATTATTCGAATCAAATGAAGTGAATTTGAATTGTAATGACAATGATATTCGGAAGAAAAACTAATGGCAAAGATAAGAAGTAAGTGGAAGTACGTAGAGTTGTACAGCCCGCCATAATATACAGTACAATTGTAGTGTTGTACAGCTCTGTATAATTCATCGTCACGTAAGTGGAAGTAGATAGAGTTGTACAGCCCGCTATAATATATGTACAGTATAAATGTAATGTTGTATCAGCTCTGTACAATTCATCGTCAAGTAAGTGGAAGTACATAGAGTTGTACAGCCCGCTATACAATACAGTATAAATGTAATGTTGTATCAGCTCTGTACAATTCATCGTCAAGTAAGTGGAAGTACATAGAGTTGTACAGCCCGCTATACAATACAGTATAAATGTAATGTTGTATCAGCTCTGTGCAATTCATCGTCCTCTTAGTATTGCCAGCAATTTTAATTATAATAAATACTATGTGTATAGTGGTATGGTAACCTTAGCGTTGATCTTGTGCGCGTTCTCCTTGTTGATGACCTGCTCGATGGCGGCGGGCACCAGGATGTCGCACTTCTCGTACAGCATGTTCTCCCCCTCGTAGGCCTTCGCGCCGGGGAATCCCACCACGGAGCCGTTCTCCACTATATAGTTCTCCAGAGCCTGTACATAACATAACACTAATTAATTACAATAGTATATTTCAACGTAGTTTCAGTAGGTGTAAAATATTCTTTAGTGTACACTGCCGTCTGAAAGTTGTTAACTGTCCATCCAAAGGTTGCATGGAAGAGATCAGTCTTAGTGATAATGCCGCCCATTGTGCCCATTTTTAATAATGTCTTGTAATTATTATTCTTTGTTTCTAGTGTACAATAAAGAGTTTATCTATGTATCTGTATATACAAGAGTTGCCAACCTTGGGGTCGATACCGTCCGGGTTGTGGATGGATCCGTCGTGCTCTATGATGCCGATGCAGGTGGCGCCGGCCCGCACGAGGTAGCGGCACGTGTGCAGGCCCACGTTACCGAACCCCTGAACTATGAATGTCTTGCCGCCCCATCCGGGGGTTGTGCCTGGCAATAATAACACAAACAAACAATTAATATATTGTTTTGGCCACAACACACAATATTATTGACAACGATGGACACGTACGTTAAGGGCTATGGTTACTATAGGCTCAACAGTTCTGGCGGTTGATCTCCGCAACGAGTCAATATGAATCAAAATCATAGTCAAAATATCGATTTCCATAGAATTCACTTTTTTATGTGATTAAGTGTACGTATCGATGTGATGGCCCACCTGGTGTTTATTCATAGAGGTACGTCTTGTATCACCCCGGTGCGGCGAGGTTCGGCTTTGCAATTAAGTCATGATACCTTGTTCGTTTGGAAGCCAAGTTTATTGTTCATTATATTATACCGAAATGCGAGCAGCTCAGCCTGAGAGCACAGACCGATGTTTGATAACTGTTCAACCCAGATATAACATGCAATGACAGGGTGTAATAGTCCGAAACCAATTACATACATACTCTTATCAGCTGGCCTCGTTATCAAAATACGTATGCAGGAGCATGACAGGAATTAAGAGCGGTTAACTATACGCGGTAGCTTGGTTTTGTCAGTACGTCAAATTTGTAGTTCGCTTTTAATTGGATATGAGACGGAAACTAAGATATATAACTGTTTCTGCTCTGATTTTCAAATAGATTCTTAAAATGGTATTTGGTGGGCCGAGCTGCATATTGCTGCCCATTGTTTGAATATTATATTTAATAAGTAGACATTGGTAATAATAAACTTCATTTCCATAGAATTCATAGAGAAGCGGCTTGAAGACGTCATTAAGTAAATTAAGAATGTAAGATGGCGCCCGCATCCAAGTCTGGCGCTTGTTTAAACCCTATCCGACACTACATGGGGCAGAAAAAGATGAAGAAAATAAAAATGAAAATACAATAAACCATTATACACAAGGCATTCCTTTCTTTTCGCGAGCATGACCCTTTTTACAACATGTTTACTTATAAATATTAAAATAACATTTGAAATTCATTTGCAGGCAGGTAGTATATCAAATCCATAGTGTGCATTCTAAATAGAGGTACGTACGTACGTGATAGTTCATGTAAGATGGTAATGGCAACACTTACCGATCATGCTCATGTAGTTGGCTTCATTGATGAAGTTCTCCAAGCCGTGGAAGACTCCCCTGCCGGTAGCCGACACTCTGCCGTGGATACCTCCCTGTTCACATAACATAACATACTAATCACATAGAGATACCTACTTCAACAACATTATTGTTTAGCGGTCTGGCAACATCGTTATATTTGGGCAGCCCTGCGGTCAGAATGTTTTTAACATCGAGAAGGCATTTGATAAAAAAAACAAGTCAGCTTCCAAAATGCAAAATTAAATAAATAGTGGTGGATATTTCGCACAGCGCCATCTAGCCCCAAATTAAGAAAAGCTTTTACTATGCTAACGCAACGGATGGAATAATTTTATACTTTTTGAAAATACATACGCATTAACAACCAGACACAGAACAAACATTTGGCATTTGGCATTGGCAACAAATATTTGGGTCAAAGACCACAGGGTCAAATATTTGTCCATTATGGGAACCGAACCCACGACTTACAGCGCAGATGGCAGTTACTACCGACTGAGCTTAGTGGCATGTCGAACAGAAACAAAAGAATTTTCTTTTTAGAAATATATTTAAAAGTTTAAAGATTGAAAAGCAGTACACATTAGCAGACATTCCCTGTTTCTAGATGGGATTCAAGCAAATCCTACTCTGACGTTGATTTGACTGCATTTCCATCCACACATCCACACATCCACAGCACGATCAAGTAGGAAGTAGGAACAGTTGTGCATCAGTAAGTAGTTCTGATATTTGATTTTGATATTGCGATAGTATTGAAACAAAGAATGAAAAAACATTTATGGCAAAGAATATAACAGAGGCACAATATTTAAGAAATAAAGGAAGAAGAAGGCAACAAAATTAATAGTGAGCTAATAAAAACATACTAAACAATACTATATTAACATTAGCAATCAATTGCGTTCAAGTATTGTATTTTGTTACAGTATATTTGAAACTAGACGTAAAGCTAAAGAAACTTGTGTAAAGGTAGGTACATTTACTAGGCTTCTAATATACAAATACAAAGGACCGATTGTGATCGTAATGAGACTGCTAAGGTAATAAAAACATCAGTCCCATCAACAGCGATTTTACTAAAAACGACTTTTTCATTGTATACACTTATTGAATAGATTTTTGTGGTATTTTTGAACGATTCACCTTATTTATCATCCTCCAATGAGAGGCCGCAAGATTTTACCCGACCTAAAGTTTAGGAGGAATATTTTATTGACAACATTTCAACCATAAACCCGTGTGTTATACATATCGCATGCTTAGTAATATAAAGGCTCTAGTCAAATTTTTTGTGAAGTGATATTTTAAATGCTAAGGGCATAGAACCATATTATCTACCGTTAGCCGCTGACAGAGAGAGGAAAAGGACAATAATGACTCGGTCATTATATTTGTGTCTCTCTCACACTCTCCCCGCTCGTCTCCCGTTCTTACCGCTACACGGTCACAATCAGTAACGTGTCCATACTTTATTTTTTTTCTTAGCTACTTATAGTGCATTTCTTAAAGAATAAAACTGCAAAATTTCAAATTTATAACTTAGGTAATAAGAATTTTATTCACAAAATAAACCGGGAAGTAAGAATTTAGAATCTTTAAACACGTATGCCCAAAGAACTACTTTTTAGTTTTAAGCCCATATATTACTGGGGGTGCGATATATGAAACTAAGAAACGCAAACGGTCACTGGCAGAGGCACTGGTAAGCTAAGCTCAAATAATATTTTAAGCCATCAAACCAAGAAGAAGACTTCAAGGAACGCGCTAATATTTTTGTCAGGTGACAGATTCACTTTGGGATTTACCTCTGTCTATATTGATCAGTGTAATAACACTGGCTGATTGTGTGAGATAGTGGAACTGGGCGAACCCTAAACTATTTGTGCACTAACAATTTAGTCTTGAGACATGTGTAAGAAAGAAACATTTATTTGACACAATAAATTAAATAATTAACAAAAACATACATATATGTGTGTGTATATGTTGGTAACCTCGTTCGTATTAAAAACTATGTTACGAGATTGAGACTTGTTTTTTTTTTAAATACCGCTAAACGGTTCCCTATATTCATATTTTTCTGAATGCATTGGCCATTTCAATTACAGGCTGGTATCGAACACAGATGACAATATTATAATTATACGTAGAATCAATATTATTTGAGTTCATATAAAACTTGTAATATACGAATACAATAATATGAAATACGAATATAGGTCAATTATATGTATATTATTTTATAAAGATTAAAAAAAACTGTATTTAATATAGTTTTCTTCTAGAATCACTCGGAAGGAGCAACTTAGAGAAGTGTGGTGGTGAAACCATTTGTGTTGTGAATGTGTATAGTGTTGATATATTAGAGTGACCTGGTTGATGGGTTTGCCGGTGACGCACGCGTGCGCGTTGATGTCCTGGAAGCCGACGGTCTTGGCGTACGTGTCCGCGATCCAGGACATCTCGCGCTCCCCGGTGCCCATGTCGGGGGCGGGCACGTCCACGCCGGGCCCTGGAACACACGACACAACACATGTACCCGCTACCTGCTACCCGCTACTCGCTACCCGTCCGTCTGTGCACGTACCCGCTACCCGCTACCCGTCCGTCTGTGCCCGGACCCCACCTCCCACAAGTCGCACTACGTCGCAGACAATACGAGATAATTATGTGTTTATGTATTGCACGTCAAATTAAGTTTTAAGGCATATATTTATCTCGGTCCTGCTGTGTGTACATAATTACTACCGTGTCGCCTGATACACTCAAAGTCAAAGTCAAAGTCAAAACTTTTATTTCCATAGAATTCATAAAGAAATGGCTTGGAAACGTCAATATTATTCAAAACATAAGGTCACGCGTACTTAATGATAAGTTTGATGCCTGTTCAAACCCTATCCGACCCTCCATGGGGAAGAACAGCCGGCATATCACGGCAACTCTGTACTACCCACACGTGAAGAGCTTCAACACTATCTAAGCTCTTTGTATGCGGGGCTGACAATATTCGTGGTCACAATGTTACTTTCTATTTGTACAAACGACAAATCAAATTACCATTTATTGCGAAACAATGTATCATATCGCATGTCTAAATCAAACCGCCATTCCATATTATATACGATGTTATTACAGACGATATTCAGAAGAATCGCGCCCCGAAGCAATTGCCAAAATTCAAAGCAAATTCATTACCCGTGGTGAATAAGTAATCCCATGGGAACACTGCAATTCTCCGGGATCAAAGTAGCCTATTTTTTAATCCAGGACATAAGCTATCTTGGTACCAAATTTCATACAAATCCATTCATCCGTTTGAGCTTGAATGAGTAACAAACATCCATACAAACTATCACGTTTATAATATTAGTAGGATTGAAGAAACGACGTCGACGACAGCTTGTAAAAGTTTTCAGTTATTGGAAGTACGTGAACTATTGTTAGGTACTGCTTGCTTGCTTACCGATAACACTGTGATTCATTGTTTTTTTTTTTATGTGATGTAGTTACGGAACGAGCCGACGGCCCACCTGGTGGTAAGTGGTAACCTCGGCCCATAAAAACCGATGCGACTTGGGTTCTCCCTTACTAGGTACAACAATACCCAAGTCGCATCGTATGCGCCTGTAACTATGAGACGTGTAGGTGGAATGTCTCATGTGCCTGTAATTTCACCGGCAACCACACCTTTCGAACCGGAACACAGTAACGCGAATGCGTTACTGCTTGGCGGCAGAAATGGGCATGGTGGCAGTACTTCCCTGGACGAACTTGGCGAGAGTTCAACTGCTCTGAAAATTTGAATAATCCCTGATAATCTTGAATTATTTTAATTCATAATATAATAAGCTATATTATATCCGACACAACTGCCTTATGTGTGTCACGTGTAGTTTTCATAATTCATTTTGCCGCGATCCATCTACAACAACATTGTAATAACGCCGGCTCTTTTACTGATACGACAATATGTGACGTGACGTACGTTGATCATTATTGTATTGATCATTATTGTAGGATTCGATTAGATAACTGCAATCGAGCGCCATATCGTTTTGATTTCTTGAATCAGTTGCTACGCTGCAAATATTATCTCTTATAACCATTAAACGCGTAAAAACCTGTTGGCGGCGTATTAGCAAATAAAGGGAAAGATAACGGACTTCCTACAAATAAAATGTAGTTTTATTTCGAGTATAGTACGATATTGTTGCTGTGTATGATCCCTGTTGCTAGAAATGTGTATTACTGACGAGTTAATGAGTAAGCGGCGGGCGGTTGGAAACGGTTATCGACCTTTACAATAACCGGCACTCGATGACCGACGCGACGCGACGCGACGGAGGCCGTCAAGATTATCAATTTGCTAAGTTAACGCTTCAAATAATCCTAGCGATGGCAAACAGACACAAGCTGTTGTCACACAAGTGTTAGCTTTATGTGTTACCATCTACCATACATACATACATACATACATACATACATACATACATACTTAATTATTGATGTCAACAAGTTTGCTGACTTTGTTAACTGGTGGGTAACGCATTTCTATGTTTTCAATGTATGACAGACTAGTACGAGTGTTGCAACTAGTATATATATTGTAGGTTGTTGCATAATTTACTTGGTTGTTCTCGTATTTGTTCATTTTTATTACATAGCATAGGTAGGCTAGACTTAGAGACGAATCCAATGCTTTTAAAAGCGAACATTTCAAAATATCAATGTGTTATACAGGAACTTTATTTAATTTGACATACTCTTATATAAATATAATAAAATGTTTTCATTGGCAACACTTAGACCGATTTAGCATTTATATTTAAATATCTCTGTAAAAACTAATAATCTTTTTTAGGGAAAGAAAAATTTTAAAAGTGGGTACACATAGAAAAATTTTTTTTCAAGAGTTTTTGACAGATCGTCTTTTTTCGGGTTAAAAAGTAATAATTCATAGTAGAATCTATTCACTACTAATCGTCTGTCTGCGGCTTGGCCCGCGTCGCACCACAACAAAAAAAGCCCAGACATGGCTTATTTTACCTACATTAAATATATTCAAAATACCGCTAAATATATTCAAGTGGTGATGTAAAGGGACGCTAACAAACATTCAAATATGAAATGTTTCACATATTATATTGTAATAAGATGAATCTAAATATATGCCACAGCGACACAATTACCAAACTGGAATATAGCAAACATACATACAACAGGTTATGTTGGCTGATCGTCATGTTCGGATCACGTGTCTCGGATGACCTCACATTTTGTATGGGTTTTTGTTTAATTGAATACATTATAGAGCGCGAATTGTACATGTTACGATGGAAGACCCGCCCATAGAGCGGTGTCTTGTCAACCACACCATTATACTATACAATATCACATATAAAACGTATCAAATAGATTTGATTTTGTCTGAGCCGGAAACTACTAAACAGCGATGTAAGTCAAATAACAATTTTAGTATCTATGAGTTTCTATTGGTTTCTTGTAAAGTTTTCTGGGATTATCTTTTTAAAACAAACTTTACCGTAATTATTAGTTTCACAATTCACTAATACACAAAAAACAAGTTATATATTTATATATACATTACTAGCTATTGCCCGCGACTTCATCCGCGTGGAATTCGGTTTTATCACGCACCCCTATTTTATCCCTCGGAAAAGTAGCCAAAGTTACTCCTTGTTACATCAGCTATCTGCCCGTGAAAGTCCCGTCAAAATCGGTCCAGCCATTTCAGAGATTAGCCGGAATAAACAGACAGACAGACAAAAATAGTAAAAAAAAATATTTTGGTATATTTATCGTTTATAAATCCATATGCACTTAGTAAAATGCGGTTTATTTTAATATTACAAACAGACACTCGCAATTTTTATTTGTATAGATAATATAAAAATAACGGCGCTCTTACACAGCAGTTCTTTTGTAGATGGAAGTTTTGTATGAGGCAAAGTTCCATTACAACTAGTCCTCGAAACAATACTAGGTACCACAAGATAGATACTAGTAGGTAGGTGTAGAGTGTAGGTACAACAGACTCACCGATGAATCCCTTCTTGGCGAGTTCGAGGGTGAACCTGCGGGTGATCTTCTCGAGCTCGTGCTCCGAGTACTCCTTGGGGTTGATCTTGATGCCGGCCTTGGCGCCGCCGAAGGGCACGTCCACGCATGCGCACTTGAACGTCATCAGCGCCGAAAGCGCCTTCACCTCGTCACGGGTCACGTCCGTTGAGAATCTTATACCTGCGGGGTAGCCAGCCGTTTCAGGAATGCCACACAAGGAACTGTTTTTATATATAAAACACTAAAAACTAAGCGAATTAAGCATTTGTGGAAACACGAAGATACCAAGCCTAGTACCAACGCCAATACAGCGGATAGATTGGACATTTTTCGGTTTACATCGTGTAGAAACCTTCGGCAGGCCGCTACAGCTTATTATTTTATACTACTTCAGAATTTTTATAACCTCATTAATATACTACAATAAAATATATACATAAATATGTATTCATTATGATAATATAAATAAAAATGTACACTTAACATAGTTTTTCCAAAATTAAAGTCAATAACAAATAATGGTATATGCGGTACCTCAAAGCATCGACTCGAATCATCCCCATTGAATAGGTGCTACGATAATATTTGTGGTATAACAACTCCTACTTATTTTTTGCGTAATATGTCAGTGTTATTCTAGTTCGAATATGGATAAATACAAGTACAACATTCTAGAAAACATGACATTGAATTTAATATGATTTCGTTGGACATGTGTATTACACAATTAGCTTAAAACCTACATCATTGTAGTCAAAATAACAACAAAAAGGTAACACAAGCTTAATTGGCGTCAATTGATGGTTACGAGACTATTGAATCAATTAAAATAGGAAATGTACATTGTACATGGTACATACATGTGTCAGAATGACGCACATACGTTTTAAAATTTAAATATTTGAATAAGTCGCTAAGAAACAGTTAAAAAAATTATTATACACTACGAGAGAGGACTTCAAGTCCTTATTTTGTCTGTTATTACAAAATCTCTTTGTCGTCATCACTGCTAGTTAAACGAATAAAACTATCAGCATTCATATAAAACGAGCCATCACAAAAAAACTTTAACGTTTTATTCATCAACCACAAATAAGTTGTACAAAACAGTTGCAATAAATGTGTCTTTTCGCGTTGTCAGACTCACGAATAAGTTACATGGAAACACGAGAATAAGACGGTGGGGTACCTGAGGGCAATACCTTTTCAGTTATATAAATATAACATGATACAAACATTTAAAATTATGTTGGCCGGGGAAGCGCTGACTTTAATTTCCTTCCCCGTAAAGGACTGATACTAACCAAAGTCAAAGTCAAAAACTTTATTTCCATAGAATTCATAAAGAAATGGCTTGGAAACGTCAATATTATTCAAAACATAAGGTCACGCGTACTTATCGATAAGTTTGATGCCTGTTCAAACCCTATCCGACCCTCCGGGGAAGAGGAACCCTAGGCGATGTTATAATAGAAACCTTCGATTCAGACAAGTCAAAGAATTCAATAATTATAAGTCTTCATTTTGTGGCTAGATTAAGGTATAATCGTGTTGAATCAGTCAATATGACAAGAAGTATAGTAGTCTCGTGGTAAACGGACCTCTTCACAGTTTCTACAGTCACACATTTTAATATCAATGCGATGTAATAATAGAAACGGCTAACGACAGAAATAAAAACAAAAGCGACCAACCCGTTGCGAGCATCGCCCGTCACAAATAGAAGATTTTATTCCAGCCACGATTAGTTTTATTCATAGGCGAGCAATTTATCGCCGAATATGATTTTTCAAGTGTCTATTGCATTGCAGACCGATTCTTATGTTCTACCTGGATCAAGTAAACATTTGTGTTAATAAAATGCCTTATTTCACATTCGAGAACAGAAAAGTGTGGTCACACGGTCACAAAACCGATCCTACCTCTTACTATAAATGTACTTAGCTAAGGGAATTGTTTCAATTTATCCGCACACACACCATAATGAAAACATTGGTCATATTCGCGGGTAATAGCTGAAAATCAGTGTTTGCTCCCTGAGCAATATTCGCTGAGCTATGACCATTTGTTTATCTGCAACACACATGTACTTTACGTTCTGGAGGCAACTATATTAATGGGCTTTTTGTTATGTTAGTATAAGTTAAGTGTATATTTATTGTTTTTCCTTTATTCTTTATATCAACTAAATGTACGTGTGTGGATTGTGGAAACAAATAAACGTCTTATCATATTAATCTGTAAATTGTATATAATGTAGATTAGTTATTATTAAGCTCAAATTGTATTGTTCAAATCAGGTGTCGGTGAATGCGCCACAGTTTTTTTCTACATCTAGATGCAGAATGGTAACTGCAACCTAGGTATTGCAGTTACCATTGTGTTACTATATTAAACGTCTTTTCTTTGTGTGTTCCCAATAAATATTATAATTATTATGATCCACATTTTATAAGCTGATTAGTGATGTCATACAAGATATTAATATGGAAAGTTTTATCTTAAACTGCGACCTAGCAACAAAATACGATAACCAGTACCTAGCACATGATAATATAACAATAGGTAAGTGTATTCGCAATCAACGTGTATTATCAGTGTGTGCATTTATAATTTACATCCGCTCCGTATGTATGTATGTATGTATGTCATACTCATATTTACGTTGTTTACGTTG
Organism: Chesias legatella; assembly: GCA_947359385.1. Classification (NCBI taxonomy): domain Eukaryota; kingdom Metazoa; phylum Arthropoda; class Insecta; order Lepidoptera; family Geometridae; genus Chesias; species Chesias legatella. The sequence continues at coordinate 152,027 of OX375777.1, forward strand.
CCATGTTGTGTATTTGCAAAACTACTGAGATTGTTTGTGGAAGTGTTCATGTAAATGTTTAATTTGAGACGTTGCGTAATTCACCGACCGACGCCGACCGACGTGTACTTACCTAGTTGTGACGTCACGACCACGCCCCCGGCCCCGGCCCCGGCCCCCGTTGCGTTGGTGGGACTGACTGAATGCTCTTATCTCGTATTTCTCGGTCGTACGAAACTCATTTCAAATGTGTGATTGTTTGCGCTAATCTGATGATATCATCAGTAGTTACCAACCTAATTAAAACATCGTGAGGAAACCGACATGTCCTAGAACTAAAAATTCGAAGACATGTGTCGAGTGCACGAAAGGAGCCTCTTTGAGGCGCACTTACAATCCTTTCACCACACTGGTTCGACAGAACCGGTGACTCGAAGAAGACCAACCTAATTATGGGCTACAGAACTTTAGTTTTAACTGAACAGTTGAACTGTTCAGTTAAAACGTATGTGTGTGGGCAAAACTGAGAGCTGTTCATTTGAACTGATAATCTAATCAAAATATAATTAGATCATCAGTTGAACTGTTCAGTTACAACTGATCAGTTAAAGCGTCTGTTGCCCGCTTTAGTCCATCTTCAGTTGGACAGTTTTGAATGAATAATATACATCTGTGGAATTTCATTAGCTTATGTACAGTACCTACATTGTTTCTAGTAGTTGATGTGTTAGTAAGTAAAGTAGGTTGAATAATTTGCGATAGTTTGGCAAACTTATCATCGACACTAAGTAATTAATCTATTTCCTAAATAATGTACAAACACTATGGTGACGGTGACACCACGCAACGCAACGCAACGCCTGGATTGTTGCGTGTCTGGCTGTCACCTCAAGTGAAGCTACGGATACGGATACGGATACGGATACGGAAGCATACCGAGGCTGCGGAGGTGTGTGACGTGTGACGTCATCAGGGATCTAATTCAGAGAACACTAATCCAAACTATTGTGTAAGCCAGTGTAAATATTTGACAACTGAATGAGGACAATAGGGTATTATTAAATATCTTATATGTAGTTCCTTTAGATTGAATAGTTAAAATACGAGATAAATGTGAAATAAGTAATATTTTAATACGTATCAATCAAGAGAAACAGAAACAAAGGACTAAAGTGATAGTACGTAATGTAAAACGATGAATGATATGAATGGTAGGTAAGTTAGGTAGAACTAATGCTAGATATACATATCTCAGAATGTTATGTATGTACGTTGCATGTCGTTACAGTAACATCGTTAGCGCACACACACACACACACACACCCACACAAAACACACACACACACAAAACAAACACACACAAAACAAACACACACAACACACACACACACACACACACACACACACACACACACACACACACACACACATTGTTTGTCTTACGATTAAACTGACACTGTTTCCATATCATTCTTACAATACATATTACATTCACATAACGATATTACAAAATATACATACTTATACCTGTATCTTTAGTAATTCATTTTACTGGTGTATTAAACACCACATGACCTAATCTATACAAATAAATAAAATTGGAGTGTCTGTTTGTAATATTAAAATAACAGCTTTTTACTAAGTGTATATGGATGGAGGAGACAAAAATTAAAAAAAATGTTATTTTGGTATATGTACCGTGTATACATACTTGCACTTAGTAAAAAGCGGTTATTTTAATATTACAAACAGACCCTCCAATTTTATTTTATTGTATAAGATGTGTGTGAAAAATTTATTATTCTGAGGTCAGTATTAAATTGTAATTTTCAGAGAAACTCTGTAAATGTTACGAATCAAAATGTCTTCAATTCAAATTAGTATTTACTAACTTATCGTTCGTTCGGGAGTAAGCGAGATCTAAGTATCCGAAATGTTTTATTTATTTTAGGTTATTCCACGTAAGAAAAAGGTTATCCGATTAATATGATCAAAACGAATATAAGATTGTATTAACTGTTTTTATTAATTATATTGTGAACGTAGCAATGAAACTAAAAAATAAATGTCACATGATTGTAGTAACCAAAGTAAATGTAACATCAAGCTGTTATAACAAACTGGAAGGATCTGATGAAGTATACTACAACTAGGTATATCAGTGTCGCAGTGTACAACTCTGTAATAAAGTGAAATAAGGATAGGATTTGATCAAAAGTACAAAATTAATTTCGAGTAAACGAAAGCACGCTATTTGGGCTACGTAACAGCAGGCCCCATTCCACATCGTCACGTGTTAGCTGAACTATAAATAAATATTGTACTAGTGCGATATCTACCTTTATATCAAACATATAAGCGGCAAGCAATTATAATTAAAATAAATTAATGAATTTAAACAACTGACCTCCTTTTGTGGGGGTCCTGTGCGAGGAATGTTGGGCTCGGTAACCGAGAATCATTTCGTAATCGCCAGAGTCGCGCCTCAGCGGGAACTGGATCTCGAGTATGTGGTCACACGGCTGCATCAGCTTCAAGATGCCGGCAACCTTCTTCTTCTTCTCCTCAATCGATACCCTCGACTTCATGTCCTCGACGAGTTTGTCCTCGACCACCTGACACGCTCTGTGGAAAAAGTACTCCACCATGTCGAAGAACCTGGGATTCGCGCTGCTTGGAATATCCTTCAGCCTATCTGGAATCTCATGGCTGGCGTAGGTCCGCCGGCACACGGTGGCGGCGGCAGCGGGGGCCAGCTTCACGGCCGTGTTGAGGACCTCATTCTGAAGTGAACTTTTGAGAGGCGGAACGACCGATTTCGCGATATTCTTAAGGTGCAGCATGGTTGCTGATTAAGAACTTAAGTCGGGTTAGGTATCGGGTCGCCCTACTATCAAGTTAACACAAAATATATGAACGGTAACAATATTAGATTGCAGTGACGACCCGCCCCGACGGAATCCGACTCACTGAATAAAGCGGCAGATGGCATAAACTAAAAAGGCCGACCGGGCCGAGTGGCGCAGGTTCCTCGTCTCTTTCTAACCCGCGATCGAACACGCGAACGCTCCGAAGTTAGCGACGAGGATATATCCACAATAAATTTGCTACATCCAAATCTTTGTAAGTTGAAATTATGCTCGAGTGGTCTGTGTGGTTGATCGTTGCTTCGTGCATAGGCACTAGAAACGAATTAGATCCGACGGACGGATGTGTTCGTAAAACAAGAAACTGTAAAATCCATAATGTTCTCAGTGTCGTTGCACAATCAAGTGAGTGAGTGAGTGAGTGGAGATTGCGTTGCGAGTGTTATCAGTGTCCGTGATATGTATTTTGTAGAATGCGTATCCAAATATTTTGATTGGCTGTTTATTTGGTGTAGGCAGATTGTTTTATTTTTAAAGCATTATACTTCAGATACTTTACTGAACAAGAATTTACTCCAAATAATAATGTCAATTTACGGACTGTAATACCATATATCACTGACGCATTTGAGTATCTATATTTTATTTATGAGGATGTTCGATACATTCTTTTGTTTCAGTAAGCGACTGTGAGGTTACAGCGCAGTCGTAAAACGCAGGGTGCATCGACAGATATATAATCAATATCCATCTGTGTAACTGTTGCTTTACATGCCTTACATAACTGACGGTCTTCATCAATATAGCACGACACAACTAAAGAGATAGTTGAAAGAAAACACGCAATATGCGACGTTGACGCCAGAATTTGCAACACGATACTATATACCATTCGTTCCAATGTAAGTTTGGATTTACGCAAATTCAGCGAGACTTCATGTATTTGCGTTCCAAATTCTACATTTCAGTTATGTCTCGGTAAGTGAAAAATTATCAAAACGTTCATTTAGGAAGTAGGAACCGAATAAAACTATCGTGCTTTGTTTTCAGGTGCATCAATTTTTCATTTCGTTGTAAGCCTCACGAGGTTACAATAAACAGCTTGCCCGACGAGCTTCTGGTACATATCTTCCAGTTTCTGTCTCCAGATCAAGTTGTGGAGTGCGATAAAGTATGCCGACGCTGGAGGAAGCTGGCGCAGGACACCGGGCTCTGGAGGCGCTTGAAAGTAGTATGCTCCGGGCAGCTCGGTGAAGTGTGTCCCAAAACAGTAAGAATCATAAAGTCGCAATGCACGACAGTATACCAGCTGAAAATGCAGTACATTCTCAACTATCCGATCTTGAGCCAGCTGACTGGACTGTGCAAAAACCTCCTCTCTCTCGAAATCCTCATGTGCCGCATCGAAGTACAGTTCGAGGAAGATCTGAAACGGTGGCCGAATCTGAAAAAGCTCAGTTTAAAAAACTCGCTTCTCAAGAGCGAGAGGAAGATAATTCTTCAGTTTGATCATTTTAAGCATCTGAATTACTTAGGTTTGTCAGACTGGGGTCTCACGGAAGAGAACTGCGACAGTCTTCTGCATTGTTATCATTTGAATCATATTGTGATTGATAAAATACGAGGCCTTAAGATAGAATATATTAAGAAATTGATCGTCACCAAACAGCAGACTCTGCAAACATTCCACATTTACGGCGGTGATTCTGTGGACGACGAGTGTTTGCTGATGCTCTCCCAGTGTCCAATGCTGCGGGACCTGGCCATCACTCGTTGTGAAAACCTGACAGACCGCTCGCTGGACGGACTGTCCAAACTCTCCCTAGTGACACACCTGCAGCTTTGGAACAACAATAATTTCACCGAGGCCAGGTTGAAAACGACCCTGGGACACCCTAATCTCAGGAAACTGCGCAGGCTGAGCCTGTCTAGGATAGTAAACGTTACGCGCGCTATTGTCGACATAATATCGCAGTATTATACAAATTTGAAGTTCCTAGCGGTTTACCAGTGTCCCAAGATAATAAACACTGATTATGAGAGGCAGTTGAAATCTAAATTCAGCAACATAGAAGTTGTTTTGTATTAAAACTGGAAATAATATATTTTGAACATTTACAACGTGGCGTATCGGTGTAGGTGCGTGTGGATAGTGGAAGGGTGATAAATGTTGTCCAAGCAGGTATACTTAAGGCTCAAAACGTGGTTTTAATGAAAGGTGCCTCGCCTCTCGCATTCGTATAATATTGATGTCAGTAACAAAATGACTTTAGTCACTGTTGTGTTAAATTGAACATGTTTAATGGTGCCTGTATTCGGTGCTCATTCGTGCGGAAAAGGTGACGTAACCCAGCGTCGATGATTTTAATGCGGCTGAAGTTTTTCATAAGAAGATCGAGGAGTTAAAATGTATCTAATATAAATACATATAACTTTATTTAATGTAGTATTAACATTATGGTCTTTATATAAAACGTATTGCTTGAATACTTACAGAGATTTAGATTATATTAGATTTAGATTTTACGATATTAATCTGTCATAATGGAAGTAACTACATATTTTTTATCCAGTTACAATTGGACAATGAAGTTAGTAAAATTCTATACAAAATCATCTTAAAACATAAAAAATATAGGTTGATACTGGTTGTATACCAGTATCAGAAATTAATTTGTGTAACTTTCGCTAGAGAGATAGAAGATAGAAAAAATATTTCGCTTAGATATTATATACTAGAATTTGCATAGAGGCTAAGATGAAGCAGGACGGTATTTGATAAATCATTTTAAAAGTAATAGGGGAATAAAGAAAAATCTTACATTAAATCCACATATATTTAATTCAGTGCCGAATGTCATTTTAATCATTTGAATGAGTTGAATCAATATTTTCTAAAAACTATAACCAACTATATTGTACAGCATACTTTTACGATAAGATACTTAATAAATAAATATATCGGGTGATTAATGTAACATTACAATATTCAAGTTATCAATAGTATAAAGTTTTTTAATATTGATGGACACTCAATTTTTATATACATAGGTAATAAGGTCAAATAAATATTGCCGCTTTTAGTGTTATACTTACATATACGCAAGACTTGTATTGTTATTTGTAATGTTTTTGAATATTTATCAATTTAATCTAAAATAAGTAGTAAGTACAGACCGGCGTATACAAGTGGAACAAACTACAAGCATGTATGTGAAATGTTTCAAACACATACAGAGATTATTAAGACGTATCGGTCTGTTATCAATGCAAACGTTTGTATGAACAGCCCTTTGCTCGGAACGGTATCTACAGATCATTTAATTCAAACAGAATATATGGAGTCTACAATTGAACGTGTATTCGGAAGCGCTCGTGTGAACCAATGAATGATGATACTTAAGAGTTGTTTAGAAAAAGTTACGTGTTTATTTAGTTTAGTCGTACACGTTTATGATAATAGTGTTTAGTTAATTTTAATGTTATATAGGTAGCTCTCTAGATACGTGTGGTAAGCTAACACAGCTTATAAACAACCTTTGACTAAATCATTGTTGAAACCGACGTTAGGACTGTAAAGAACTAGTCTTTCTGTAATAGTAAAACGTTATAAATGTATGATGCTACACGAACGAATAGCCAAAGAATAGTGATATAAATTAATTGTGATGTTATCTATTTAATCATTTTATAGCTGCAAATAAAATGTAATAAATCAAGTGTTTCATTTCACATCCCTACTCGGACACTGGATTTATGCACATTGAACTGAATATACATTTTTAAAGTAAAATGCAATTTTTCTATACATTTATCTAGTTCTATAATATATAACTTACAGGCAACACACAACACAAACGTTACATAAGTTTATGTTGAAAAAAATAAATTTTTCAAAACAAGCTTTTTAAATCAGACCCTGGACAACACAGAAGGCTCTAGTAGGTACTCGTCAAGACAAATCCAATGAACGAGCCCCAAACACGGCAGAGTTGTGTCGACAAGTTGACTGGCACTCCCTGTGCCCACATCCCACCATCACCCCCACCACCACTATAACATATTATTGAAGTTATGTCAACATGTAAGAGCAGTAGAACTCCCGCCAAGTTCGTCCAGGGAAGTACTCCCACCATTCCCATTTCTGCCGCCAAGCAGTAACGCTTTCGCGTTCCGGCTTGAAAGGTGTGGTTTCCAGTGAAATAACAGGCACATGAGACATTCCACCTCACGTCTCAGAGTTACGGACGCATACGATGCGACTTGGGTCTTGTCGTACCTAGTAGGGGAGGACCGAAGTCGCATCGGTTGTTATGGGCCGAGGTTACCACTTACACACCAGGTGAGCCGTAGGCTCGTTCCGTAACTGTATTACATAAAAAAATGAAGTTCAGCTCAGTCGGTGGGAGGGGTCGTCATGAATGGATATCATACAACGAAATGAAATGGAAACATAAAATAGAACATTACAATTCCGTATAATAGTCTAAAATTGAATTGCTTTGACCTAAACAAACATACGTACATTGAAAGTTAAACAAATGTTAGTAAAAATTGCGGTTTTCAATGGAAATGAATGCCATTCAACATACGAAGTAGCGAGTAGATACTAGTTAAGGTAAACCGGTGCGCATACTAATTAACATTTATTTGAAGACGTACCTAAGTACAGTTCCCCCGATTTAATAGTGGACCATACCGAGATGAAACATTACGTATACGTACATACGCGCTACGCAGATGATAATTATAGGTAATACGTGTCATACGAGAATATGCCAATATCTTGTAATGCGGCTAAATATACTCCAGAAGTGACATGTACTGACTTTGAGTCCAAAGACATTCACTCACACGATGGCTCAGGCCATTTATAATTATGATTGTAAACGAACACTGTTAGTCAGATGAATAAATACCGTAACTTCCACTATGAGGACACAAACATATTATTTCAACCAAAACAGAACCTAAGTATTGTATTAACATTACCTCTTTTTAAACGTCTCTCAAAGAGCTCTTGTTCAAATGTCAACTATATCAATCTGTAGCCAGACGTTCTGGGTTTATTTTTAGTTTAAGTTAAGGTTCAAGTTCCTTTAAAGTTTATATTTTATTGAATTGAAATTTGTAATTCGTAATCCTAACTAAAACATAAAATGTTATTTAAAACATTAAACTGTAAAAAATAAGTATACGCACAGTAACTTACGTGCCAAAGCAAGCGCAAGGATCGTGCCAAAGCCAGTGTTAATTTTCGATATCTCCTTACTTAGCAATTTATGTTGAGCATAGCTTATGATGAAGATACCAATATAGAAAAGCTTTGTACGGTGAGTTCCAATAACATACAAACTCCTCAGTAACAATTATCTACCACACCATTTTATTTATGTCAAAAAATATTGGAATATTTAGACGAATAATGACGTTGCTATGGTTATTTTAACCGTTCGTATTATAAAAACCCCATCAGAATTAGTTTCATTTTTGGAATATGGTAGCCGAGTACTGCCTGTTACCATACCATACCATACGTACTTATTTCTGAATACGTTTTCTAATTTGAAGTGTCTTAAGTCAAAAACTTTATATTCCATAGAATTAATAAAGAAATAGATTGGAAACATTAGTAAAATGAAGGAACAGCATTTATATAAACAATAAAGGATGTCAAAATATCTGCCAACTTAGATTTATCTGAGAAGCATGTCTACAACATTATGAACAAAGTTGGAACCGCCTCGTTTTATGATGTGGATGATTGAACGAGCTGATGGCACACCAGGTCCAACTCACTGACATTCAACACACATTTTATTCACTCTGAATAAAGTATGATTCTAAAAGTTGAATAATGCCCAATAATATAGTATTGCAATGTAGAAGCAAATGATACAAAATTCAAAGTTCTTGGGAAGAAGACCTAATACATTTATAAAATTAATAGGAAAAAAGTTTATTTTTGTTATTAAGTATATTGTATTAAGTAATTGTAGACTTATGCAACTTGGTTTATAACATCTTACTATGGCAGGAAGAAAGATTATTATTGTTACAAGTTATGTGTGTATGTATGTATGTAAGTGTGAATAATTAAAACTATGGTTAACTAGACAAGGAAAAGAAGGTTATAAATTTGAAACAATTTTAATCTATCAATTATTACATAATATTTCAAAATATTTGATCTATTTCACATTATTCCCCTTTTATACTTTTTTGGTTTTCAAAGGAACGCTTATTTAATTCAATTTAAATCGGTATGTGATAAGTAATATTTAAACAAAATTATGTATAATGTATACTATTATTATTATGTAGCCGTATCCACTTTCAACGGTCCCGTAATTATAAGTGTCGCTTAGTGTACAACAGAGGCAAAACGTCAAGTTAATTTGTCACACTCCACTTGAAGGTAGGCGGAAGGCGGAAGGTTGCGGCTCGGCAAACACATGCCTGCCTGTACAAGTGACCGCTCCTATTGATGAACACACGCCCGGTATGTAAACGGCCCATTGTCTCGTATGTATCGCTTAGTTACGGGACGGGGTCACGAATTACATTAAACTAAATGATTGATAAACGATACTGAAAGTATATGATAAAGGCTCGATCATGCCAGAGGACTGTGTATTCATTTAATACATCAATAATAAAATAGTATGTACCTATATCTGTATGGCAGTTTCTTTAAATCAATCGATAAATGTTTATTTTACTTTTATGTTAATTTTAAATGTTAATATACAAAATTGTAGTTCAATTTATTGCCAAGATATGTGCTTGTTATATATACATAATTTATTCCAAGAAAAATAATGTTATCAGGTTCAAAATTCAACATACTTTTCAAACCTTTTGCGATATATCTAATATAACATTTGACAAATGTGATGCATCAATTTACTATACTTTAGTATATTTTAAAATGGGATGAAATAAATGCTGATTTTACTCCATTCGTAACGATATCGTTGAGTAATGTCTCAAGCGGTAGATTTGAGCAGCATTACTGTCCGGTTTGATTACGTGAGGCAAACGTTTGGCAATAATTCGGGCACGGTACGGGTCCAAACCTGCACCACAAACCCACGGATTAACTTATCGACAGTTTCATTTAACACACAAACACACAAGTAAATTAATATAATGATAATAAAACATGTTACAAACAGATATTTATTGATCTAGCTAGCTAAATGGTCTGGGTTTATACAATATGGATGCAAAATGAACTATTCGCGATTTACAACTACAAGCCGAGCTTGAATGTCCCGTCACTAGCCTACACTCTACCATTCTACCGGTACTATGGTAACTCAAAAGGCCCTACTTATAAACATATACTAGTTACTGGCGACGGCGACGATTCTGTCGTTAACTAAACTCACTTCACCTATCCCTTTCCCCCCTTTTTTGTATGGGATAAAGATACGGAACGAGCAGACGGCCCACCTGGTGTTAAGCGGTAACCTCTGCTCGTAATGAGAAAACGCCTCGGATCCTCCCCTATTTAGGTAAGGCAAGACCGAAGTCGTATGTATGCGCCCGCAACTCTGACACGTGAAAGTGTAATGTCTCATGTGCGTGTAATATCTCCGAAATATTAGTTTAATTTAAACCAACAGAATCAACACCATCGAATAGGTAAATCAATCGATGGTATAAGCTTATAAGTAAGGTCCAAATACAACATAAATACCTACCTACTTAAATATAGGTACATCATGTAACATATAGTGTGGATCATCGCTTGCGTCCCCGCATGAACTGGAGCGCCTTCTGCATGAGGGGCGCCTTCTTGGGCTTGTTGAAGGTGGCGGAGGAGAGCGGGGCCGCGTGGGGCGGCCGCGGCGCTCCGCCCTTCAGCAGGGCGGGGGCGGAGGCGGCGAGGGAGGCGACGCGCGCCGCGGGGCTCGCGGACGCCGCGTGCGCAGTGCCGTGCAGCGCCTGCGGTTACATATCAACATATACATTCAGTCAACAATGTTTTAAGAGCAGTAGAACTCTCGCCATGTTCGTCCGGGGAAGTACTGCCACCATGCCCATTTCTGCCGCCAAGCAGTAACGCGTTCACGTTACTGTGTTCCGGTTTGAAAGGTGTGGTTGCCGGTGAATTTACAGGCACACGAGACATTCCACCTACACGTCTCAGAGTTACGGGCGCATACGATGCGACTTGGGTCTTGTCATACCTAGTAAGGGAAGACCCAAGCCACTTAACACCAGGTGGGCCGTCGGCTCGTTCCGTAACTGTATCACATAAAAAAAAAGTTGTATCGGGAATGGATGATTTGTTTATGGTTACAAATTTCCATTTTGGCGCGGAGTTTTGAGTTGTATCTGTTATTTATATTAAATACAGTGATGTTTTTAGTTATATCATATCTAGTGTGTATTGCGAATTTCATAATGCACAAAAACATCGAACAAAGATTTTGTCTTAAAGTCGTAACGTGTCTTAACTTAAGAGATTTCTAAGTTTTAAGGCGTTTTTCGTTAAACAGAAGTTGGTATGCATATTATTTTTACCAAAATCGCACTTTGGTTACTTTATTCAAACATTTTTGGTAATACTGTAAAATACACTGTTCCAAACTTCAAAGCGTGTAAGCTCTAAGTAAATAATAGCTAAGTAAAATTATCAGGCAGCCGCAGGCGTGGGCCTTGTGGGCAAATATATGGGCCACGTGGAGCCGGAACACAATATACATAAATATAACATATTTGCACATAGGTCTGTTCTTCCCCATGGAGGGTCGGATAGGGTTTGAACAGGCATCAAACTTATCGATAAGTACGCGTGACCTTATGTTTTGAATATTGACGTTTCCAAGCTATTTCTTTATGAATTCTACGGAAATAAAATTTTTGACTTTGACTTTGGTACTCTTCGTTCACTGTGACTTTTCGTTTTTTGTATTTGTATATTTTCGATAAGGCTATTGTTATGGTTTCCGTTGTGGTGTACAGTTTATGTTAATAAATGCCTTCTTTCTCTCTATCTTTGTATCGATTTGTGTCACATGAGGCTGTGTTATATGAATAAATAAATAAATGATTGCTGAGATCCTGTAATTGTACATCAAACTGGAACCATCCACCGGAAAATGTGATGCAGTGTACAATGCAGTGTTTACAAAACAAACATCGTTTTAAACTAATATTTTTTGTTATGGCAATATTGTTACCTGTTTCCTGGCAATATTCCTAGGCGGTTTCACGACAGTGTCAACGTACGCCATCTTGGTTTGTTTGATGGGCGCCTTTTTCGCCTCCTGAGTCATTCTAATGTTGGCTGTAAGCGATTTCAGCTTACACTCTTGTTCTTCCTGACACCTCTGTAATACAATAACATTTTTTTATTTACTTCTCTTAATTTATATCGTCTCACAAATAATTTGTGAATTTTTAAGAGTTTTCTTTATAAGAATCGAATTTCATTTATAAATCCACGGTAAGTAAGTAAATTAGATGGGACAGGAGCAAAATCGAGTATTGACATAAAGCGTTGTCTTTAACTGAACGGAAGGCGCTTTTTTAAAGAGTAAACTCATATATATTTATTTTTATTTATGGAATTAATATTAAATTTATACCAGTACATTGACCACCAGTCTACAAAACATTACTAGTTTCAAAAAACTAGTTTTTATACTAAATGACATACAAAAGCCCATACAGGTAAACATGAACTGATGTGCAAGAAGTAATACTTCCATATTGATACAAAACATAATCAATTTGACTGGCCTTACAGCTCAGTTGGTAGTAAGTCCATCTTTAACGTTCTAGGTCGTGGGTTCCATTCCTACATTTGTGTGACAAACACAGATGTTCTTCTGTGTCTGAGTGTTAATGCATTTTAAGAAAATTTATTTATATATTTAATATTCTGTCAGTTATCTAGTCTTCATAGTACATAAGGTATGCTTAGTTCGGGGATATATATAGCAGTGCGGAATGTTTTTAATAAAAATCCTGAAGTTTATCCTTACCATATACATTTCCCTCCAAGTTTCCATTTCCTGTCTCTTTTTGTTCCTAAAGCTCTTTATACAGTGTTTCTGCCACAGGTGGTCCGTATCGTCCATTAGATAAGGGTTGTAATGCTCCAGCACGAATAACTGGTTGGGTGTCGCCCTGTCTATCACGGGCTTCAGTATGTCGTATGGAACGCCTCCCGTGTACTCCAGAGCTGAAAGTTATATGTATCACTCGTTTACAGATCCTGTTGATGATACATGGAAGCAAAGGACTGAAGTGGGTAGTAGCTGTGCCCTGCACGCTATACACTGCAAGTTCAATTCCCACCCAGAGGAGATAATCTTTTTCAGAAAAACATTGAAGTCTGGTGTCTGGCTTTTAAAATAATAAGTAAAACATAATACCTATTATATACAATAGGTATTTTAAACTTATGTAAGTATTTAGTTAGTCATCTGTCGGTTGCCAAGAATATCCTTTAGCAACTTAAAAATCATTTTTTTTATTCTACTCACTGGTTCTTTCGAACCAGTGTGGTAAAAGTATTTGAAGTACGCCTCAAAGAGGCTCGTTTCGTGCACTGGACGCCTGACTTGAACACAATTATAAGGTAACAATGTACTCACCATCTATATGTTCTTGTAAAACGTTGACACACATTTCGTACAGGCTCGTCACTTTCCCAAGTACTTTGTTACCGGAATATACTTTAGTTCTGGAAAAGTCAAACAAAGCACTATTGAACCAAATACCTGTACCACCAACATTAAGACTTAATAATAAATAAATCTATACATCTATACACATAAATAAAATTGTTGTGTCTGTTTGTAATATTAAAATAACCGCTTTTTACTAAGTGCATATAAATGTATACACGGTACATATACCAAAACAACATTTTCTACAATTTTTGTCTGTCTGTTTGTTCCGGCTAATCTCTGAAACGGCTGAATCGATTTTGACGGGACTTTCACTGGCAGATAGCTGATGTACCAAGGAGTAATTTAGGCTACTTTTCCGAGGGGTAAAATAGGGGTGCGTGATAAAACCGAATTCCACGCGGACAAAGTCGCGGGCAACAGCTAGTAAATTTATATAAATACATAAACACATAAACACAGAACAAACATAAATGATCGTCAACAATCGTTTGTCCTGGGGGGGAATCGAACTCCCCGACCTTCAGCGAAGAAGGCAGAGTTACTACCAACCGGGCCACGAGGCACAGAAATAACACCGATATGAACATAATGTAGGTAAGATGATTATAGATGTAATCCGTGGTGAGCGATGTGGGTTCCACTGGGAATCATTTATTTGTTTATGTTAATACTTACTGTGTAACTGTTACTTTACATCTATCAAAAATAATGATGGTTGTCGTACTGTGTCGTGCGTGCGTGCGTCTGTGCGTGTGCATGCGTGTGTGCGTGCGTGTGTGTGTGTGGGTGGGGCATACCTTTGGTTTTTGGAGGAGATGCCCGCGCTGATGGCGTCCTCGTCAGTGAAGTGCGGCGCGGGCCTGGGCGGCGGCCGCGGCTTGTAGTTGGGCGAGATCTCGGGCAGGGCGGATATCTCGAGCGTCGGCAGCGGCGCCAGCTTCGCGCTCGGCGCCAGCAGCGCCGCCGGACTCAACTGACACACACACACACACACACACACGCCATCAATACATATATCATTATATCACCCCGCAGCCGCCGCGCGTCCGCTATGTGCGGCAGAGAGACGCCGCACCCTACTTGCCACAAGAAAGGGACATACATCCACGAGTAGAGTAAAGTAGAGTAGATCGAATAGGGAAGGCTGGGTAGACCCCGACATTTCGGCCCGTGTAACCGTACGGTTGGACTACTGAACGGGTTTTCATCAAAGGTGTTATTGATAAGTGACTCATCAGGAGCAAAATTCATTGTTTTGTGTAAATTGCTGATGAATATGTCGATGATTGTTGAAGATGTCGGAAAAAAAAATCCGACTGGGAGCATGACGGGCGTGCGCCGCGTATATTAATACAGCTATATATCCATATTAAATTAAATTAAACCAATGGTCTCTTCTTTTTTTTAATCGTATATACTCTGCTACCTGTGCAAAGCCGGGGCAAGTCGCTAGTAATCAAATAAATAATACAGCCAACAGAACGTGTACCTAGTTGTTCCAGGGAATTACTGATCCATACCCATTTCTGCCAGGCCAATGAGGCTGTACTGAGCCCTGTACCTGTTTCCCGCTTCATCCAGGGAACTAGAACCCGTGGAAATGACATGTGTTGATACTCTTCCTGTGTGTAACACAGTAAATACATACAAAGCATTACTCACATCATAATTCAGTGAATTGTTCGGTGATGAATCTTTGAATTTATTCTTCTTAGGTTTCGTTGGACTGACCATCATACCCAGGGCTTCTGCAAAACTGGCTCCTGAAATCAATATTATTACAAATATATTTTTATTTCACTTATTATTAATTATATTATGTATATAATTCATATTAAACAATCAACATATAACAAATAGCTACATTCGCCAAACAAATGTTTTTCCTGGTAGGAATCAAACCTGTGTCCTACAGCGCAGAAGGCAGATTTACTAGCAAATGAGCTGTAAGGCTGTGAAGTATATTTATTATAAAGTAGTATATTTACCTGAGCCACAGTCGATCCCTTCCTCGCTGTCTTCACTGTTACTTATTTTGTTTCTTTTCTTTGGTACTTCATCTTTCGACGCGCTGCTCGCTTTGCTCTTATGGGAACTCTTTTCCTTGGATTTCTTATCACTTCTGTCTTCATTCTTCTCAACTCTCAATTTATCATGAGACTTGCTATCACTAGACAGAGGTTTTTTCTCACTATGGCTACTGGATTTCTCTTTAGAAGAGCTACTTCTGTCTTTCGACTTTTCTTTGCTAGAGGAACTATGTCTGTCTTTAGTACTACTGCTTTCCTTGTCTTTAGAGCTGCTACCTTTATGTTTAGACAATTCTCTTTCTGATGATTTGTGATTGGGACTGTCTTTCTCTTTGTGTGACGATTTCTTATGCTTTTCACTCTCTTTATCTGTGTGTGACGATTTGCTACTTGAGCTTTTGTGTTTATCATCTTTATCAGAACTTCTATGTCTATCAGACTTTTGTGGACTATCAGAACTGCTCTTACGTTTGTCATGACTCTGATCTCGGCTTGACTTGTGTTTTTCGATATCAAGTTTTTTGGATTCCTTTGATTCCCCTTTTTCTTCAGACTTATGCTCTGATTTGTGTTTCTTATCAGAACTGCTTTCTCGGTCATGTGAGCTTTTATGTTTATGAGAACTTGATTTTAATGACTCTGAATATGGTTTTGAATCTTTTGACTTGGAACTGTGATTTGAATGCTTTTCTGACTCATGTGATTGTTTTGAACTAGACGACTCTTGTTTGTCCTCATGACTGCTATGACTTTTGGACTTGTGACGTTCGGGTGATTCTTCCTTTTCTATCTTGATTTTGATATCTTGCTTCTCTTCCTTAATCTTTTTTGTATCTTGTGAAGATTCTGACGTGTAGGAACTATCACTTTCTGAGCTGTCCGAATCTTCATCGCTTTCACTGTCACTAAGTTTCTCCTTCTTGACAACAACTGGTTTTTTGTCTTCATCACTGACACTATTCCTTCTCTTTTTAGTGTTGGGTTCTTCTTCCTGGAATTATAAGAAAAACAATCTAAATGTTTAAAGAAGTCCTCAAATAAAATTAATGGTTACCAAAATCACACAAAAAGTAAGTCTGCCGTAATATCTACACCAATAAACCACATAAAAGATAAGTAACCAGAAGCACTAACCTCACTACTGTGACATTTCCGTTTGTTTTCAGAACTGTGTCCGTTCATTTGCATTTGATTTGTGTGACTGGATCTGGAGGTTGACTTTTCATATTGATCTTGCCTACTTTTGTGTTGCCTTGAATTGTCATCGGATTCTTTGCCACTGCCGTTGCCATTTTGCATTGACGCTGAAATATTGAAATGGATATGAAATATAATTAAATATTGGCTGCAAAAATGGCTATGACAATCTATAAACATATTTATTTTGTAGGTACCAATTTCTTGCTTATGCTTTCACCCTTTGAACAGACACCTTTTGAAGTTGACTGTATGAAGCATGTAATCCATAAACGTGTAACTAGTTTATTTTACTGATTTAATATATCAACTAGTTTTAAAATGAATGTCAGAATCTGACTAATACTTTCTTGTGTACATAACCAATGAAAAAACATATTACTTCCACATTAGACTGTAATGTAATCATTTAACTCTACGTATTGATGAGATGAAATGAAACTAGAATAAAGAATTTAGAACTTAATCTCATCAAAGTTTCTTGTTTGGAATATATGATATATCATGATAATTTAAGTAATTAGTAATAAATTTAAACATGTTTCTGGAGGATGTGTAGTGGGCTCATGTATGGTGCCGTTACTGTACTGTACACAAGATCCTTTATTGAAAATACTCTTTTGTCAACTAAACAAAGGAGTTACAATGAGAAAGGTTGTTCTCTTACACCTGAATATAGACAAAATTATGTACATGGAGAATATAATTATGCAATATTATATAGATAAATATATACCTACAGGGCTTTTAAAAGAAACTACTAACAATATTTTAATAGTAAAATATATTTCATCATAAAATAGTTATTTAATTTATCAAAAATGACTAAAGGTATACCTATATAATGTAAATCGTAATGAGCATAATAAAATTAGGGACAAACACATTTAACAAACAACAAACAAACAAGTCAATCCTACTGTTTAGATTAGTGGGATGTTTAAATAAAAAGATGCCTTATTAATGGTACCCAATATGAGTGCCTACTAAGCCTGGCTCACAATCAAATTGTGAATTTATTATGCATCACATTCCACAATTTTGATGGATGAATTGCAAAATCAATGAAATTAAACCATTCTAACTGGAGGAACATGCACAAGTCAAAATGTTAGTACGGCACGCGTTAGTCCGAAATCAAAGCTCACAGTCATTTATTTGGTCCCCATCGTTGTATTCCTCTGCGGCCACCATTCGCTTCCACTTGTAGACCAGGGAGCGCGCTGCGGCACCCACTTCGCCGGGGTCCTTGCGCAGCGCGTTTACCGTGCGGCCCACCCCTGTCTCCTGCAGATGTTGCGTCCTCACATCCAGGTGAAACAACTTGTCGATACATTTTAATACCTGAAACCATTACGTGTATGCAACATATGGAAACGCCGGATAGTTGCCGCAACTTTGGACTAACTACACGCAAGCTCTAGGGTACAGCTCCAGGGATACTTTAAACGAAATATTTCTCAGATTTTCCTTGTAAAACTATAGGAACTTCGTACAAATATATTCCTGAGATGAGTAATAACCATACTTACTTTCTCTTCGTCGCTGGCGTGCTTTTCGATGGACTGCTGATAATATTTGACTGCATCTAAAACTGACGCCATTCCAAAAAAAATATTCAAACAACAAAATGTGTTGCTTTTTCTTTACAAAACGAGTGCCAGCTGGTAAACGGGCACCATTTTTGTCACTCACACACCTGACTTTACTGTCAAGTGACGTCTTCGCATATTGTTTTTAGTGTTCCATGTCAGGGCCGGCTTTGTCAACTTTGGTCAAGCGAACGTGCGTCGACGTCCGTGTTCGTCGTTGCGCTGAGTTATCATGACGTGCTCACTTACTGTCTTGTCGTTAGAAGTAGATGTATACAAGAAGGACAAAGACAGCTTAACGCAGCGTTATTTTACGGTAATATAGAATCCTCTTTGATTTTATGTCTACTGTCATGCCGCATTCAATTGGGTAAATAAATATAACCTTTATAATACTATATTATAATAATAGTTTTTATTGATTGATTATAAGAACTAATGATAAATGTAGCGTGATTTTCATTCACAAGCTCTGACGTCACTGAAAACTAGCGCAGCAGAGCTGCAAAGCGCAGACAGCCAAATTTTTGTTAACTGAATTATTATGTAGTACAAGTTGGTAAAGAAGTACGAAGCAAATTTTTTTTAATTAAGTTAACCTAAAAGTCGTATGGTCTGGTCTGGATACTAACATAGGAAAAGTTCCTGCAGATGTATGCCCCACGAGTTAATTAACATAGGGCACCATATGCAAGAAAGAGATATACAGGTGTCCAGTAATGAATGGATAACCTTGAAATGGGTCTTAGTAGAACTATTGGGCATTCGGAAAAAAATATCAAATAAAAAAAAACCAAGTGTTAGTGGAATTTTAGTCAGGATTATTGCAATTTGCGATCAACGATACCAGTTCCAATAAACAATGTCTTCTCTTAAAACATTTTTTGAAACTTTAAATGTCAAATTTGAGCTATTAAGATTATCGATATTTTCAGAAATTCACTAATGAGATAAGAATATTTTCAAAAAACTAATTTAAGAAAGATTCTGCATGCAAACTGTTGGCATAATCGTTTGAATTAGAAGGGCGGCGGATGCTCTACGATACATTGAACTCATTATTCATTTTTGCAAAACAAATTGATCTTATGATTGTAAAACTGTGGATTGTTAGTGTCGTGTGTGGAGGCATAACAGCTTGTTAGCTGTAGTGGGTTGTAGTGGTGAGCGTTGCGTGAGTGTAGACAGGGTTGGTAGGTACGTAGTAGGTACATTACACACTTCCCACGCAGGGCTCGGCTGACCCTCCGCGCAACACCTCCCGCCTTATGTACTTCGGATAGAACACGGCGGCGTGCGCTAATGTCCCCCGTTATCTCTCCGCTCCCGCTACCCTCCCTGTCCAGTGTGCCAAGCCCCACCGACCATACACAGCGGATCCCTTCCAATCCGTATGTACACGATAGCCGCTAATAAATTCAGAGAATTTAATCTCGAGGCAAATGCAATTAGACTACACCTTATAACGGGAGGGCCTCATGTTTACCAAGATATAGATAATGGTCGAGATTTTAGAGCCTACTACTATATCACCGTCAATGCCGTTGTAAAGTTGCGGATACCGTTTATGTAGGCGCGTTGTCTTCAGTTCCGCAGTGCGGTGGGTGCCACATACCCGTACCTACCTCGTTAGAATAGGGAATATTCAGTCCAGAACACTCGGCGAGATTGTTATCACCAGTAACAAGTAAACGTGAAGTGATAATGGCAGTGGAGACCGTTGGTACCGAATTCAATAAAGCACGGAAGCGTCGCTCCGGTAATCTGGCCGCTTGCCCGCACAGCGCCCGCGCCCGCACGCAGATCTATTGTAGATATTAACTTGTATGCAAATAGGGGCCCTTACCTCGCGAGCGCCTGATGTGATAATACCCAACCGTCTCCATATAGAGTGATATGAACAAGGGATACACGTGTAGATAGGGACGACGCGACGCGGCGCTCGACGCCCAGTAATACAGACAAAGGGACAACAACCCATTCGGTAGCGGTAGATACAGGACCGCTCCAATAACAATAACCACGTAATTATAATTTTATCATAGAGATAGCTTATTGCTATGCACCGGATTTGCATATGAGTTCGCTGCTCCTTATAAGTCAACGGGAAAGATCATTAAGCGAACGAGATTGCGAGGACATTTTAAAATAGCTAATCGGGTTCGACTACCCTCGGTCACTTCCTGTGGAGCGACGAAGACGCATGTACGACGCATGTGTCGCGTCGCGTGGAGTCGGCGTCGCGTCGGCAAGGTAAGTCGGCGCGTGCGCAAACGCTTACGAACCTGTCTGTGATTTCGTTCCGAGATCAATATCACAGTGTTAAAAGATCCGTCAGTGTTCCCGGGGTTCCAAGTTACGTTAAAGGCTGCCGCAGACACCATACAATAAATAAATATTGGTGTAAATATTTAATAATTTAATTTATAAATAAGTGGAGGAGAATTGAGAGTAAAATTAATAAAAAATACATTTGTTTTCATGCTATTCACAGTATGTGCACATTATTATAACGTATAATTTTTGTCATATCACAAAATAATTAAATAGAAGGAAAGAAGGACGGAAAAATATTTTATTTGCGGCACTTACTTGCGGCACAAGCTTACAACAGACGCAAGTACGTCACGTTAAATAGAATAGAATAGAATAGAATAGAATAGAATTTTTTTATTTGACACGCACATACATATACATTGAAAATAAATTATGCTTTGTTCCTGGCGTGGTCAAATGGGTCTCCGCCTCAGCAAGATGCCACTCCCTAACATGATAGATATAAACCTATCATGCCGAGATAAATCAAACATTTCTTTGTTGTATGGCTCAAATCAAAGACCAATGAACGTCATATCACATACCTATCACACCATCACACCAGTGACAGATCTAAAATCTAAATCTCACATTACAACGTCACCAGGGTACGATTAATAACTTTTGTTGGAATAAGTTACTTTCGATTTCAATGATAAATATAAGAATTTGATATGAAACTGACTGAAACAAATGTAATCACAGCACAGCTGCAATGCAACAAGCCGTCTGTAGCGAGCTTAATGAGACTCGTGCAATAGATTATAAAGTAACTCATCTGTCGCGCCAAGTTATGATATTAATTGTATGAAATATCAGCGTAACATCTGAGATATACGAATCTAGGACCTTCCTTTCCAAAGGAAGATATCAAGTTAAAATTAAGTAATCTAGTCATTATCCTTGGTTGATAAGAGCTTGAACGGTTTACTTGCATGATACCTACTAGAATAAGAAGAGCAGTAGAACTCTCGCCAAGTTCGTCCGGGGAAGTACTGCCGCCAAGCAGTAACGCTTTCGTGTTACTGTGTTCCGGTTTGAAAGGTGTGGTTGCCGGTGAAATTACAGGCACACGAGACATTCCACCTACACGTCCCAGAGTTACGGGCGCATACGTTGCGACTTGGGTCTTGCCGTACCTAGTAGGGGAGAACCCAAGCCGCATCGCTTGTTATGGGCTGAGGTTACCACTTAACACCAGGTGGGCCGTCAGCTCGTTCTGTAACTGTATTACATAAAAAAAAGAATGTTATTATCCAGTAGATATCGTTGCAGTGATTACAGTAGGTAACACAACACGTCTGTCGGGTAACATTATAGCTTACTGAGAAGATACAATTAAACTTAACTAGTTGCATCGGCGAGTGTCACGAGTGTCAGTTAACACTGGACGAATTATTACAGTTGTTAGAAAAACTTAAATGGTTAGGAATGTTGCTGTCAAGTAGGAACGAGGAGAGAGATGCCTGCATTGCTGTAGATTTCAACATACATTCTTCTTACCTTTTATATTTTAATTCAATCTCACTACCAGAATAGTTCTTTGGAATTTCGTGGTACACAACAAAGCTAGATAATTAAATCATGATTATTAATAAGTCAGAAGAGTTGAAAGTTTCGTGGTACTAAACCTGGCTGTAGAGCGAGGCTGTCCCGGGTCTGATCAAAGTCAAAGTCAAAAGTCAAAGTCAAAACCTTTATTTCCATAGAATTCATAAAGAAATGGCTTGGAAACGTCAATATTCAAAACATAAGGTCACGCGTACTTATCGATAAGTTTGATGCCTGTTCAAACCCTATCCGACCCTCTATGGGGAAGAACAGCAAGAAACCTCTAATGGAGGGATTCCTTTTTTTCGCGAGCACGATCCTTGTAACAATTGAGTACTTAGATTTATGACTACATAATATACTATTACAGGATGTTTTGTGTGTCGTTGAGCAGAGCGACATCAGACCATGGGGATTTAGCATTTATATAATCATTAACAGTGTAATAAGCTTTACTTACCAGACCCTTCTTTATGTATGACTTGAATTTTTGGGTCGAAAGCTTCGTTGCTTCGATCTTCTGCCGGGTCAGACTTTGTGTGCTCAGCATGAACATTTTAACGGCTCTACGATGTTGTGTTGTGTATCGGTGTTTTTCCATGCCAACTGCGATACAGGATCGTAGGCCCTTGCAATGTGAAAGGAACGTTGCACTATGAGCGTGTAATCGTTTTGAATGTGTTAATAGCATCGTTATTCATATTTACAGGCCGTACCTTGTCGCGAGAAGTAATTAGGTACTTATATATAACACATCCCATCGCTTGAATTGCTTTAAAATTGTTTAATACGTTGTCTGAACTTTATAACTGAACTACCTATATCCTTGCCAGGATAGCTCCACCATATATGCGTATATACGACCCATAATATAACTAGGTACTTATACAATTATAAGTAAATGAAACAAATTTCAATTTACAACCGTGTTCATAATGATTTCCTAACAACCGTTTACTAGAGGCGCGGCGTGCAGTGCACAGACCCCAATGATGATGGATGGAGTCATAATTGCCGTGTAATTTTGGATAAATATTTTTTTGCAGTAATCAGACGCAGTAAAGTAGGTAGGCATCATTTGTAAATGCCGGTGAAAAAAAGTTGACACACCGCGTGATCCATCAAGATGGGTCAGTATGGAGAAGTCTTCAACTATAACAGGTAAATAAGTAAATTAGAAGGAACAACGTTTTCCCTATTAGTGTTTGGACAGTTTCAGAGTTCCGCGAACCTGCGCGACCTGCTACAACCTGACACCCAACTTACTCGTAACTAGGTATATATAGTATAACATTCACTCATTTGTTCGGTGAAGGAAAACATCGTGAGGAAACCGACGTGTCCTAGAACTAAAAATTCGAAGACATGTGTCGAGTGCACGAAAGGAGCCTCTTTGAGGCGCACTTACAATCCTTTCACCACACTGGTTCGACAGAACCGGTGACTCGAAGAAGAAGAAGACTCATTTGTTGTACGATTTGGAGATGTATCAAGACGAGAAAAAACATTTTGACTGGAGTTTTCTTGTTTAATTTAGTGACTGGAAATGTAATCACTGGGAATTGAATTCGGAAGCTGTATTGGCCCTCCATGAGATACACAACACTAAAACTTGAACCTTTTGCTGAAGGAAGGCGTTTAAACAGCGAGCAGAAACTTTAAATATCCTCTAATAGGACTGTGAATGTGAAATTGCCGTGGGAATATCCAATATGTAATCTTGTGACTGAAAGATCATCTTATCTTTTCGCAAATAAAACAAGCCAGCGTGGAATACAAAGGCGTTCAAGGCATTCAATTACTTATTGTTGTACACGTTCTCACACCATCCCAACATCTTCATTGAACGCGTGACTTGAACAAAGAACAGTAAAACAGTTTAATTCTGCACAGCTGACAGTTTTATTGAATAATTAGCTGTTGCCCGAGACTTCGTCCGCGTGGAATTCGGTTTTATCGCACACCCCTACTTTATCCCTCGGAAAAGTAGCCTAAGTTACTCCTTGTTACATCAGCTATCTGCCAGTGAAAGTCCCGTTAAAATCGGTCCAGCCATTCCGGAGATTAGCCGGAACAAACAGACAGACTAATAATTAAAAAAATGATGTTTTGGTATATGTACCGTGTATACATGCACTTAGTAAAAAGCGGTTATTTTAATATTACAAACAGACACTCCAATTGTATTTATTTGTATAGATAAGTACACGGAAAGTAATTATACTGCAAGCTATACGTGGACTTTGCACTGTATAGCATCTGATTATATTCATAAGACTAACCAATAAATCTTACAGCACCGCCACCGCCAGACGGCTGCATACCATTTTCTCCAGGTAGTCTGAGAAGACAGTAGGGGTGACCTTTCTCAGACAAAGTAGAACATAATTTGCAATGTCGTGGCAAGTTGACAAGCGACGTGCATCTTGTCCGACGACAACGAGACATCCGACCCGTCGATAATGTTGCACGTTCGATTCCATGCCGAGTGCAATTTTCTGCCTGAACCGGGTTCAATTGTGATTTTCATTACCGGTCTCGGGTTCTCGGCCTACTCTAATTAGATAAGATGCTTATGATTAAATGATTCGGTCACGACTCGTCGATTTACCTCAAATCCATCGCGCCGTTGTCTCGAGAACTCGATCATCCGTCGAGTCAGCCTTCGAGCACTGAGCATGCAAAGCGATGCAATACATTACCCAGGTACTTGTATTATGTGATCGAATAAACCACCGTGGAATCTAGGGAGCCGGTGTAATTTCACCTAGGTTTTGAATTTTAACGTCGATACATATTTTGAACTAGAACACGATTTCTGTTGGACTTGTTGATGTAATGGCCCCAGAAGTGGCTGCACGTCGACGCTTTAATGCACCGATATAAGTAATAAACATGTCCCACTCAGCGGCTGTATCGAGCGCTGAACTCGCATCGAGACTCGCCATGAGAATGTTTAGTACCGTTCATACTGGACATGTATACTGCAGAGACAGTGTTTTCAGGATATGACCATGTTCCTATCGAACGGCACCAAACTGGATACGTTGCTGCAAAATATGTTCTACAATGACATAATCATAAATCTAGACACGTTTTCGACACTTTGCCCTTGTTGGTTGCTATGCTGAGGTTCAGAAAGTATACCTTACTACTTAGAAGCGTAATGACCGCAGACAGGTTTACTGTAAATAAGTTGGGCGTGCACCTGTGTACCTATTCTAGGCATTCTACATGTCTGTATGCAACATCCCACAGCTACCTTTAACGTTCTAAAAATAATGGCCCGCCTCATCTCGGACAGACAAATGGCGATGGCGTTACAAGTTAGTAATAAGCTTTTTTTGCATGTCGCTGTTCAAATGTACTAACAATGTCGAATCTGTATACGTTTTTTACCCTGATGCAATGATAAATAGGTAAGTGTTGTATGTGGAGCTGCCTAATATGTAGACCGTTATCCCGCCGCCCACGCCTGTACCAGAGATTCTAATTAGGCAACTCGCCTCAAGTTACGCTACAAATATTCCAAAAGTGCCCAATAATTAATGCCAGCTTCGGGCGCTGCTAAACCGTTACCTTGTCGAACTTGTTTCATTTCATAAAAACAAAACATAACTTGCATGCCCTCGAAAACTAACAGACAATGTTGTCTCGGCAAGTGGCTAAAGCACCTAAAGCTTTGCCAGACGATTAATGACAAACGTGATCACTTTGTAAATTCATGCATCATTGTTACTTTAATGCGGCCTCAAATAGTACTTGTCTACCGTACGATGGTGTGCCTCACACATTTGATACTATACAGGTATTACAAGTATTCTTAGGCTTTAAATATAGATCACACATCTACATCACACCCCATGGAGGGTCGGATAGGGTTTGAACAGGCATCAAACTTATCAATAAGTACGCGTGACCTTATGTTTTGAATAATATTGACGTTTCCAAGCCATTTTTTTATGAATTGTATGGAAATAAAAGTTTTGACTTTGACTTTACTATTTTTTTATTATACAAAAGATTCAGGAGCTCTTTACATTCATTACTAAAATTAAGTAAAAACTTAGTTCAAAACAACTGAGAGATAAAACACGCTCAATATGCAGTCAAAGATGTATTATATTGGATGCAAGCACAAGCGACGCGGCGGCGGCGACCGTGTTACGCGGACCAAACGAAACCTTTCCCGGGCGTGTAACGGACTTCATTAATTTGCAATCGATTTGGCACGTAGAGCTCTGCCATTGTTTCCGTTGTTTCAAAGATTATATATTTCCTGTTCGGTGCGGAGCGCGCAGAATGCAAGCTTGATGTAGGTTGTGCTCGATTTCATATTGGGTTTGACCGTAACGCGGTTGAGAGTCCTCACGGCGCCGGCGCCGGCGGCGCGCGGCGGCGGCCGCAAATTAAACAATATTTGTTTGCTTTCTAGGTCACCTCTGTGCACACTCTCTCAACTCCATACGAGGGTAGGTGAAAATAATAGCGAATGAGAGGTTTGTTACTATTTATTCGAGACTAGCTGTTGCCCGCGACTTCGTCCGCGTGGAATTCAGTTTTATCACGCACCCCTATTTTACCCCTCGGAAAAGTACCCTAAGTTACTCCTTGTTACATCCGCTATCTGACAGTGAAAGTCCCGTCAAAATCGGTCCAGCCGTTTCAGAGATTAGCCGGAACAAACAGACAGACAGATAGACACCAAAACTTTAAAAAATGTTGTTTTGGTATATGTACCGTGTATACATCCATATGCACTTAGTAAAAAGCGGTTATTTTAATATTACAAACAGACACTCCAATTTTATTTATCTGTATAGATATAAAACTAATCGGCTCATTAATCACTTCAGTAAAATCTGATTAAATCGGGACAAACTGCCAAGTATTGCGATAATGAGAAAGGTACCGAAATAAATAAGAATTTTTGAATGTGATATGATATGTAGGTATATGATTGTATTTGATTTTCTCTATGCAAGTGATAGCTCTTGACTGTTAGTTATCTCAAATCTTTCTCAAACTCCTAAAATTATAAGGACTACCCAAAGTAAAGCTGGAATGGAAAAATATCATTATTCATTATAAAATTTCACTCTTGACCGCTACTCATTATCTACCCAAATAATGCACACTAATTCGCCGTAATTACGATCCCATGTTCAATTCGCTCGGTGTAATAAGCTAACTTTTTGCCGGGTGGGAAAAAAAGGCAATACAACGTGTGAATACTGTTAGTTCGCTTTGCATATCGGTTTCGTAGAATATGAATAGGTGTCGGATCGCCGCGCGCCGCCTCGGTAGATACCAGCGCCAGCGTCCATCACAGAAAACATCTCGCCTATTGTAATGATGCACGGTGCCTACATCCGTCCAGATGCTATCTACATACAATAAACTAATGACTCAAACACACCTGTCCACGTGGGCGGAGCGTAATCGCGTCGGTGATAGCTTCTTGCAATTTGATGTTTGTTCAATAAATGTCGTGCCTGTTGGTTTCTGCAACTGCAACTCCTATTACTAAACACTGAGGATGGCTTTTGTTTAATATTGCGGTATACATGTTGCATGTACTCTTCAAAGCAAATGTCACATGTTAATACTGGGGTACCGAAATTGAAACACCACTTCAGTAACCGTGCCAAATATACCTAACCAAGTCCAAAATTCTCTGAAAAAAGTAGCCGGTGACAGACTGTTATTGACGAGGTGAAATTAGTGAATTATTGACAGAAACCGGTAAAAAGGACAAGTGGATATTTTCTAAAACCTGTACGCCATGTATTAGGGTACGGATGGTTATTTATTCAGACATTTAATTAGCGGCGTCAATTATAAATCCGGTAGATTGTTCAATTAAAATGTTAGCCGCCGTCGAATTTGCAGGCTGTTTGTTTAAACCTGGTGATCTACCATTTGCTAATTCAGGCGGGGTAATTGTACGCGTCATGTGGTTAGCACGACCGGTGTGCTTTATAGCTGCACCGGTGCCGGTGGTAAAACGTTGGTATGTCTAATTGTTATACGGGAGCCATTACCTTGACGGAGTGTAAAACGCTGATGCAAAACCGATCGTATGCTCGACCGCACCAGGAATAATATTTTCATGACCTCTACGTTTCTCGTGTTTCTCTAAAGGCTGCGCGTACCAACTTCCTGATCACAAGAGAGACGACCAGAACATTATAATTACAGCAAATTTTTCAATGGAAGGATTTTCCAGGTGTTAGGGTCAAAAGGGCTGCTCTTACCTTCTTCAAGACGGATGTTAGTAGGGGATTTGAATGTTCTCATTGCGGCACTTTAGATATAAATCAATATATAGTGGCGCACTCAACACTTCTGCTGCGTTCTTGCGTGAAAGGTGTGGTTGCCGGTGAAATTAGCACTTGAAACGTTCACGTCTCACGTTACGGGCGGACAATACAATTCAACTTGGGTCTTCTTATGGCTAAGTAGGGGAGGAACCGAGACATTTTGCTATTGTTATGCGTACAGGTTTCTGCTTAAGCAGGTGGGCTATTTTGCTTCATCAAAAATTTTACTTCTTGGTTGCAATATCCATCGTCACAAGTAAACTGTAACCGCACTGGTTTAAATGAAGTTTGTCTCTGTTGATTGCTATTTTATATTTCACTACGAAATATGAGGCGTTTATTGACGCACCGATGAGTAAACTCTGTGGTCGAAGCGGTATTTGCATAAGACAAATCGTTGCAAAGGCCAATGATGTAAAGGTGCGCGTCAAGATTATCTTTTAACATATAAACAGCTGTTGATGGGTATTCACAGTTAGCCCGCTGATACTAATATATTAAATACATTATGTCAGTAACTGTAGATCCAAATGCTGTATCGAGGGTCTGCTCAGAGTCATATGGCTGCATAAAATGCACGGGTATACTCAGTCAATGATTGCGTATCTTAAGTAATACGAGAAATTGTTTAATAAGATAGGATTCTATTTTTACCTCCCTGAAAATTGGCTTCCTGCCGAAGACCCATGCATGAGTCAAAGTAAATAAAAGAAATCGTGGACATTTTAGAAAACGCCATCTAGCCCCAAACTAAGGAAGCCTGTAGGTACTAGGGGAACCAGGTAATTGACAGAATACTTATAACATACTTTTTTCTAAATACAAACATATAAACACCACAGAATAAACCTCTATGTTCGTGACACAAATGTAGGGACTCGAACCCGTAACCTACAAAGCAGAAGGCGAGTTAATACCAACTGTGCTGTGGAGCCACTCAATTATTAATAGTTTAAAAGATACCTATAATTAATACGTTAATAAAAACGATGCCTAATGAACAAACATCTACAGTCATCAGACACCCTAACACATGTATTTTCCTCCTTACCCCTTAATTACTAATATCGTTAGAATAAAAAAATATCTCACAATTAGGAAAAGAAAGTGGAATAAATATAATAAATGGTAATATTTCTACGAGTTCCGTTTTAAACAAGTTGTAGCCGTAGTATACCGCAAAACAGATCTGATAAATGACTGACACATAAAGCTAAATTGCCTCTAAGCCTTCGTCCGTAACAGGGTCCGTGGATTGATTTCTTTGTAATTGTCACTTGACCTGGTGCAGCGTGTCGTGTCGTGTCGCGTCGCGTCGCGTCGCGTGGGACCAACATCCCCGCCACCAGTGTGAAGGCGACGATTCATATTTAAAGCTGTTGTGTAATCTGTCTGTTACGCTAACACATTTTGGGACATTGTACCTTTTTTTAAACACAAGCTAATAAAATACTTCAGAGAGATTTATGTGATAAGGTTACAGAATAGGCAGATAGACCTGGTGTAAAATAGTAACGTCTGCCCATAAGCAATTAAACTTCGGTCCCCTACTTAGGCACGATAAGACCCAAGTCGCATCGTATGCGCCAGGAACTCTGAGACGTTAAGGTGCAATGTCTCAGCGCCTGTAATTTCACCGGCATCCACACCTTTCAAATCGGACCACAGTAACGCGAATGTCATACCGCTTGGCGGCAGAAGTGGGTATGGTGGCAATACTTCCCCCGGACGAACTTGGAATAAGGTCTACTGCTACTAATATTGTCATCATTACTTTTTTAACCATGATCAATAGAATATCTCAATGTATATACGAGCCACGTTGTAGATGGAATAATCTCCATAGGATACTATGTATACCTCTGACCTCACGAACGCACAAAGTAAATAGAATACATGAAGCATTGGTGGGGCGCGGGCGCGGCGGACTCCCCTCGGGAGGCAGTTTAATTGGAGAAACCTCGGGTCAACGGTGACTGCAGTTCAAACATAATGGCACACTTTAATAACTTCACGTGAAAATGAATGACCGTTATTATTATATCAAATCAATGTTAATTTGACAAGGAATGACGTGCAAACTTAATCATAAGTTATGAACATCCCGAACAATAATCGCGCGAACCAAACAAAAACTTAATTCGATTAAGACATAATGAAAGCACTCTTATAATAACATACATTTATTTCACGATGAATATACAGGTTGAATGTAAGTGACGAAAGTGGAACACTTTTTACAATGTCGGCATTGTACTTTACAGTAGTACAGTATAAGACATCGTATTACAATATTACGCTAGGTAACCTACACAGGTATGTACTAATATTATGCTGAACAGTAAAAACACCTAACTACTTAATAACAAAAGCTAATTTGTAGCATAAAGTTAAAACTAATTCCCCTGAATGACAGTGATGTATATGATTATTAATTAAAACAGCTTAATACAGCTGACGTTTATATTGCTTATTCAGACTATTTACAATATTCGGATACAGAAAGCTAAATCATACAAAAATATTTATTACACGTTGGAATATATTGCGCCATGAAAATAACTTCATAGCAAAAACAGTATTCAACGTGGGTTCCAATGATATACGAATGGTTGTATTTCCGCTATTACTAAGATCAACATTGTACCTTTGTTAATATGTCAAACATTTATGGACTTTTTTGGCGAGTGCAACATACCACACTTATATTATAGAACCCCAATAATATATCTATCTACTTTATTATTATATAGTGCATAACTTAATGCTTACTTAACAGCTATTTAAAGGCACACATGTCTTAAGAATAATTGCTGTTCACAATAAAAAAATATTAGTGTATCTATTAGCAGATAATTTGTGATACATTTCATGTTATCAACCAATATCCAATGTAAGAATATATAAAATGTAAGAATATAGTAAGAAACGACTTACTAAATCAGGACTGTAGCGTTTTAAAGTAGAAATATGTAGGTTAGTATTTATATTATTCAAATCTCATAAATAGCTGCATTAACAGTTGCCCAAATTGATGATTCAATAAAATCCGGCGTATAATTTTGGCGTCGTTTACTTAATTTCTTTCTCTTTCACAATATAAAAGTTAATTTTACCTACATTTCGAAGAATCATTTGCATAAACATGTTTTGCAATAACTTTTAAAACCCACCTAACAATACCACAAATATTCCTAATGCTTTTATTAAACTTTTATTTTATAAAAAGTATCACATTTGTTAAATTAACACAAATACTAAATCGCAGAAAATGAGACTAGTTTTCTCTATCATATAAAAATGTAGACACAGATTATAAATAGACGTATAAACTCCTAGTAATAAGTATCATATAAACATGATGCGGTATTGTAATCGGTTGACATGTTTTCTGGCAAGAATACAATTTCATAGAGAGACTGACTCATGTAAATAAGTAATACGTGCGTACTTTTACATTTCTAAAACGTAGAAATTGAATGAAATAAAAGCGAATTGGATCAGTTATATATTTACCAACCGTCTTTAGATAATTCAATCAGATTTTATATGTAAATATTATGTATTTATCACTTTGCAAATTATTATTATGTAAGTATTAGTTACGGCCACATACGATACGACTTCTTTATCTAAATACGTATTCATTAATAGGTATTAGGTCGTATTGATTTTTATGGGCAGAGGTTACCAGTTAACACAGGTGGGCCATCTACACGTTCCGTACCTTTATCATACAAAAATAATTGTTAATAATGTACTAAGAATAATCCTGGTGTTCGTAGCTTTGTCATAGCATTCACTCAGACCGAAGTATTACGATATCTAAAATCGGCAAATTTTACTCAATCCTTAGCTCCAGAAAACTTCTAAAGGTTCTTGAATATCAACCAGTACACAAATAGTACGTACACGAGTAAAGTACGTAAACCATTTTTTTTTCATTGGAATATTTAGAAAAAATGTTTTGGTTGCTTTACTCGGGGGAGTATCGAGGAGAAACATACGTCTTAAAACCGATTTAAATAAGAGTATACTAATATATTTTTTTGAATTACAATCGTAATATATTCGCGTGATTACATATGATATGGCGAGTCGCCCGTTAAGTGGAACTGAAATGTTTGTACGATATATACGAACGGTACGAGATAAAGAAACGCAAAAATAATTGCCTTTCCTTTTCTCTCGCGACATTAAAATATCAATTCTTGACAGTGCATACAAACAATTAACATATTTTGTTGTAGTGCACTCAGACATACCAATGAGACTCGTACAAGATATGAAATCACTGGAACTTCAGGTAGCTCGTTTAAGACTTTGTATTTAAAAATTGTTCATTTTAGTGGGAGTAATGATACTAGAAATTAACTACATTATTAGTTCAGTTTGATTCTTAATACTAATACAACAGTATTTCAAGCTCAAATTAAGTTTAGATAAAAAGAAAATATTTGGGTAGTACATTTTTACACAAATATTTTTATTTGGAATTACTAAAACTTGATCCCCATAACAGAATAAAATAAGTGCCTAAGTAACTTTATTTTTTGTTGATTAATCCATCGCGCATTAAGCCATCGCTGTGCAACGTGGCCGAGCGGGGCGGGGCGGGGCGGTGCAGTGCGCTATTATTAGCAAGGCCGTAAGTTAACGAAACGTCATATAAATACGGCACCGCGCCGGATTACCTGTTATTTTTATACCGGATTACGGAGTCAGATGCCGTCCTAATACTTTCCAGTAATTAAGCGGTCGCTATGATATGTAATTACGTGTGAAAATACCGAGAGCTACGGCTGTACGGGTCGTTGTACTGGCCAATAAAAAATGCCGTAAAAACCAAGTCGGGTACGTCGCCGTGCGGCTGACGAAACCCACGTCACGGGTTATGGACGTGTCGCATGTCACCCGCGAGCCTCCCAGGGTTGCCAGCCTGTATGTAACCAATAGAAACGATCCCAACCTCTTTATTATCGACACAAATCATTCGTGTCGACACGCAACGGTAATTTTACCGTAAAAAATAATCGCAAACGTCGACGATGGATTAAGGACACGTCACTATGCATCGACGCGCTGACGTTCCGCGATCGTGCACGATATGACAGGTGACAGATGACAGGTGAGGCAACGGGCAACCCTGCGTATCACCGTGTGAGCGGTTTATTGATCTCGGGACGGAGCCAGAGCGGAGGGAGTCCCGCGGAACGCATGATCATTGTTTGCTAATGAGACACTCCTGGAAACACAGGTGGTCCGCGACTCACGAACACAAATAGCGACGACGCGATGACCACAACATATCTTTATTCAATTTCTCGTTTTGTGTGCAACTATTTGAAATGTATCCTTTATACTGTTGCACCCCTTCGGCTATTTCTAGCGTTCGATACACACAGCCGTTAATATGACTAGTAAAGCTCGCGCAATTAAAATTATAGATACATTTGTAAAAATATGCAGACATTAAGGATAATAATTTGACGTTTCCAAGCCATTTTTTCGTGAATTCTATGGAAATAAAAGTTTTGACTTGGACTTTGAATAATATAGCGCAGTAAAGCCATATTTAACATAGAATACGTTCCGTGGAAGTACATAGGTAATACGAATATGTGCAGGGCAGATGCGATGTGGCTGTGGCACTGCGTGTGTACAACTATATCTACAAGGTACCAGGTTTTAATCATCTTTCATCCAAGTTTCGTCCTCTTGTTCGATACTTTAAGAAACACTAAATATTTTTTCACTCTAACAAACTAAAAGTATATTGCGCAATCACAGCGCAGAACAATAAACAGAAAACGTTCGAAAATAACTACAGTACCTTGATGTAAACATTTGTAAGCGCACAGGACCCTAACTAAAAGGAGGCGTGCTTAGTATTTACAAAAGCCGCTATCTATCTCAGTAATATTTATAAAAAAATATACACAACGTAACAGTCTAATATTGTTTTACAAATATTTTCAATCATTTACAGTAATGTGAACCTTTTTACATAGCACCTTATTTGTAAAACAGTAACTCTGCAAACACTGCCATCACCAATTAGCACGGTAATGTGTATTTTGGAAATTGATTCTTAGCGGCACGAATTTGATTTAATGTTCTTCATACATTAGTTGTTTTTAAGCGAACCTCTGGAAGATGTCTGTGGTGAAGCCGCGTAGGAAGTCGAACATTTCCGCGGTGTCCGTCTCGGCGTGTGCACTTTCCTCGCAAGCCTGCAATCAAAACGATGACATAATCTCAGATTATGGACGGCTCAATCATATCCCGAGTTGGTAGGCTGTGCGTAATTAAAATGTTTCACCAAGAGATGGGGCTGATTTATTGCTCAAGTACTTTGTGACTGGACACTTTAATACA
This sequence comes from Chesias legatella, assembly GCA_947359385.1. Taxonomy (NCBI): domain Eukaryota; kingdom Metazoa; phylum Arthropoda; class Insecta; order Lepidoptera; family Geometridae; genus Chesias; species Chesias legatella. Next base: position 186,915 of record OX375777.1, read on the forward strand.
ATAGTAAGTTGGCGCGTGTCTATTTCCACTACTAAATGACTGAAATGAGAGCGTGGTGGTCTAGCGGTACTGACCCCCCGAGTTTCAATCCGGAGGTCGCCAGTTCAAATCCCGACGTGCACCTATGAGTTTTACGATTGAAAGATTTATGTGCGCAATACCACGTTCTCAAAACGGTGAAGGAAAACATCGTGAGGAAACCGACATGTCCTAGAACTAAAAATTTGAAGACATGTGTCGAGTGCACGAAAGGAGCCTCTTTGAAGCGCACTTACAATCCTTTCACCACACTGGTTCGACAGAACCGGTGACTCGAAGAAGAAGAATACTAAATGACTAAACAATTTATTCAGCTTGTCATAGAATCCATTTTATTACAGAATAGTTATAAATACGGTAGCAACTAAAGGACTGAGTTGTAAATCTTACAAACTTGATAAAATTGTAACGGGTGTTCTAGTATTGTGGGGTATTTAATGAGTCCCAATGGCCACATCTAAGTAATTAACCCACTTTAATTCCTAAATAGGGATGCGGCGCGGCGGCGGCGCGGCGGCCTGATGATACACCGTTACTGTAAGCATTGCCATAATCGTGATTAAGTGTTTTAAATATATATACGTGTGCTTTTTGACGCCCAAATGACCGCCTAATAGGACGGAAATCGCTCGAAAGTCAAACTCACACGCAAACGATACAATGATAGTGTACTGACTCTGGAGATAATCATTTAATTATGATGTCTGTGATGCCCAAAGCCAAATCGTTGTGATTAAATAGAGAAAAAAAATATGAGAATTTGACACACATTTAAAAACGGGAGATAACATCGCAAAAAGTTTAATAAATGGAATACGGCAATGAGAATATTTCGTGTTCATTGTTGGCGATTTCTCAGAGCGATTTGCTAATAGCGGCTATTAGACCGCCCCCGCCCCCGGCTTCGGCTGTTAGCGTACGTACGTGGACTGGCGGCCTCACCGGCATCACAAACCAACAACACACGCCTAATTATTCGTAAAACGGTGACATTTAAATTTAATTGATCCTTCAAATGTAACGGTAAACTTGAAGTAGGTAGGTATTCCGAGATGACGACACACGACGCGAACACGCAAATGTCCACCGAACAGCCGGACACCAGCACCAGGCACACACATAATGATGTGCTAAGTAAACGCTTCACAGATAACAGTTGCCGCTTGTCCAATTATCTAACCAAAATTGTTGTAATAAAGTTTGGTAAGTGCTAAATGAATCAAAATTGATGCGTCGCAAGTCACCGATTAACGTTTATAAAGATTCCGACTGTTTCAATTACGGTTTTGTTTTAATACAAATGAAATTTGTCAATAATAATTTTAAATTAGCTTTGCGTTTTAAAATCGTTTCGGAGAAATCTGCTCAAAAACGGTACAAGACCACGTCACTGATTAAGTTGCGACATGTTTGCATCGGTGGGTACAGTTATGTGAATTAACGAGATCTCATTTGTCGATGGACACACGGTGCGCCATCGTGTGCGATGCTGTGTCTGCGCCCGCGCCGCGCCGGTGTAGATGCGTAGTGGTGCGTCCGAGTCGGAGGCCCGCCCGCCAGCCGCCAGCCGCAGGTCATTACGCCGAAAGTTCCGCTCGCAAGCCGCGACCCAACGGTACCCACGCGACGCGACGGAATGATACACATTCGGGAAGGAATCCGGCGGTTTCGGATGGTTGATGCAAACACACTACGGTGTTATTCGCGCTCCAATAAAAACATGAACATTCCATTAACGATGCATAGGTGTAAAGTGGCGCTGGCGTGGCGTGGCGTGGCGCTGGCGTGGCGCTGGCGTGGCGTGGCGTTCCACATATTATGGGCTATTGAAATGGATAGATGGTACACAAAGAATGCATTAGATGTGAAAGTGATATTGTGCATAAAACCATTAACGGTAGCTATTGATCGTTGTATTACTGATTGTGTTATGTTGTTTTATTATATTTTAGTAACCCAATAATTCGTGACAGGTAGGTAGGTATGTTCTGATTGATGATTGAAGTGACTATTCATAAAATCTGTGCCAGACTTCATAAATGTTATGGGCCGACACCGTGCAGCGTATTCAAAAGAGATAATGTTATATTATTCTGTATACAACGGTTAATTAAAATTAGTTAAGCATGTATGAACACAATAGTTATTAAGTTTGTACCAGTAAGCGTCGCGTCGTCCCCGCAGGAAACGAAAGTGTGCCAATAGTTCGGTGACAAAAACACTGATACTGATCACGTACAAAGTCGGAGAATTACATTTTCCGCTTCGTTTTGGTGACAACGGTCTGTGAACGGTCCACCGCGCAGATATCATACAATACACTTTTGGATATTTTTAAGTAAGGAGTAGATACTGAGATAATATATAAGAAACAAGCTCATAACACCAAAAAATTAACTACATTTAAGAAAACACATGTTTCGGAGACAATTGCTCAAAAATTTATTCAAATTTGTTCGTATTTTGGAAATGACCTATAAATAATTTAACATATTCCCATAAATTTGCGAAGCAATAGTGTTTAGCATAACCCTTGGCATTTCCCACACACATGTGAATGATATCAAGTTGTGAGTGTTGATTCGTACACTGTTATAATTATATATTAATCGGCGCGGCGTCTAGTCTGACGGATGGCTGCGCCCGCGCAGCGCCCGCCGCGCCGCGCGGGACATGTTTATCGCCTGTCGAGACGCTCACATTTAATTAAATGAAGCGCAACATGTTTCAGGACCTTCTATATCCTACTCCGTTTATGGGCGAAAATACTTTTATAATAATCATAATTTTCTAAAGAATGTACAATATCTCTTCGGAAAACAATGAGCAATTTTATTTAAGAGGCAAAAATGGCGGTCTTTGTCCAGTAGTGTTTACGAATCGGAATCCGTTTAAGTAGCGACTGTCCAATTCGTATAATCGGTACGATAGCTTTAAGAATTCAATATATGATTTGTCTAAATCGATATATAATAAGGAATACCTAAAGTTTCTATAACGAGACTGAATAACCTATTGCCGTCAATTTATAGTTATTTGTCCAACTTGCTACAAGGTATAGGCACTAACATAATTAGGTAGGTAGGTTAAAAAGGTAGACTTGCTTACTTATGTAATTACTTTTAATTAATCGTAGACTTTAAGTATAGTTTGTAAGTACACGTAGGCGTAACATTGAGCCTATCTCAAACAAAACTATGTGAAGTGTACTTTATTGCCTTTTAATTTGTATGAATACGGTAACGAGTGGGAAACGGAGCCAACACTTTCAATTAAATGGCGTAAACGATCACTGTTTCACTTTTCTTTCTTTTCGACGGCAATTACATTCGAAAGTAAAAATCGAACAAATATTTGGAGCTCTTTATAAAGAAGAGCCTCGAAGATTTATGTCGCGAGACAATATGGCCGAGGCCGAGGCGGACGCGACGGTCGCGAGGTCCATACATACACTTAACAAAAACTTAATGAAAGTGGAAAGTCACGCTTTCACTTGTCGACGGTATTGTACTTTGGGCCAATTGTACATAACAACTATTTCAATTGTGTTTAAAAACGTGGAGCTTTATTAAAACAAGGGTGCAGTTATTCGTATCTACGTTAAACGTGTACAAGTTGTATGTATGTGTGTATGTATGTACGTATTGTATTGTGATTGAAGACCCGTCCAAGCTCTCGTACAGACAACAAGTGAAAAACAATATTATGAATTTCAATTATGTTCAGTTCAGACCCAATTGATTTGAACTTTTTTTGCGAGTGTACATTATAATATGTATTGTGGTAACATTGGAAGGTTTCTAATACCATATCGTAACCGGGTTATTCAAAATGAAAATAAAAATTGCAAATTGCGAGTCAGACCACACAGGGTTCTTTTATTGACTCTTCACTTAGTGATAGAAAACAGTTAGTTGAATTCAAACACATATATTATATTGTGAATGGGAAAGAAGCGATAACAAGGTATAAGGTAATTCAATATTACAATTTTAGGGCTTATATTATTTTATTTTGGGAAGATGACTCAAACGCTAGCTTATTACTAATATGGACTCGGAATAAAGAGTGACTACTAAAATATTGGACTGGGACGAGAAAGGCATCAACATTGACGCCAGGAAAATGTCTCATTTGCGCTTCGCTGATGATATAGTAATGTATCTTGGACATTATCTGTGTTTCCGTCGAGGCTCACAGATAAAGGAGATACAGAGATGAATCCAACTGGGGTGGGCTGCTTTTGGGAAATTGGAAGATGTTTTTCAATCAATAATCATGCAATGCCTTAAGGCCAAGGTGTTTAACCAATGTGTACTGCCCATCCTCACTTATGGATCCGAAACATGGTGGTTTAAGTGGAGATGGGCAGCACACTCGGCTAGGAGGGAAGACTTCCGATGGACCAAGGCAGTCCCTGAATGGTGGGTAAGGGATATGCGTCGGCCCCAAGGCAGACCACCAGCCCGATGCTCAGACGATATAGTGAAGGCAGCAGGAAAACAATGGATGAGACTTGCCCAAGACCGGCAACAGTGGCGTACCAGAGAAGAGGCCTATACTCAGCAGTGGGTGTTACGGGCTGAATTAGTTAGATAGATAGATAAATATAAAGCATAATAATAAAATATAGAAATAGAATAGAACAATAACCTAAACTATTAAACATGGACCTCAGTATCAAAGGGCAAAACTTTTTAACTAGCTGCTAACTGAATTTAAAGTTATGAACAGTCGAGACAGCTTTACACAAAACTATAATAATGATTCAACAAAACACAAATCAAGCGTGAATTTAGGATAATGTCCAAACGTACAAGTAACTAAACGGGACAATGGTATAATTTTGAACTGGAAATGGTATTTATTTATAGCAGTGCGAGCTGAGAAAACAATGCGTCACTGTCGACATAAGGAGTGACAATGAATTATCTTACAAACAGTTTTGAACTTCTAACCTGGATGTAATTTCATCCGAACTAGTTGTTAATTTTAAAAAAGGTTTGCCATTATGACCAACCATCATAAAGCTAAAGTAAATTGTGCATTTGCATCGTCTAGAAAGATAAATGATCTCAACAGATAAAAATATATATCTGAAAATTTAGTAATATATCTTATCTATACAAATTAATAAAATTGGAGTGTCTGTTTGTAATATTAAAATAACCGCTTTTTACTAAGTGCATATGGATGTATCCACGTACATATACCATAACAACATATTTTAAAATTTTTGTCTGTCTGCCTGTTTGTTCCAGCTAATCTCTGAAATGGCTAGACCTATTTTGACGGGACTTTCACTGGCAGATAGCTGATGTAACAAGGAGTAACTTAGGCTACTTTTCCGAGGGGTGAAATAGGGGTGCGTGATAAAACCGAATTCCACGGGGACGAATTCGCGGGCAACAGCTTGTATAAAATAAGAGGGTCTTATTTAAATCCTATATGAATAGGAATAGGAGAAAAGTTTATAGTGGGATGAATTGGGTGAATGATTGCTGGGGTAATCATTCTGCAATACGCACAAATGTTGCGCTGTTTCATTAGCTCGAATAACAATTTTGTTTGTTTAGTATTTAGTTTTGCCTGTATAGTACCTACCTACCGTGGAAATTAATTGTACACTACGCTTATCATTCATTGTAGCAATGAAAGGTATCTCAGAGGGCGATATCGACAGTCAGTCTAGACTAGAACGTTAGGAGATATATGAGACGCGCCGCGTAGCACCTAGCCTAGCCTCGCCTCGCCTCGCCTCGCCTCGCCTCGCCTCGCCTCGGTGATTCACAAGCAAACATTCCCCACTATACATAGAGTCGCTATGTGACTCGCAAATGACTACATCAAGTTGACTTGCCACTCGACATGAGCGAGGATCTTAATACAAAGTAAATACATACTCAACAAACTGTTGTTTGCCCAATTTTATGCACAAACACAGTTTTAAGTGTATATTTCAAGAGCAGTAGAACTCGCCAAGTTCGTTCGGGGAAGTACTGCCACCATGTCCATTTCTGCCGCCAAGTTGTAACGCGTTCGCGTTCGCGTTCGCGTGTGGTTGCCGGTGAAATTACAGGCACATGAGACATTCCACCTACACGTCTCATAGTTACGGGCGCATACGATGCGACTTGGGTATTGTCGTACCTAGTAGGGGAGGACCCAAGTCGCATCAGTTGTTATGGGCCGAGGTTACCACTTACCACCAGGTGGGCCGTCGGCTCGTTCCGTAACTACATAACATAAAAAAAAAATTTTTGGGTAGTAAAACTTGTGCAGAGTTCGTTCGGAAAATACTGCTACCATACCTATTTCTGCTGCCGAACAGTAATGCAGACACATTACGGTGTTTCGGTACGAAGGGTGTGGAGTCGGTAAAATTACAGGCACGTAAGACATTAGACCTTTCTAGTATCAGTATGACGGGCGCAACATGATTCGACTTACCCGATGTGGGCCGTCTGCTCGCTACGTCATTATTAACCTAACAAAAGTACGGAACCACTGTTGAGCGAGTCCGACTTGCACTTGTCCCGTTTATATATAAAAGAGCAAAGGACCGACCCACGCACAGAATCAACACGAAAACTCGGAAACTCCAGGGCCTACCACTTTGAAATTTCCTTTCAGGTCACGGACCCTTGCTGCGACGGGATTATAAAATTCTACCCCTAAAGGGGTGATATTGTTGCGGACGAAGAGGCTGAGTGTATACTTTATTTATATAATAAGCAGCCTCGTTAACTCTCTAGTTTATCTAGTAAAAGGAAAGTACGTAGGTAAGTATAATTTCATGTATAGAGCCAGCGGTACCGGGGTCTGTCTCTGCGTCAGGAATTTTCGTAAGTTCATGTTCTGTATTTCATGTTTCAATCTTCAATAGTAAGGCTATGGTACGGCTGGTCTGTGTCGCAGTGTGCATAAGAACTCCAACATTACAGAAACTCTCGGCTCCGGAACGCTTCCGGCATCGCGTCTGTAGTGTGGGCTACAGATCAAGTCAGGCGATATGTATACAAACGCAAAGTTAGGTAAAACAATGATTCAACGAGCTGAGCTGTATGAGTTGTGAACGCACCTGTGGCGGCGGCGTCGGCGGCGTCGGCGGCGGCGGCGGCGGCAAGGCCTGGCATGCGTGTCACAAGTCCCCCCATATGAGTGCGCGCTTGCCGCGGTCCACTGACGCCAGCAGCCCGGACTGAGGATGCCACGAAACCGCCGTCACCGGTGACCTGCAACACCACACACACACAAATGTAAACATACTACTACTCCAAATCCCGCGACACTGTTTGCTGAGTTATGTGTGCATCTCTGTACAGCACTAAACGTACGGTGCGGTGCGGTGCGACATAATGTTTTAACTACACCAATGTGTTACTGATACGTGCGACGCCGCGCCGCATCTTAACGTCAATATTCAATATACATTATTCCGTAACATATACAAATATTATATGGACAAGACAATATTACAACCACAAGTATACTTTGTGCACAATGCAATGCTTCACAAAAATACATAATGCGCATCACATCACAAATACGTCAAATTATGTAGTTAATACTACTATAATTGATAATTTTGACTGTCAATAAAGATAGACGTTTGATAAAACTTTTAACATGATTATTTTTATATTAGAACAAAAAGAAAGAAGAAGAAAGGCTACATTATTTGTATGATTACATATGAAACGGCATTTTAATGCCGTGTCGTGTTTTTTTAATCTGGGACAATATAAATTCTTGGATTAAACGACTAATCAATATATGACTTAAGAGAACTGTTGGCTTGATTTAACGGCGCTGTAAACATACCACTCTCTACAATGATATCGTACAATTTTAGTGAAACATATGAATGAGTAGACAAAAGTGTATTCCACAAACAAACGTTCATGTCGTCCAAACATTTATTACGATGATGAATGAAATTCCAAAACGATTTGTCATTTGACTGGCCTAATAGCTCAGTTGGTTAGTAACCCTACCTTCTGCGCTGTAGGTCGTGGGTTCGATCGCCACACAGGACAAACATTTATGTGACATTTGTAACATTGATGTTTGTTCTATGTCTGGGTGTTAATATGTATTATATGTATATGTCTTTACAAAATAAAAGTATATAAGTATTATATCAGTTGTCTGGTTCCAATGATACAAGATATGGTTAGCTTACTTTGGGGCTAGATGGCGCTGTGTGAAATGCCCACCATTATTATTATTATATTTCGTCCATCAAATGGTAAAAAAAAACAGCGCGGACACACGCAATGGGCTTCATATTTTTATCGCGGTGTGCATACACATAATGACCACTACTCTGAAGCTTATATGGGATTCACGCGGGTGAATTTAACAAAACGCCAGCGCCACTACACTTTAATATAAACCGGAGCATTTTTGTGTCCGAATTTGGGAAACGGTAACGCTTCTCAGAATACACGAGAGACATATGAACGGTTGCCCGCAAGCGGTGCGGCCGCATATTACAAATTTTAATATTATGTCGGCGATTCATTCGTGTCACTGCCGTAGATATCCATCATAGGTTTCACTAACGCTTAGACCCTAACGAGACCGACAAAAGCGCACAGAACGAAGCCAGTACCACCAATTTACCCGAGATCACACTACCTAGAGTTCTATAATAGTGAATCAGAATAAATCTAACTCTAAACGTGGATTTATCGTTACGTACAAATATGGTTGGATTGTGATTTAACCGGTGGATACACAGTGTTGAGTGTGCAAGTTGTACGGTTGGGTCGGTCGGGGGGATTGTCGGGGCCGCACTGAGGCTTCACATAGCATCTATGCGGGGCGACACCTCTCATAAACCAGCATTAGCGTCGGCGTCGCGTCGCGTCGGTCGCGTCGGGTTGGTGCGGCTCGTTTACACATACCGCTCGTGGGTCGCCGTAACGAGCCCTCCACAATATATCCAATACGGGAACGAGGAAGCGCCCGCCGCCGCCCGCGCCGTAAACAACGACAAATCTGACACACAATACATACGCTCCAATTGTTACCATAGCGGTCGGCGCGCGGTATCCACGTAGGATACCATTATGGATATCGAATACATCGACACACGGGTTTTATTCTAGTAGGGAATACTGAAACATGCATCTCTATTTTATCAAGATTCTCGATTAATCGATATTGATTAGAGATTGGGGGAACTTCGTGAAATAAACATTTCACAACACTGGGAAAGTGCAGAATGTAGCACCTTTGAGGCGCACTTTAATTCTTTAATTTCATCATACTTGTTCGAAAGAGCTCAGTGACACGATTTATACCATTTTCAACGACGACATTCATGTCTTTGGTTTCAGGTGTGACCTTTTGGTTCTAAAACAGCACCCCTCCACCATATCATTACGAAATCAATGCTACACAGGAAACTTTCAAAATATTTTGTATGTGTTTTATTATTTTTCGTTATTCCAAACACATCCGTTTTCACGAAATGTTTATATAAATGCTAATACAGGTGCTTATTTATTTAACCTGGGAACTTTTGTATGTGAAACGAAATACTCCTGATAGTTTCCAAATTTTAACATTTTACAACTGAGTCTTTCGGTTTTGGGGTCAAAATTCCAAAATATTAATTATAAGGAGCCGTCTCGGGTATATCTTTTGACAGCGTCGTCTTAATTGACAAATTGATAATTTTATTAAAAGTATTTCTCGTAGGGCGGCAATCAAAAGAGTTATAAATAACATTGTAAAATTAATACAAAAATTGTTGATTGGATAATTCAATCGATTAATTGATCTGTCATAAGAATAATTGGTAGTCATTGGACCAAATGTGATCGGTTTATTGATAGAAATAACCTCCACACTGATTAACCTTTTCATAGGTAATATTGTATTTTTGATTCATAAATATTGGACGCGTTATGGCGTGTTCGGGAACAGGTTACCCAATTAAGCAATTTCAAGAATCTATCCGCTGCGGTCGATGGCCTTTCCGCTACAAAAAGCATGCACCGCGATTAGACGGGACCAATGTCCGAACATAGCCTAGACCAACTCATACGTACTCGCAGTTCAGGAAACAGTCACATAATGACAACAGAAAACAAGACATTATGCCCACAAATATAACCTCAACTCCTAATGTGAGGGTAAACTGAATGTTTGTTGTAACCCGACACCCGACACACAGTTCATTGTATTAACGTGATTACACTTTCAAATTGATGGTTTTAACTTTGTTCAGATTTTGATGTGGATGAAAGTTAAAGCACATACTAGTAAGTTAGAGTACATACCGTGTGTAAAGTTTAAAATCTTTCCTGTTGTGCTTGAAAATATATCCCGTAAAACAACATGTTTTATGTTAATAAATAAAATATGCCTCTGTGTACGGAACATGACTTCACTACTGAAGTTCAAGCGATATTTTACTGCGCAATAACTAATAAAATCTAATAAATAAGAATGACAACAAAGTGAAACGGAGAAATTACAATGTACAGACACGCAACTTATTCACAAAATGAAATATGCATATGTATCAAGCAAATGAAGTCATTCATATGAGAATCGCCGCAACCCTTGAAAATGATATATATACAGGATAAAGTTTACATTCATCACCATCACACACGACAATTTCGTCGGATGTCTCATTGAATATTCATGTAATAAAGTGTTGCGTTTAGTGGCGACGACTCGGTGTAACTACTGGGAAGCGAGTCCCACCTGCACCTGTACCAGCACCGGCACCAGCACCTGCACCTACAAAGACACCTGCACCTACACAGGCACCTGCACCTGCAGCTGCACCTGCACCGGCACCAGCACCGGCACCGGCACCGGCTGCATCTTGATGCGCGTTCATTTGCAGTTATGTTTAAACGCGCGGGTATTCACATAGAGGCCGGTATCAGTGATACCAATCAGTGATAAACGCGCGAGTTAGGGACCGCGCGATAAATCATAACCATTTCCAACGACAATAATAACTGCGAGTCGCGCATGCTCTCGCTAATGTAAGCTGCGCGCGCTCGCTGCGAGCGATACATCCGTAACACGCCGCGCCCGCGCCACGCCACGACACGCCACGACGCGGCGCGACGCGGCGACGTTTCCGTTAATGTTACACTTGATTATGAACACAAACGCGACCGCTACGGGCGCGGGCGCGGGCGCGGGCGGACTCAACAGTTATTCAATTAGCTCGCGATCCTACCCTTATCTGAGTTTCCGATCCCACTGATAAGGCGAGTTTTAAGATAAATGTTCCTATACAGACATTTAAGTAGATAAACAGTAGCTAAATTGCAGATGTAAATTAATTCGAGTAAGCAGTACAGTAGGTAACAATGTTAACGAGCCTTTCTAGATAGCCAGTATAACGTACGCTGCGACGCGGCGCGGTCTCATTGTAACTAGGTAGGTACGTTTCGTTACGTGCCTGCGGTTAAGCGCGTTTATGAAATGCGAAACAATAGCCGAAGCCAAAAGGAAACCAATCTTTATTGTTCATCTCACTTTATTCCGATATTGTGTTAGAATTGATTTCAACCGACAATGATAAGAGTTTTATGTGCAACGGTACATTTCACAAACCGTAGTAATGTTTGTTTCAATATTGAATTAGACGCGAGTAGGTAGGCAGTAAAAGTAAACGCGCCGATATCCTAGGGCGGGTTCATGTAGTACGGTACATTGCGGATTTAAATTATATACATGCATAAATATATTGGTACATGTCGCCTGTAGGAATGGTTTCGTGTTCGTTTGTCCTTGTCGTTGTGTCGCGAAGTTGAGTGCGTTGTTTGGCCCGCACAGAGTCAGATCGGATCGCAGGGCATCGACTGGGCCCCGTGTCACGTATACAATGCGGTTTGATTTGTGTAGCCTTCCGTTACGACCGTAAGCCCAGCTCTGATTGTTTAACTCGATCAAAGCATATTGTTATTGCAACGGCGCGGGCGGTGGGTGGCGGTGGTACTCGAGTCCAGCTCTGATACGCAGCCCTTGTCACAATCATTAACAATGCACATGTTAACCAAGTTCTGGACAAAGTAGATGAATGTGTTGTTAACTGCAATGGCAGGCTTGGATCCATAACGTAGAGCTTCATTCAGTATGAATCATTTTCTTTTGTGTAGAAAGTCATCTGAGCAAGAAAGGTAGCCTTTAAAGTTCCGAGAAAGCTTCGAGTGTTTGAATGCAGTGGCATATAATGGCAAATTATTTAATCTCCATTGTTTCGTTGAATAGTACGAGGCAGGTGAAGCGATAGCTTAATGCCAAATAAATATGCAATTTAACAGTAGGTATGGGAAAGAGAAATTTGCAATGCTGAGACGGCCCGAGCCAATGTTGACCTCACGATTTCAATTGTCCATGCGAAATGTTACCGGGAACCGAACGATGTCACGAGTAAAACAATTCCAGTTTTATATTCAAGGTCGGAAATGTTGCGGAGGAAATCGTACAGGGGTCAGGGTTCCAACGGGAACGGGATATACCTATGTACTGTATAATATGTATACAAATTGTATTACTGTACATCGGCCACCGTATCGATATTATTGATTCTCCAGCTTTGGATGACATTTAAGTAACCATTTCGCGGGATAATGGAACGATTAGGTGATTAGGTGATTAGGTGTCACAGTTCGTGATATTTGAATAGCATGAGCACGATTGTCAAGTGGGTAGAGTCACCAGCTGAGATGCAAAGGGTCGCAGATTTGTGGGCGAGGAAAGTTTCGCGTGATCTGGAAACGCAAATTGGACTTCGAGTACTATAACTTCAGTACTCTTATTTTCTGACACATATTATACATACATGAAATCCGAGTAGGGTATGTCAATGTAACAGTATTTCTCTTTAGGGTGTTATAAATGTAAAAAACAAGTATGATGTTTACTTGTCGTCTTCAGCGATCGAAGATCACTTGATCAAAATCATTTATTTCCTTTAAGAAAATATTTAGTCACATTAATAAACAAATTACTGGCACTTGAGACATTTCACTTTAACGTCTCAGAGTTACGAGCGCAATAGCGCAACTTCGGTCTTCCCATAACTAGGTAGGGGAAGACCCAAGACGTTTTGCCGTTGTTATGGGCAGAAGTTACCGCATAACATCAGTTGGGCCATCTTGCTCGTTCCATAACTTATTCACAAAAAAAATATCAAGCGATATATTACTAGTCTGAAGTTTTACTTACATTTTAGTACAAAAACTGAGCTTGCGTTCATATGAATGTATGTCGTAGCTACATGGATATTATATCCTATTTGTTTAAAACTTTGACACCACATTCCAACATATTCAGGCAAATAATTCCATTGAAAGGTTGCCTCCAAGAAATCGCCTTAAACGTTTAATCGCCCATTGTGCATTTCTGTTTGTTGTATTAGATTATTTTAAGTTATGATGTAAAGTTTTTAGAAACAATGTTATATACTATAAAGAGTACATCTATTTACTGAACTGATGTGGCCTGACTACGAGTAAGATATATTTAGGGGGCATGCCGCAGAAGCCACGGGCGGAAGCTTGCGTTAAACCGACGTTTGGCACAAACACATTAAAAATAGATATTATAAATGTGACTGAATTGTGTGAGAGAACCTTGGGAAGGCTTCAGTCTTGTTTTGTGATTGCGTTGCCTACACGTTGACAATATTCCTTTTGAGTACTGATTTACCCGGACGTACATTTTGATATGCGTCGGTCCCGAGATGGCCATCTGCATATAAAACAGGAAACGACTTTTCTTATCTAACTAATCCGCTTATTTTGCTGGACACTTTTGAGGAAACATTCTTCTTGTAAAATAAAAGAAAATGTGTGCACGTTTATTTTACTTGAATAAATTGTCTTCTATAGTTTTGAGTATTAAGGAGTGTTTTTAAAGATGTATAGCTTTTTAATTCAATCTGCTTTTTTTATTCCAGTTACAGATGTATTTAGGAAAAGATTCAAACTTCCGCATAAGTGCTTACATTTTTTTTTATGTGATACAATTACGGAACGAGCCGACGGCCCACCTGGTGTTAAGTGGTAACCTCTGCCCATAACAATCGATGCGACTTGGGTCCTCCCTTACTAGGTACGACTAGACCCAAGTCGCATCGCACGCGCCCGTAACTCTGAGACGTGTAGGTGGAATGTCTCATGTGCCTGTAATTTCACCGGCAACCACACCTTTCAAACCGGAACACAGTAACGCGAACGCGTTACTGCTTGGCAGCAGAAATGGGCATGGTGGCAGTACTTCCCCGGACGAACTTGGCGAGAGTTCTACTGCTCTTACATTGTACATTACACTCTTACATTGTAGCCAGTGTTAACATTGTGGCTATTCAAATCTCTGTTACATCGAGTTCAATGCGCATCAAGCTTTTACCGTGAAGGCATCGCATACGATAAAGCAATATTTACCTACAATTTGTACGGTCGGTCGGTCTGGTAATGTCTTCTGTCTTGCCTTCCAATGCAAAGACAGTGAAATCTGATATATGTGACAACTTCAGTGTCTCGTTCAGTTTCTCATGAACATCATTTCTATTGTGTATACGTATGTATCACCCGGACTTAAAATTTGTATTTGTGCAACTAAAAATCATTTAACGTTCTAGCATAGTGAATGAAATGAGAACACACACAGTTTTAGAATTGCCAAATTAAATTTAGCGATAATATATTTTATAGTTCAAGCCCTATCGTATATTATTTGTGATGGGTAACTATCAGTATTGCATCGGTCTATCAATATTTCAGGGATGCTGTGTATATCAGATTTGTAGTTTGGCGATATAGTTTGTCTAATCATTCTACTAGCGAGAGAAAAAGATGGGTGAGTCGAAAAAAATAAAAAAGTGGTTATTGCCAAAGAATCGTCACATGTATTAAATGTTTGATTGAGGAATCAGTTATAATAGTAAAGGGGAAGCTATATTTTTTAATTTATTAAATGACTGGCTTCTGTCTGCCGCTTCGCCCGCGTGGAACAACTAATCTTTCACCTTTTGTGTTCCGAGGATATTCATCCCGGTCGTCATTTTTCCATGTTCACAATTTTATCCATATAACTTTAGTTATTTTAGCATGAAAGAGCAACAAAACAAATAAAATTTTATATTAACTGTTTAAAACAATGTGTTAGTCATATTTTTATTGTATATAATTATTATAACGGATTTTACTTTTCATTACTTTTATTTAAACAAACTGAACTCGTTATGTGTATTGTGTATGGTTGTAAGTGGATAGCAAATATGATATGTAGCTAAATTATTGTTCTCTTGGTTTGTTATCTGTTACTGTACCTAAACGTAAATGTATTAATAAATAAAAAAGTGAGGATATTAAATAATCCATATTAATTTGTAAACTGTTTCCAATGCCTCTTTGCATGTTTACAGCATTCCTTCTATTTGTTCAAAACGCATGTCATTCAATGATCATCACTCAGATACCTACATGGTGAAGTCTGTGTGAAATAAGAGGTAAGCGGGCTGGCGCTGGCGCTGGCGGCCGGCCGGCCGGGCCGCGGCTAATGTCGATATTGTTCAAGTTTATACACCACGACTTGAATGACACTTAATTAATATACACTTTGCTGCGCTAAAACGGTAAAGCGATGCTTTGTGAATGTTTACCATAAAAGCACTTCTGGCCATTCTGACGGCGCCATATTCTAAGACAATGTGACATTTTTATTTGGTTAATTAAAAATAAATGAGCGTTCATATGGTAAAGAAACGATCACAAATATTAATTTCTATTATAGACGTTCTCTCGAATAATATCCAAGTTGTTCAACGGTTATATTCGTCCAAAATATTTTTTTGCTTAATAGCCAGATAATGCTGCTACTTGTCAAAGTCAATGCTACTCATGCCTTTGATTGGATAATGTGATAATTTACTTAAAGAATAATTTTAAATTATAAAATAAAAATTAATATAAAATTAATATTAATTAATAAAAAATTATAAAATTTTAATTTATATTCGATTGTTCATTAAAGTAACAAAACGTAAATATAAATCTTTTTCAAAATATACTGTAAATATATTCATAACTCAATTTAGAAATGTTTATTAAATTATAATTAACAATAATTTCCAAACGAACACATAAAAGTAAATGTGTAACATGTGTGTGTACTCACGTGTGTTCCTTGAGAGTGGCTTCCAGCCGGCCGGAGTGCGTGCTCCATACGTAGGCCGCGCCGTCCGCCGCCCCCACGGCCAGCAGCCGCCCGCCCGGACCGAACGCCGCCCGGGACCAGTCGCACCCCACCTTCAATGACTCGTGACTGAAACACACAAACACCGAATACTACCCTGACTGACTGACAGCACAGGCGCAGTTACTCTGCTGCAAATCAAAGTGGAAAAACGTGACAAATATAATAATTAAGATATTAAAAATGATCATGATGATAAAGATGATGAAAAAATCCAACTACAAGTGAGTTGCTCACTACAACAGAGATAATAAATAATAATAATAAATAATAAATAATGGTGGACATTTCACACAGCGCCATCTAGCCCCAAAGTAAGCTAAGCATAGCTTGTATCATGGGAACCAGACAACTGATATAATACATACATACTTTTCTTTTGTAAATACATACATATAATACATATTAACACCCAGACACAGAACAAACATCAATGTTACAAATGTCACATAAATGTTTGTCCTGAGTGGGGATCGAACCCACGACCTAGAGCGCAGAAGGTAGGGTTACTAACCAACTGAGCTATGAGGCCAGTCAATCTATTCAGGGGCAAACTGCGCTTATTAGATGTCACATGCCATCGAAAGAGTGGTCAAGTCTCTCCAATTCGAAAATGTGGTATTGCCTATTGTGCGCAGCAATCTTACGAGCGAACAACTTATTGTTATAGGTACTCCTGCTCCGATCTGATTTTGAGTGAAAATAGATCTTTTCTCGCTCCTTGCTATTTTACAGCTGCAATAATGCGCAAGTGATTTTTATTCAATGATAAACGAGAAAAAGCTATCAAGATACTTTACTTTTATACCTGACAAATGACCAAGTACTCCGCCCGATAATTAAGATCTCATACACTTTTTGTAGAAGTCGCAGGTTTGAATCCGACACGCCCATAAAAAGTTGAATTCCCTGAACAAAATTCGTGTTTGATAGATGCCATCATTCCAACATAGTGTATGTTACGACTGTAAATAGCAATGTAATAGCGAGTTGGTGGGCAGCCGGCACACTTTATTGATGTCACCGTGTATTTCAAATCATTTCGGTTTTATTAAGACGCACACGACACTTTCCATGAAACGCGCCACGAATGCACTATTTAGGCAACTTTACAACAGGAAGATTCTATTGTAACATATTGTATATGTTTTTATTATTATTAGGTTTTTCTGTAAAAAATAAATAATAATTGAATTTTTAAAAGGAACTGGTGACAGTATGCTTCTTATATATATTGGACTGTATTACAAGCGACATTTATAATATCTCCATTAAATGAAGAAATTTGATTACATAACATCGAGAAAGAAGGTTTCCATTCCCTTGAGTATATACTTAAATCCATCTGAGAGGAAAGATTTTTCTTACTTTCTAATTAAAGCAGGTCAAAATATCCTTCTGTGTTACAGCCATTTTATAAGTAAACACCCAGAAATGGTTGGCACTAATATCACGTTTCCAAAAAAGTTTGAGCACGCATGACACATACTTGTATAAAAAGCTTTATCATGTGTGGGCGCGTCGTCATTTGCCATAATACCATGTCCCCAATACCATATTAAACAAATATAATCCGTGGAAAAACCCACTGACCTGAAAATGGGAGCTTATTCAAACACTTTATGTAAAAGAAGATATGTGACGACTTTAAAAGATAAAAGTTCGGGCGAGAAATCCATCATCAAGATCTTGATAATGTGAAACGGAGACGTGGCCGGGTTCCGGTGTTCCCTGGAGATCGTATCGATGTGGGTCACTTTAATGTTCTCATTCGGTAGTGTATAAGTGACATCCAGTATAACATTTAATAAGACAGTAGTCGGAATTGTTAGTGACATTTAGCGGCGTCTAACAAGACAAATAAATTACAG
Source organism: Chesias legatella (assembly GCA_947359385.1). Lineage (NCBI taxonomy): Eukaryota > Metazoa > Arthropoda > Insecta > Lepidoptera > Geometridae > Chesias > Chesias legatella. Next base: position 205,073 of record OX375777.1, read on the forward strand.
TCTAAAGCAGCTGACTTAATCATATTACAGGTGACAACCGCAAAACTCCAAATAACCAAATGTTACCCATTGTACCACTTTTATGTCAACAGCAGTGTATTTATTTTGCTTGTCTTTACTTCTGGTGTACAATAAACATATATTCTATTCTATTCTATTATTATAGAGGTTATGAACTGTCAACGAAAACAAATTCATTAATTGCTGATGTCATAGCATGGGGCTCAATATTATATAATGGCTGAAATTTCTCTGATAAAAATTAATAGGTAACAAGAGTAGTAATTTCTTGGCATTAATTAAGCAGTCGTCCATAATACATATTAATAAATGAAATAAATTAATCTAAAACAAATGGTTTCATAATGTACTATGTATTTGTATGTAAACGATTCTGAGCTCGAAAAAAGAATAGAAAATGAAAAAGAATAAAAATATAAAAGAATATAAATGTATTAGCTATGATTGAATGAAGTATAGAATTACCTGAAAGATCGTACTATCGTGTTCATCCGCAGGTCTATGAGTTGTATCGTGTCGTCCCTGACACACGCCAACAAATAATTGCTGTCTGGAACAATAAACCATGACCAGTCACATAAATAATACAACAGTGGGAGTTTTTTGGACTTTCTACGAGACTCAAATATATATCTTATAACGGTCTAACAAAGAGTAATCATATAATTATGCGGGGGATATTTTTATGTGGCCAAAACTGACGATTTGTAATCCATCCGAGCCGTTATTTTCTTGAATGGTTGCCTTTTCCGCGAGCGTATGGTATATTTAACCTTGAACCTTTCGACAGACGCTCCGATACTTAATACAGGTAAAACGCAATGTAATACGCGTTAGTACAACGTTTTATTAAATTATAAGTTCAAATTGCTAGACAATATCTCAGTTGAGTCGATCATCAGTCATAACATAAATAGTAATAACATGTCTTGGGGTCAAATCGTTAATTTTCATAGAGATGCTGCCGAGAGCCGTGACTGGATGCAACTAGTTTTTCAAACTAGGTAATGTCGGGAGTGGACCGGACGGCAGTAACTTTATATTCCTACATAAATGTAACCATCATTTTACACAAACGATCTCAAATGACTACAGAATATAGTAATCTCTCAACCGAGTTCATGGTCAAATAAATGTATAGTTTGGCGGTGAAAGCATCTTCTGTTTGATAAGGTACGTCCTACTCGTGCAATATGATCTAATTTCGGGTTGATGTATGTGGATCGGTCGTGATGGGTAACTGTGCGCCCGCGCCGCGCCGCGCCGCCGCACTACGGACACGAGACGACGTGATTTAATCAGGTTCCGAGTGGCGCTGGCGGGCGTGGCGGTCCGGTGGCGTCCCGACACTCACTTTGATAGAAGGTATCAATCTCAGCGTTTCGTGCACTGCACACACCGTTATTGACAAAAAAGGGATCGATCAAGACACGCGTCACGGAGACAAGCGAGCGGCGAGCGGCGAGCGGCGAGCGGCCGAACACCGATACCTAATCACGCGTGCATTCCATTATCTCCATCATATTTTTGATTGATACTCGGAAATTAACATGCCATTTATGGGGGACACGCAGCTGTTTGTTCATAAGTAATGCAGTTACGAAATTACAAAATAAATTAATTGTTACTTCCTGCGCAGTTTCGGAAATGAACTGCCAAATAGACAAAGTTATGTTGTGAAGTGGGTCACGAATGTCAAAGTGAAAATAAACGAACAGTGCAACCGAGCAACCGAGCTCGTAAACATTTAAGATGCCTTTATCCAGATGCGGCGCCGGCGCTGCGCACTCTCTAATAGTGCGTTAGCGGTATTCTAATCTGCTTTTGAATGTATGATAGTGTTGTTTAGTAAGAAATGTAAAATAAAAGTTAACGTTACCTCGGCTGAGGTCGAGCGACGTAACCTTGCCCTGGAGCACGATGTGGTTCGCAGACATTTCGGTGCGTATGTCCCAAAACCTGATACGTTTGTCGAAGTGGCCCGATATTATGGTGGAGCCGGCGCCGTCCGACGTCACCAGGTCGTTACAGGACGATCCCGCGAACTTTGTTTCCGTACCTGTACAGTAAACACGTCATTAAACGCGATTACTCCGGTACACTACTTAACATCACTACGCTTATGGTACGGTCAAAGGGAGCGATAGTAATCGAGACGGCTTCTCTTATCTCATCTCAAATCTTAAGGCTAAACACATAGGTACAAGAAGCGTTCGTGGTTTAACTTATATTCCGGGTCTAAAGCAAGATCAAGGGAAAAAACTTGCACTAGATCCCGACTGTTCGATAAACTACGAAAGCTAATAAGTCTGCTTGTAATTAAGGTCTAACAAGGCACTTAACCACGGTGAATAGCAGGTCACCGAGGTTCAATGAATTTCAGCCTCCCAATATGTCTCGCAGCACAACATTCTATCAGTATTCTATCCCTGAATCACCCTGAGACATGTGCTGTTAACTGCTGAACGTATAAGGCAAGAGGTAATACGATATCAGCCAATCATTGCAATTGGACAACATTCTAAGTATCCGTTATATGAATGCAATTATACAATATATGGGATCGACGTATAATTTGGAGTTTAATAAAGTGACATGTCTCGGAAGAATTACACATTTTCGATTCTCGATTTCGGTCTCTCATGCTTCGATTGAAGGTGATAATTTTTATAGAAATGGCTTGTGTCGTATAAGTGAGCTAAATTCGAAGGACTAGCAAATACAGGCGAAACATTCAAACGAAAGGAAGGCTTCAGTTTTCTCTTTTCTAGAGGCTATTGCACTGTATTAGGGAATGACAGGTTTAGTCAAGTAAAGGTGACCTGATTATCTTACAGACAATATATAGCATCAGGTAAACCAGCAGTGGGAGATGGAATATGTGGGCAATAAGTGTTAAGTTTCGTAAATCAGTCAAATCAATCGATCAAGCAGCAAATGAAAAAGCTACTTGTAATAATCCAGGCACGTAATAAAAAAGTATTTCCAAATTAAGATGAAATATTAAATAGTAAATTAATTGACTCCAAAAATGTATATTCTAACATTTAGTAGTTGAAAAATGCTACTGTTATATGCACAAGATCTTTATGCTTTAACAGCCTCATTATACTTTTAATTTGATTAAAATCTTAATTTATGTAGATTTACTAAATTGTGTTAACAATTAAGTGAACACAGCATAAAACCGACGGTCGGTTTCCAAGGCTAATCAATTTCCAAAATTGATTAGCAATTTGAATTAAAATACTTCAAATTAATAACAGTAAATTTGATTGATAGTATCTCATCTCTCTCTTTTGAAGATTTTCTCAGACTCTACAGTAAGTATTCGGGGTTCCTTCAATATAGTAACGGATATATAAATAATAACCATTCGCTAACACTAAACTAAACAATAAAACACCTTTACTTAATTTCAAAAAATGAATGAACTTTCCTCACAGTAACAAACTTGCAAAACAAAGAACGAATTTGATTTCAAAATTGTCTAGGATCGAATATTTAAGTCCAGGTTTAGTAGCTCTTCCGTAGACTATTATTTTTAATATTAATAATACTAATAGCGAGTAATCTTTAAAACACAACTTAAATGTAAAAAAATATACCAAAACATATATATTTTGTGTTATGATTAGCAAGGACAGTGTGAAATTAACCGCCGGCATTTACCAAATTGATCGCTCCTCGTATGTTCTACATGGTCTCACCTTACGGGACGCAGCGCACGGGCCGCAGACAAAACACATAAATATAATAGATAAATTATCCTGGGATAAGGATTTAATTCCAGCACATTATGTATAGATAGATATACAACTCACACATTCTACTTCTGAGATCCCATATTTTAAGCGTTCGGTCGTGGCTTCCGGTGATTACCTTCGTGGGCTCACCCAGGAACTTGGCGGCCATCACCTTCCCGCTGTGACCCGTTAATGTATGCTGGAACAATACATACATACATTACACACCAACCCACTGTTCACAACTTAAATAGTACTTAGTTACAAGCTATTTGTATGGTGATGTAGGACGCAATTAAATATAAGGCTTCGTTCACACGGTGAACCATACTTGAGTTTATATCAGGATAATTGTTTAACATATTTCTTTTAGCTTTCATTTAGGTGCGATTTAGAAAAAACAAATCCATCTGTCAATTTTAAAATAAATTGAATAACCTGGAACGGATACAATATTTTAATACAAATAAAACGCAAACGTATTATTTCAAAATGACACACTTATTGCTTCTAAAGCAACATAACCTGTTTGAATTTTAACATAAATCAAAGTGAAATACAATGTTACAACGTGAATTAATCACAATTGAATTACCATGAATAGATCCTAAGTTTCTCATTTGTTAAATATGACAACGAAGGGGAAGTGTCCGAGGCGGTCGCGGCGCGGCGCACGATACTGCGCGCTGTAGCTTCCAAATGGTCTATAAATATAAAATGCAATTCTACCGGGCTTCTTCACAATAACTAACTTATATCCGGTCCACCGTTTGTTTTAATGAAACACTCCAGTTCAAGGGTTACGGAATCCGAGTACCGTATGCAGGTTGTACACAATTTTTAATGATGTATAAAAAAAGCTATAATAAATTTATTTTGTCCATGCTTCGTTTTCTTGTGTTATTGAAGGTAAAAGGGCCGGTCCCTAAAAAGCAATTTGTTTATTTGGGTATAACATATTTATGTTTCGTTGGCACATAACAAAGCAATTAAACGCATATTTTGAAAATGATTCAATTAAGAAGTTTTCTTCTGAAAATAGTGCGAATGTTCCCAGAGAGTTCCCAGATTGTTGAAACGAACAGTTAAATTGTTAGTCAGTTTGAATGGCCGCGGCGAGGTCAGTCAGTTGTTAGCTGTACACTGTGGATGGATTAACATTTATCGACTTACACCGCGAATTTTATTGACAGTTTTATGTGAAAAGTTATTTGCTAAGCGTTCACAACTGGAACATTCAAAATGTCTTCATTACTTGATGGTAATGTTCAAGCTATTAGCGTCGGCGGTCTTAATTGCGGGCAAAACACTCCGTTATCGTATGTAGCAGCCGACGGGGTTCCATTAAAGTATGGCGCAAGTGCTGAAGCTTGACCTACGTAGGCCTACTGCACACCTCCGTTCTAGTATTTCCGCTGGCAGCACACCGACTACGTCTCGAGAGACCACCGCCACGCGCCTTAAACATTAATCATATGGGCGGATAGTTAAGGTTTTCCGCCCGTCCGCCGCCCGCCCGCCCGCCTAACCACGCAAAGTATTTAACCGACTCCATTCTTCAATGTTATTGATTACAGAACAGGTTTAGTGATTAGTGTGGTCGGTCGTGTCTAGGTATAGTATAGCTGTATAGCGGCACGGATTGCATTCCATAGCGTACGGGAAATTTAAGCACATTATATGATGCTTAAAATGATGTTATTTTTAGCTGAAAAAAGTTAATGCCAGTAATAAAGAACTTCGGATTGGATGTCGAGAAAAAAACGGACCGCGATATAATAAAGAGAGTAATTTCTTCCATTATTGCAATTTTTTATCGAGTGATAAATTTGATATGGGGCCATGGGTCTGAGGCGGAATTGCGGCCAAGCTAATGTACCGGCATATTACATTTGCAAAATAAGTTTTTTTTTAAATAAGTATTCGGTAATTGATACACGCAGTGCCATGAAAATAAATAAATAATATTCATTGTAACAACAAGGTAGAGTGAGTTTAAACTTTTCTGTATGTATTAAAATTATGGAACGAGCAGATGGCCAACCTGATGTTAAGAGGTGGCGTTTCCCATACAAGCAAAACGACTTGGGTCCTCCGATACTTAGGTACGAAAGACCCGAGTCGCATCGGATGCGCCCGTAACTCTGAAACGTGAAGATGGAATGTCTCATGTGCCTGTAATTTCACCGGCAACCACACCTTTCAAACCGGAACACAGTAATGCGAATGCATTACTGCTTGGCGTAGAAATGGGTATGGTGGCAATTTTTACCCTACGAACGAACTTGGCAAAAGTTCTACTGCTACTAAAGAACTCAACGAGATTTGACGTCTCCTTGTCTGTCTCTTGTTTCTTCATCACACCATTCTAATAATTACTAAAATACTGCATTGTCCCCCGGTCAATAATATGCTTTAGTAAACTGACTAGTGATTAAAATTTACATGGAATATTTGTGCCGCACATATTTCAATACAATTAATTAACACCGTGATATAAATACAAGCTTGTAAAAATAAAGTGTCGCCTTCGATTTCACTGTTTAGTGGCACGTACACCGAGAACCAATTCAATATAACTGATTCGCGTGCGTCGCCACGCCAGTGGGCCGGCGAGTGTTCTCATTGTATGAGCCACGGAACGGAACCCTAATCGCACAATTTTAAAATGTATTGTATAACGTATAATTAACCATTTTGTTGATTAGTGGCGCATGGCGTCACGATCTCGTAAGTGTTGTCTCACGTTGTTTCGAGTACTAATTGAAAGGATTAGGCGCTGCCACCGCACCGCACCACACCACACCACACCACACCACACCACACCACACCACACCACACCACACCACACCACATGGTACCGATACTGTATTTCTGTTTGTTTCAATCTGTATCTCTATTATTAACTGGAGTTACTCTTGCTCCACTAATAAAGCTACGGGTGAGTATTTTGGGGATAATGGGGAGATTTAATGAGTATTTGATTAAAAACCGGAGAAAGTTAAATTCAAGATTTGTATTCCCTACACTAATTATTTTCAAAACTACAGAAATCACTTTATACTGTCGTGCAATAAGGATGTGGTGTGGTATCAGCTAATTCCTTAGAATATAAATAAATATAGTGCGCGCGGCTGGTTAAATAACTCCTTATAAATCAGTTGATTTGAATTGCGCTCTCATTAGAGATTCCAGCTGTGGTGCAAACCACCAGCGTACACAACTTATTACTTTGGCTACACGATTAAACGCATTTATATAGTATCCACATTCAGCTAATGAATACGAAACTTATCTTTCCATAGATAAATTAACCATTTCATGAAATATTTGCGATAATACAGCCGGACGAAATACTCGGGCATCTCGACTGTCGAATGTTACTCGTATTTGTGTTTGGATTCCTGAAACCAAGTGTCCTGATTGTAAAGAATCTTATTTATTATATCAGAATATATTATCAGAGATCACCGGCGCGGCGCAATCATGGTAACACATCAACAAAGCAAAACATTATATACCAAATGTTTTGACAACCATAACTGTGTTGGCTTTACGAGTCCGTGTTTCACGTGTATCAGAATAATCTCAACTTGTAATATTTTTGATGTGACACAATCTTATCATTTCCTTTGCTTTAAATTCATGGTTTAATTAAATCACGAGAAATTTTGCGAAGTCAGCCGTCGAGACGGTTGATATTGACGGGTATGTTTAAATTTCTTATTCAAATTTTGCATCTTCTTCTTCGAGTCACCGGTTCTGTCGAACCAGTGTGGTGAAAGGATTGTAAGTGCGCCTCAGAGAGGCTCCTTTCGTGCACTCGACACATGTCTTCGAATTTTTTGTTCTAGGACATGTCGGTTTCCTCACGATGTTTTCCTTCACCGTTTTGGGAACGTGGTATTGCGCACATAAATTTTTCAATCGAAAAACTCATAGGTGCACGTCGGGATTTGAACCGGCGACCTCCGGATTGAAACTCGGGGGTCAGTACCGCTAGACCACCACGCTCTGTTTTGCATCTGTTTGCATTGTTGCATCGAGAATATAGCACTGAAAGCTTTAACAAATTACCGGTACAAGATGGTGCCTCGGGACGAGTTATTTACATTTACTCGTGTGCGGATATCGAAATGCATAAACTAGGACAGGTGCCGATGGACGGTAGGTAAATCAGAGGCGCGTGCGATATGAGCCGCGACACCAGCCACTCGGACACACAATCAAAGGATATATCGAGCGAGGGACTATGTGTAACATTATTCCGAACGTATTGGTGGATTTTATATATTTTTAAAATGATATCTGCAACGTGATCATAACTTAAATAATGAGTATTTGGTGGTCCGTGTACAGAGGGGTCACTAGCTAATATGAAGCAAGTTTATCCGCGTGGGAGAGCTCATCATTTTCTTAATCGTCAATTAAATATGTTTGGTTTTAGAATTTGCAATTCCGTTTACTTAATACAATCTATATGGTAATAATAATAGTAGCTTTTCGCCCTGGAAACACTCACCAATTTTGATTTTGTATTTATGGAACAATTTATATAAGGAAGATATACCTCTATAACACGTTGTACAAGTGAATATAACAAAAAAAGTCATATCATAAATTGTACCCACATTACATTAATCATTGGAAAACTATCTAACACAAAGACGTAAATAAAAAAATGATTTACGCTTTGACCGGCAGTATATTTGCGTCGACTTCATTTATTATTTATGTAAAATTAATAATTATGTTGTTATGATAAATCGAATAAGTTCGGCAAATGGAAAACAAATTTAGAGTCATCTATAAAGCTAGGCTATTCACCCGCGACTTTGTCTGCGTGAACTTAAAGCTACTGATTTTTAAATAGATGAAACCCAAAAAAACTGAAATATAATACGGGGTAATCCATCCCTGTATTATATTTCAATTTTATTGATCTATACAACGATATGTATATACGATATTTATTTTATCTTTTCTTTTTAGATCCAATTTGAAATTGAAACTATCCAGACACTGAAAAATGCTTTATCGTCAACATTAATTATATGACAAATCGGTGTCACAGCTCAGTTGGTAGCAGCCCTGCCTTTTGCACTATATGCTGTGGGGTTTAAGGCCATATATGTTTGTTCTATGTGTGAGGGTAACTATCTCTTGTATGTTTGGATTTAAAAAGTATATAAGTATACTATTTGTTATTTGGTTTCCATGCTTCGGCAGATTTGCTTGGTTTGGAGCTAGATAGTGTTGTGTGATAATTCAAATATATATATTTTTTAAATATTTCTTATGTAGTGCAACTCCTAATTAGTTAATGTCCTTTGGATTGACTTAATTCACGCAGGTGAAGACGCGGGCGATTACCTACAGTACCTACCTTTAAAGTAAACATAATTTGTACAACATGCCAAATGAATGGATATGGTAATTTCATTTCCCATTTGCTTAGAATAAGGCAGATTGTATCTACCAAGATGGTAATTATATAGATATTAATTTGTATGTAGAGAATATAGATAAATTACTTTAAATGGAATACAGCTCAAAATAGGGAGTCAATGAACTGAGTGAGATATGTAATTAGTCTGCACTGTAATTAAGTTATAAAGTTTACTAAATATATTAGACAGAAGACACATTTATATAAAAAACCATTTTATTATTATAAAAAGCATTAAACAAGCATTAAACTGTTAATATAAACTAATTCGACAAACTACGGATATACATATACAATAAAGTGTTTGAGTGTAGTTTAGACGGTAGCTACTTTTAGTTATTTATTAATTAGGTATTGTAATACAGAGTTCATAAGCTGCTAAATACTATGATTTACGTTGTTAGCAAAGTTTTGATGTGAAACATCTATAGCTGCACGTAAAGCCGATTTCTGGCGTAGCGACGCGTCGCCACGGCATGCGTTGCATATTACTTTTACAAAATAATGTCGTTGTTTCACATCTGCCAGGCGTCCCGTGACGGCTCACATTTTTTTTTTATAATAATTGTACAATATGTGATGATGTGTGATCATGAATCATAAGTATTCTAAATTGGCTGCCAATGGTGCCGGTTCAAAAACAATATTGAAATCCGTATTTGTGATCGCAAATGGAGTGCCGCATGCAGCGCGTTCGCCACTTTTTGCGCCCTTTTATTCGCACACCACGATCTTATCAAACTTGACATGATTGCCTTGCTGCGTCTCTACCGGAGCTATTTTAAACTTTATTACTGACAATCTGTTAATATAACTACATCTAAATAAGCTAGTTGTGTCACATTTCATTAGTGGATACTGAAAAATGTTATTGCTTTGGTGTATAATAACGAATATTCTGTTATTTATTTTATATTAGTATTATCAAGTTATGAGTTATGTACCATGAAAGTGATAAAAATCAGCAAAAAGCTCCTAAGTAAACATTATCCTTGGATTCCATTGCATTGTAGGTACATTAAATAATTTGATACTTCACATTTACTTATTTATCTGTACCTTTTTTTTTCTATTTAAGAGCAGTAGAACTCACGCCGAGTTCGTTCGGGGAAGTACTGCCACCATGCCCATTTCTGCCGCCAAGCAGTAACGCATTCACGTTACTGTGTTCCGGTTTGAAAGGTGTGGTTGCCGGTGAAATTACAGGCACATGAGACATTCCACCTACACGTCTCAGAGTTACGGGCGCATACGTTGCGACTTGGGTCTTGTCATACCAAGTAGGGGAGGACCCAAGTCACATCGATTGTTATGGGCCGAGGTTACCACTTAACACCAGGTGGGCCGTTGTTGTTTCAAATTAAACTCATTTAAAACACGTGCAAGATTCATCTGTATAGTAATAATAAAACTTCTGTATCAGGCAATTGTATAAGGAAGTTACGAGTACATAAATAAGTGCCATAATTATTTTCCATTGGAGCTTTTATTTTTACACAAACAAAAACTGTTGGAAACCCTAATGGAAGCATTTTATTTAATAAAATACATTTACAGAAACGCATTTGTAAAGAGCTCTCAAGCTCAACCAATTACCACATGAATTCACAGCAGCATTAGCTGTTCCTTCAAAGCAATGCGAGCGTTCACATAATATTTCACATAATAATCTTATGTACAATATATCTCGCGATGCGTGATTATGTCGTATTAAGTTCCAAGTTAATTTTTTACTACCACTATTTATAAAAACTTAGCTCAAAGCTAACCTGATGTTTTCAGTATCTAATACGCGTAATACAGCAGCAAATTAAGACCATGTATCAAAATTAATCGATTCAAGGTAATTTATTATTTAATAAATTAATATGTCACGCTTCAGGCGTTTGACGGGAAATTAATTTAAAGGTTTTTGTTAAACTTTGCCGTTTTTTGGAGATTTATTTTTAATAACTTTTTTTTTACCTAAATCTGAAAAGCACTTTGAAATTCCAAAAGTCCTAAGTACAGAAGTTACACTTAAGGGGTTATTAGCGATAACATTCGCCATAAATATCGGATTTCTTCACTGATATTCTTCATTTACTACGTACTCGAATAAGTCAATGTCCACCATCCATCCTCTATGTAGTCATTAACCGATTTACTTTATAACGTCCAATCCTAGAATCTCGGCATTAACAACTTAATCTCAGCAATAAACACTATCACAGTGATATGGGAAATTGGATTAGATCTCCTACAACTACCGCTATATTGCGCGGAGGAACCGATAATACAGCAAAAGCAAATTTTCGTTCTAAATATATTTCAAATGTTAAGAACCATAAATATAACCCCTGATTGGGCTGTAAAAATGTAGCTCCAAGAGATGATAACACATCCAACTTAATTTATATTAATTTGTACATTAAAGCTCGACGTTAAAGGATATAAATTCAGAGTGATAATTAACAAAATGATACGGCATAGAAGAGAAATGCAAATTATAGTAATTAGTTTCGCATTTAATGACATGAAATCTCGCAAATTTATGGTAAAATTTTTATTGCAATATGATTAGTGTTATCGTAAAAGCCATGTCATAAATCCTACAAAGTTAATTAAATATGTACGTAACAGTAATATACTATCTGAGGATACAGTTAATCAATCAGTGAAATGTGTGCTCTGTGCGATATAACGGTCGCTCGTATTGCGAATAGTAATACTCGCATATACGTCAGTAAACTAATCGACGAATTGTCTAAATATTGTCACTCGCATACGCTTACTACTTGATCAAATGACAGAATAACTGATTCAATATCTTATCATGACCTCAGAGGTACCTATATCCTCTGGTGTTGTGTGTCTGTGACTCAATGATATAATTCAGCTACAGTGAAAATCTTACGTATTTTACTTTCAAACACACATCGGCAAAGAATGCAATTTAGAACGCAAAGCTTGAATTTTGAGGTCATAGTTCTGTATCAACGAAATAAGAATAGCCTTATCTATATTGAAAATATTTGTCCCGCGCATTATTAGAAAAAAAAAATTAGAATATAATATTTCTTGAACTTATAATCTATGGCCTAAACGTAGCTTCAAAGTTGGGTCTAATTAGCTCCGAATAAACTATTTCATAACAACACGCTACTCATGTTTCTGAGGTTGTGACTTTAAGGACGGGAGCCTAATACCTACTAAGCGAACAACGGCCGTCTGTCTGTACCCGTCAGAACTCGAAAGGGATATCCCAAAGACAATATGTACTTGCGTGTAATATGGCTGCGGAAATTTTTATGCGATTATATTTTAAACTCTAAAGTAAAACAACATGTATTTATATAAAAACTCGTAAAATATTGTGAGCTGAACTCACATTAAGAAACAAAGTCAAAGTCAAAACTTTTATTTCCATAGAATTCATAAAGAAATGGCTTGGAAACGTCAATATTATTCATAACATAAGGTCACGAGTACTTATCGATAAGTTTGATGCCTGTTCAAACCCTATCCGACCCTCCATGGGGAAGATCTTAAGTGGAGTGAAAGAAAACACAAATTTTCGGCAAATACTATTAAACATTATTGTGTGGTCAGAACTCCTGACACCCAGGTTGGACTCGCACTTGGCCATTTTATTATAATTTGAAGTAATATTTGACTTGAAAAACGACTGAGTCTCATGAAGTTTCATCAGCTCTAAAAAGTTGTATTTATTTTTCGCTTACAGGCCTCATGTTAATTCGCATATGAAATCATTACATCCAGTAACAGTAAGTTAAGTAGGTGGAAAGAGGCTATATACTCGTATAGAAAGGACTCAGGTGATACCCAAATATCTTTGGGAACTCTAAAATTAAACACGTATTAAGTACAAAATATGAGCGGCGCCTTGATTTCTTTTACTTTCTCTCCAATTTGGAGTTGCACTGTGTTGTCAGGTTCTCCGTTTTATTACAGTATTTGTTCGTCGTGATCACGACATTGTATCATACGGTGGACGGAAGTTATTTTGCATTTTCCATTATTAATTACAGTGCTAACACGAAATAGTACAGGACCGGTAGCAAAGGTATGCGCAGGCGCCGCCGCCGCCGCGACCGCACCGCGCTCACGACGCGACATTCGAGCCGATTTATGTGTGGGAGACAAAGGTCCTGACCCAAGATATTAATAATCACATTTAGATTTGTTTTCAACCATTAATGTGTTTGTTCACAAAATTGTATGTCATTTCAACGGGTTTTTTTGATATACTGAATAAGAACGGTTTTTTTTAACAATATGTACTGTAATTCGACCTGATTTTTCAGAACCCGTATATAAATTAAATGTATGAAATAGCGTGCGGACACCGGTGCGTTTGCGAGACGCCATTTTATATACAAATCGGTAAATAAAAATGCACAATCACTTTTGTCTTGCTATTGGTAAGACACCTAGATTTTGATTGAAAACGGTGAAATTAAATTACGGATACACATAATGGTGTAAGTCGGCGGGGCGGGGCGGGGCGGGGCGGTTTACGACCGGAGAATACGGATCTGTTTCGCACGGTTAGCTTGGAATGACATATACAATTGAACAAGTGAGAGCTACACACAGGAACTCCGTTTACGACAGGTGAGTACGGATCTCTTTCGCGCAACTGTGCTTGCAATGACGTTCAGTATAAAAGATGATTCATTCAACAAGTCTCGTGTCAGTTACAGGAACTGCCGTAAAACAAGCTAAAACAGTGCCACCTTTACACATTTAGTACTAGCCCTACGAATAAGGGTCTACGTCGTAGATAGGACTAGTTATAAAACCAAAATTGGGCGAGAAACGATGTGACCGTGTTACGAAGCTGTAATGCGACAATGGCGTGGCCGCGCCATCTCTAATGTTATTATAATGGCGATATTGGACGGGATCGTGTGAGTGCTAAGTATTTGATAGAGCGGCTAGCAATTGTCTTTGTATTAGCCTTAACACATAAGCGTTTGCGATGGAGCGAATGTGTGAAATGGGAGTACCTACTGAGAGCACGATTATAGATTTAATTCAAAGACTTATTTAACTGCCTGGATAATGGATTGCTTAGTTTGGATCTTTAAACAACTTCAAAAAGAACCACCAGCACTCATGAGTCTTTCTACTTTAGACCAGTGAGATTAGAAAGAGTCAAAATATGTTCACAATATTGCAAAAAAATATTTTTTATTTACTGTAGTGGGCATGTTATCGACTTGGGTTCTACTTAGGTACGACAGGACTCAAGTCGCATTGCTTGCGTGTGACTGTAACGTGAAGGTGGAATATCTCATGTGCGTGCACGTAGGTGTAATTTCACCGGCAACCACACACCTTTCAAACCTGAACAGCGTACAGCGAATGTATTACTGCTTGGCGGTAGAAATGGGTATAATTGCAGTACTTTCCCAGATATTAAACGGATGTAAACTTTTTGGAGGTGAAATTTTTAGATAACTGCAATATAATGTACTTGGGTGAAGCAGGTCACTAAAAATTTTATGTACTAAGACCTAATGTTTTTTGCAAAAAAATAATTTGAAGAGATGCCTTTAGCGTAGGCACCGCATTTATTTACACTACCGGAGATGCCAATAGGCAACAGTAATCACTAACATCAGGTAGGTCTTTAGCTTGGTGATGTCTGCTAATACATGGAAAAAGTTCATAATATTTGGACGTAACTAGGATAATAGGCAAAAGAATCAGTTTCACTAAAGCCGTTGCTTGTTGATCCTGAAACAAATAACAAAAAAGGATGAACAATAAACAGTGAGTATTTTATTCGTCTTTTTAAACGATAATTTACGCGGAGCTTCAAGACTGACAAAGATAATTTGTCAAAATTAACAACGCAATTGCAAAGATATATGACTGGTTTAGGATTAACAATCTACCCCTGAATTAATCCAAAGCAATGTGTTTTCTCACAAGCCAATAATAAAACTTCCTATTTCTAGACAGATAAAAAATGGTGGGACTTCTGCTCTGCATACCCGTCGTTCTGTGACAACACTGAAATTCAGTAATAGCTGTATTAACACTAGCTTCCTTTGAATAGGTAGGAATAACAGTACAACAACTCGGACAATCATAGGTACAACTAGGATTTATAGAATACGTTACTTTATCCTGCCCATTTATGGTACACAGTTAATATTTTATCAATAAACATCCTAATAAATTGTTCGTTAGTAGTTTATTTACATAAGCTCTTGTAACCAACAAGCTAGCAATATGAAGTAAAAATAATCTTATGGACCATACTCAATACAATATAAATACTCCATTTGTTAACAGACCAGTTAAATAATAAATAATCATTAAATGGTTAGAAACATCCAAGCAGAAAATAATAAATTTGCCTAATTAAAATGCAGTATGACAGATATTGCCACTTTTTCTACGAAAATTACACGCAAGAAACAATATCCATAAATAGTGAAACTACATAACAGAGTATCCTACAAGTTTTGTTTATAGTGGACATATTGTTTCTTGTTAAGTACACACAAAGGTCAAAGTTCCAATAAACAGAAATGGCAGTATTTGGAACTTCTGTAGCTCTATACTAGAGCTATAAACCGTCAGACAGGCCGCGCTCTAACGCAATAGTCGTTTAGACCGTTTGATAAAACCATCGTGAACAAAACAATAAGTAGAAATATATTGTACATTATAATGCTTTCTATTTTACAATCCGTACTTGTGCAAGTAAAAGTGAGTTTTATGCATTATCAAAATTACAATAAACGATAAAGTTCAATGTAGATGTAAAACGAGAGATAGCCAACAATTGTTTGGACAACGTATTGTTTGTGCATCAGTTTGTTAAAGCCCATTCATATGAAATACATTTCACGAGAAAGTAACCGGTAATTTTAAAGTAGATTCCTCTTCCAGTGAAAGCATAAGTTGAGTATTTTTTGCGTATGCACACAAGTGATCGCCATAATTCATTCCTGGAACTTAAAAATAATGGGTAGCACTAATAATAATTTGTGCAGTTAACGATGTCGGGCTGTGCACGCTCTGTTATCCCTGATTAAATATCGTTAAATCAGGGAACAGGGTAGAGTAGAGGCGTGAATATTGCGTCTAGAAGTGGGCGCTAAGTGTTCCGCTAGTGATTTCTGTTACAGAGTAGGCAAAGTGTAACGAACAAAGGATCATTCGCATTCGGTGCGTAGACACAATGCGCACGCGCAGTCCGAGCGCTCAACTAGCGTAACGCAAGGTGAATGAATGCTAAATAAGTTCACAGCGATGAGTTCGCGCCTCACCACCTAGGTAGTACATTTGCATTACTCGCTCAAACAAATCTCACTGATATATCGGTTCCCACACATGTAAGCCGCGGCAAGTGCTTAGGTATATTGTTATAAGGAAAACTAGAAGGGAACGAGCGAAGCAAATTTCGGCATAACGTTGGCCCGTCATCGCCACAGCGTAACTAATGTGCCTTACGTTTCTGGCGCACAAATAAAGAACGGTATTTGACTCTTGCACTTACGACGAATAACAGAACACTGATTGACTATTTCCTGGCGTGTATGATAATTATAGTTGGCGATACATGCCAATTGAAACAGTACATTTGTATTACGGATCGATGGCGCTTTTTGTTGACCCACCATGGTTGGTAACATAATAATGATACAATCAAATCAACTTGAAGGTATCTCATTAAGATTTGAGATTGTTTAAAATAGTCCAGCTTTTGTTTTAACATCAAACGTTACAAATACAGTATCGTAATTAACTATTTAAATTTAGATCACGATCATAATTTCATCGGAAATTCCAATAAGAAGTTATTGCATACACAATACCAAATGAAAAAACTCTTGTTAAATTCATTCATGATACTGACTGATTTAACAATAATAATATTAATTTTATTTGATCCACAGATACAAAAATAAAACACACAACACACGTACCTAATGAAATGAGTACAGTTTTAAACTAAACATAAAATAACATTGGACTCGGGTCTTGGAAGTTTCAATGAAGTTACAAACTAGAAGGGTTAATAATGAACTTTTTTTGTATTACCTACCGATATTGCATCAATTGTTTGTAATAAATGTGCTTCATATAATTTTAAGCTATTGCATAGCTTCTATCGCGGGCCTTGAGCGTGGAGACCGAATCCAGAAATTCCGTAACGAAAAAACCTAACACCCCCCCCCTCCGACCGGCACAGCGGTGATACTTTTAGTTTTTCCATCTATCGATAAATACCAGAACTTTTAATGACTTTTTGAAATATCACGCGCAATAGCTTTACCGCGGCAGTCTCCGAGTGCCACACGTAATTTTTTTTATTATAGTATATAGTATAATATGTAGCATAGTGTAAGTAGTATATTACATGTAGTATATCATATTAATATCATATGAAATTACAGGCGCATGAGACATTCCACCAGACATTCGTCTCAGAGTTACGGGCGCATACGATGCGACTTGAGTTTTGTCATACCAAATAGGGGAGGACCCAAGTCGCATCGGTTGTTATGGGCCGAGGTTACCACTTAACACCAGGTGGGCCGTCGGCTCGTTCCGTATCTCAATCACATAAAAAAAAACATATCCATATAACTTTATACATTACATATGATGAAAATCATTTTAGAAATACCTATTAAGATGCTTTTAATAAGAGTTTTTTTATTATATTTCGAGATAAGACGGGGATATTTATTTTCCGGTACCCTCCAGTCAATTTATCGTCGAGCGCGTCACATCGGCCTGTTTATGAACTAGCAGCAACTAGAAGTGGCAACTTGGCTAAAGCATTTAGACAATTAAAAGAGCTCAGTAACTTAATTTATAACTTGCGGTTAAATTGAAATTGTCTGAGAGTAATAACTTTAGGATATTGTAGTTTTCGATAATTTTAATTTACCTATTAAATCTATGTTTAGAAGGGCATACATCATTTTGTGCATCTTAAATATCTTAAAAGTTTAAACATATAATTTGCATTCCTCTAATTTCATCACTGATATATATATCTTTACATGTACCTACGTTTTATAAAAACGTCACACACTATGAGAGGGCAACTGCCTTATTCAAATTAACGATCTGGAACTGAGAACAGTGGCAACATGACAGACAAAAATTCGCAATTATGTAGAGCGGGCATACATACAGCGCGGGCGGCGGGCGGCGCTGGCGGCCGACTCGGCGAACCGCAACGAAATGTCTTTGTTTTTGGCCAAATTAAAGTTCCACATGGAAGTCGTCGTTTCAATAATAACGGTGTAACGCAGCGGGTAATGACATCCGTTCAATTGGTGAAATATCTTGTAGGTATTCTTAACGGTTTCACATTAATATCATCATTACCTACGCCACGATCTGTAATAGGGACACTTCAAATTGTTGATATCTAAATGTTCCAGAAGCGGACAATATGAATAAAACACTAATTATGTATGCGAAAATTGTTTGGTTGGATTTAATATCCTTCACACCAAAACTAGAGCATCTAGAGAAAACTATGGCTGCGTATTGAACATAGGCGGTAGATGACGGCCTGCAAGAAGGTTACTTTTCATCCGCCACGGGGAGAAGCTAGTATTTCAGTTATAATAATTCCCAATTATAAAATATATAAATCCCGATATCGGATCGGATAAAGAAAAGCTGGCTCTGGAGAAATAGCTGTTATAAATTTGGGGAATTTTCATATTTTTTATGGGGAATTTTATTATGAGCTCCGAGTATATTATTGTTGTTTGATCAGTGAACAGCACAACAGAACCACCGCGATACCAAACAAACTCCAAAGCTTTAGATAAACATATATCCGTGCAAGCCTAGTACGCTTTTAAGGCACGATCGTGGGAAGAGAGACGTTAAACTTCTATGTAATTATCCGAACGCATGAAAGTCAGTGAACGAACTGTGTTAAACTTGCATATCATGTGTGTGAAAGTTGTCTTCAATGGGCTGGACATTCACATGTATGAAATACGATTATTTTACAACCTAAAAACCTGTAAATATTACTTTACCATACTGAAACATGCACAAATGAAGTAGTGTGTAGCCCATGAGTGTGTCAAGCACACGACGCGATCAACTTGGATAAGATTTACGATTAGTTGAGCTACCTGTCTACACGTCTCCAGTATCTACTGGAGTCGTCACCCATCAAACTTAATATAATTGTGAAGTTAAAACCTGTATTGCTTAAATGCCAGAGATGAACACACAATTTATGAACATCGGGTCTTGACATTACTTCTCTAATGCGAATCTAACACTATCCCTGGATGACATACCTACGTATACAAGACGAGTAATTTAATGTCTCACACTACAGTTATTTTCCCAGTAAAATGTAGGTAGCAGGCAATAGATTATAAACTAAACTTATTTGTGGCTTCAGGTTGCGAAAGACAAATTAGCAACAAGGCAAAGATTTAATGTAAGATATGATGTATCGGAAATACAATGAGATGACCGATAACCGCTTTTTATAGTCATTATTCACCCTCATGAAGTCGCGCAATAGATATTTCGGGTGTCAAGAAACTATTAAATGATCACATTGATAATTAATCATTGTTTTTGTAGCAAAAGGATATCTAATGCTGGAATTTTGCAACGGTAGTTCGACGATAAAGCGTCAAATTGACTTTGATTTAATGTTATCTATGCAAATTAAAGCGACTGTCGTAAAAAATTGTGTGTCACCAGTAATACAACCATCTCTACACCTATCTCTAGCCATAAATGCGTCGTCGCTTCGTGTCTCAGAGGACTACGAATAAAAACTGACAAATTCGGAACTCTAAGATACCAGAGGATACTCTAAGGTAATGAAAAGTGCGACACTGAAAGATGCCTTAGTTTTCTTTTAATCTAAAAGTGTAATAATTTCCCTTATGAAACATTAAAATAGCTTCAGACAACGAGAACACAGTGTTACCTCAAATTATATAAACGATTTGAAATGTGAAATTGTTATTAGGTAGGTACATTTTATCTGAGGACGCTCAAAGTTGCAACACCCTATAGGTATCTACCCTGTGAAAAATGAATGATATGGTCGGATTTCATAATCGATACTGCAAAAACATTAGCTCAAGAGATTGTTGGTCTTCATGGGTGGTCGAACTAGGCGTAACTCAGGTACACGCAAGCGCAGATTATTTATTGTTAGATCTGTTAATCGCGTTCTTGTGTCTGTCAGATAGGCAACTCAAAAACCTGCAATGAAAAAGTGAATGCTAACAAATCTGTACAATATTTGATGACAGTAAAAGAGATAATCCAACACACGTCCGAATTATACATAACGTAAGATTTATTTATGAATAAATGTATCTTAACTGTTTGTTGGTTAACTTTTGTTTGAGAAATATAAATTCTTAGTTGAATACCACCTACGTAATTATCTCTCATTGTTTGGGTAAAGGGTTAATTGCACCGCGCTATCTTGAGCCAAGCCTGGGATCTTTGATTAGGATCGTGGACGAGTTTACCGGAAGGACGGCGCGGCGGCGCGGGCGGCGCGGCGGCGCGGGCGGCGCGGGCGGCGGACGGGAGACAATGCTCAGGTATTTGCACCGAGCGCGGGCACATCCGTGGAATGCCTCTCATGGAGATTGTAATTAGAAGGCGGGCGCGGGCGGGTGGTTCACTGACGTATCTGGCGATCACGTGAGAAATGTTGCGCCGCCGCCCCGATAGCTGTTGCTGACAGCTTCTTCTTCTTCTTCGTCGAGTCACCGGTTCTGTCGAACCAGTGTGGTGAAAGGATTGTAAGTGCGCCTCAAAGAGGCTCCTTTCGTGCACTCGACACGTGTCTTCGAATTTTTAGTTCTAGGACATGTCGGTTTCCTCGCGACGTTTTCCTTCACAGTTGCTGACAGCGATAGCGCACGACACATGGCTGACGTGTATGATGGTGCAAATGCTTAATTTGGGTATCAAGTTATTTTCTGAATGTGATAATAGGTCCTTATAACATTCTTCATTCGACTGGCCTCACAGCTCAGTCGGTAGTAACCCTGCCTTCTACGCTGTAGGTCGTGGCTTCGATTCCCCCCAGGACAAACATTTGTGTGACCAATATAGGTGTTTGTTCTGGTGTCTGGGTGTATCTGGGATATGTATTATATGTATGTATTTACAAAAAGAAGTATATCAGTTGTCTGGTTTCCATGATACAAGCTATTCTTAGCTTACTTTGGGGTTAGATGGCGCTGTGAGACATGTCCACCATTATTAATATTATTATTTATTCTGTCAATACGGGTGACACTATAGTTTCAACTGTTGAAATCATGGCGTTACCAACAACAAAAACTATTGTATCTGAAACTAACGAATTGACGAGTCCACAATACACAAGAACGGAACAGTTTTAAGAACAGTCAAGTCAGTTACGTCAAGTACGTAACCAGGAAAATGTGTAACAGATGAAGATTCTGTTTCATAACCTGCGGTAGGTAAATACGTACAATTTTAATGTGTAATTACATACATATAAATCAATAGTTCAGTCATCATCAATGTAATTATACGTTCGGATTGATTGCGAGTGGCGTGTGGCGATTCGCAACACGCCCGCAGGGTGTATACGGTGTAGGCTTGCGTTGCGTTGCGGCCGAGTGGTATCAATGTGGTTCGCGGTAACTGTTGATAATTAAGAGTGGTCGTTTAATGGCGGTTGACGGTAACGGCCCGTGCGCCGAGTCCGGCCACTTCCGCGCTACGCCCACAGCGACAGCTGACGCGAGACGCGACGCATATACATATCCAGTGTCAACTTGTCAACTGAGAGCGTGGTGGTCTAGCGGTACTGACTCCCGAGTTTCAATCCGGAGGTCGCCGGTTCAAATCCCGACGTGCACCTATGAGTTTTTCGATTGAAAGATTTATGTGCGTAATACCAAGTTCTCAAAACGGTGAAGGAAAACATCGTGAGGAAACCGACATGTCCTAGAACTAAAAATTCGAAGACATGTGTCGAGTGCACGAAAGGAGTCTCTTTGAGGCGCACTTACAATCCTTTCACCACACTGGTTCGACAGAACCGGTGACTCGAAGAAGAATACTTGTCAACTTTGCTAGTGGAGATTTGTCTAATACTGCCAGATAGCGTTGGTAGGTTCATTATGTGATAAAGTTACGGAACGACCAAACGGTAGACCTGGTGTTAAATGGTAACCTCT
This sequence comes from Chesias legatella, assembly GCA_947359385.1. Taxonomy (NCBI): domain Eukaryota; kingdom Metazoa; phylum Arthropoda; class Insecta; order Lepidoptera; family Geometridae; genus Chesias; species Chesias legatella. The sequence continues at coordinate 227,500 of OX375777.1, forward strand.
GCCTTAACAAGCAATAGGTACGATTTGGGTCCTCCCCTACTTAGATACAAGACCCAAGTCGCATCGTATGCGCCCGTAACTTTGAGACGTGAAGGTGGAATGCCCCATATTCCTGTAATTTCATCGGCAACCGGAACACAGCTTGGCGGCAGAAATAGGTATGGCGGCAGTACTGCGCCAGACGAACTTGGCATAAGTTCTACTGCCACTAAAGGTAAAAAGTGCTAAAAAGTAAGGTATGATGCGAGTTGGAATTTCAATAGTAAACTATGAAAGTAAAGTTATGAGGCTCGGAACGATATCAATCATAGTGAAAAGCAAATGGCAGACGTTGAAAAATAACCGCAACCCGCGATGCGTCCATATTGCAAATGTGTACTAAATATTTATGTCTGTTGTATTTTTAACATACCTTTCCATAAACAGTACGAAAATGTCTCGCAAATCATCAGACAGGCCGACTTTCTTATAACAGATGCTTATGTCATCTGTATGAATAATACTCGGTATGAGAAACGTCTCGTCTCTATCGTCTACGAGCAAACACATGAATTATTTGCATTTTTTGCTACATCTGATATTCCTCCTTTTCTTTCCTTTTATTATTCCTCCTGAGATCCTCACAGGCGCGCGCGTATCTGGCGTAATAAATGTGTTTATGATATCACCAAAATGGTTTCAGGGATATGATCAAACGGTGTTGAGTAAGCTAGATATGCTAGATGGTGAACACTGGAAAAGGCAATACCGGCGCGGGCGCAGCGGCGCGGCGCGGGCGGCGGCGGCGGCACTGCGACCACACGATTGTGTTTCAGGCATTCTGAGTAGAGTTGAGTTATCGCTTGTCGTCCGTCGGGCCCTTTGCCTTGGGATCGGATCGGCTTCCGGGAGCGTCGCGTGCCCTCACCGATGCGACGGGAGCATGACGCCCGCGGCCCTTTTCAAAATGCTAATGTTCCAACGATACGCCGATACTGGAATCACATGCAATATAGAAACTAAACGAGGCATCAGCCGCGAGCCGCGCGCCGCGAATACCGAAGCGTTTGAATATTTACAAACGATAGAAATCATTGGAAAAGATAACAGTTATGGTCACAATCCGCGACCTATCCCAAGCGTATTACCATTAGGTAGGAACCGACTTGATACCACGTTATCCACTCTGCACCAACGACAATCGCATACCATTCGTTAAATATTCAAATAGATAATGAATTGCATGAATAAAATCCATTAAATCTAAGATTAATTTCATACTCGACTCACCTCACAGTTCAGTTTGTAGTAACCCCGCCTTCTGCGCTTAGGTCGTGGGTTCGATTCCCACCTAAGACAACATTTGTGTGACGAACATAGATGTTTGTCGGGCCTGGATATTAATATGCATTTATATGTATGTATTTACAAAAAAAAAATGTAAGTTTTCTATCAGTCATCTGGTTCTCATAATACAAGCTATGCTTAGCTATTTTGGGGCTAGATGGCGCTGTGTGAAATGTCCACTAATAAAAAAGAAAAATGTATTTATATCTATATAAAAAAGAAATATATAAGACGTGAATATAATGTAGGCTTAGATAATTAATCATCGACTTATATTAAACCTAAATAAGGGAACAATGCAATAAACTCGGTGTCTGTCCGTCTTGGGCATTTTTGTGACAAAGAAAGTGTCATTTGGGGGCATAGTTTAGTGAACACCCAAATCGAAGGAAGTCTTTAGGCAAATAATATCATGACTTATGGTATTCGTAACGCTAAACCACCATAATACAACATATTTTGTTACTTTTATTTTAAACTCATTATAAATCAACCGTATGATAGATTGAAGCTCATTCACTTTCGCCAAAGGGCATCATAACCTGGAGATGTTTTTGTAAAATTACAAACACTCGAACATTTTTTTAATGCAATGTAAAAATCTATAAGTAGATAACTATGTTTTATAAGTCGTTAGTAGTTCTTAATCATTGAGGGCTCGTTATTTTGTTTCAAATATATTTGTGCACTAAATATAATTAAAAGAAAACATCAAAGTATTGTTTCAAATAAAAAATAATCATTTGACTAATCTTTAAATTTATTTAGGTTGAATTGATGTTTTTATTATTTTTTTGCGTTTACGCAGTAAAATAATGTTACTCAAACAATGCTGACGAAGTAGAATGAATGGGGCTAAATAGCAGAAAGTGTCACTTCACCTCTCCCCAATTCGTGTTAGAGAAGTTAAGATAAGCAACGAAACACTCACCACGTAAACGCGGTAAACGCGGTGACAGAAGAACCACTAGTACCAACTGTACAAATAAATAATAGACCGCAACACCTCCAGGCGCAAGTTACCATTCGTATCCAAATAACGCTTTCCAATTCTATAAAGTAATGGAATCTAGCCAGACGCAACAATAAGAGGAATGCATTAACAAATCGCACCTAGTACGTGATCGACCGCGGCTCCGTTCGATTTAATCACATTAATTGACACAACCGTTAACACATAATGACCATGTATTGTGGAAATAATTTGATAATATTTCAAGTCCCAATAGCGTGTGGTGCGTGCTGAAAAAACCCGCAACTATCTACCAGATACCAGCAGAGACGAACACGGTCTCAGTGGCCGCTGCATATTTGCGAACAATGCTCTAAAACATGGCTAACAATTTTATTCCCCGCTATATAATCTAAGACGTATTACACGTAATGACCTAAGTGCTTTTGTGCGAATTAGACTGAATACAACGACCATCGACCGCATAAAACCCTAAGTTTTTGTTTCGTTCCTGGAATCTGTCAATAGGAAGGCTGTGTGGTATTTTTGTAATTTTTAAGCTGCAGTATTTAAAATACTATAGATTTGTCTATGAAAACTAGCATGAGGGTACGCCGTTATGTATGATAGGAACAGCATGAATATGAGAGGACATCGTAAATGCCAGATTATGGGTTAAGTATTATGTATGTTTTATTTAAGTTCTTGTGCTATTTGTGATTTATTGCAGGGGATATGTAAACATAATTTATAAGCCGGCTTATCCTGCTCTACGTTTGATTGCCAGCTGCATTTGAATGTACAACAATCATAAATTGGTTTGAAATTCAGCACTAAAGTAAACTATTCCAAGGACTAGATCTGACATATCCGACATAATAAGTATCTAACGGTTAATATCGATCAAATTATGGCGTCTCTAGGTACATTAGCCACGATTGCAGGCCGAGGTGAAAACATAACAAGTGTGAACCCATCATTTTTATCAAATTATCTGGGGCAATGAACTAGAAATGTTTTAATAATTGGCCGCGCAGTACAAATTTGTTACTTCCATCTGTTAATTTTAGCACATTATTGGCTAGTGTGTAGGTATGCGGTCGGTCGACAGCCTGCGGTTTACTGATGGAGTGCTTCTGTGGTGTGGAGAATGTTTTTTCTAATTTTGTGAAGATACTAGTGAACCCGCCTGCGACTTCGTTCGCGTGGTACCGCATTAATAATGGTTTACCTTCATCCTCTGATCAAGAGTTTTCAGTTATATTTCATCAATATTCATTTTACTTTCCCGTTGTTGACGTCCTTGGAATTCGAATAAAATTAAGGATCTTGTCGAAAATATTTAAGCGTATATACATATCTGATAAATAAATTCTATAAATACATTCTTTCAGTGCGCGGGAGGAAGAATGTAAAATTAAAAAATGCAAATTTGTAAGGACTCCCACACACTGTGCATTTTTGACTGTTCTAAAATGCTAATTTAGAATTACCTTTTTTTCTTCTTAAATTCTTGGTATGCACTAAAATCTCGAGCCAACTTCATCTGAAGTATTAAAAACAAATTTCAAGCTACCAGTTATATAAAAATTACAACATAACATTTAGCACATTATTCCTATTAGACGTGGGTTGGTAAAAAAAAACATATTTAAGGAATACAATTTTTAACCAAAGGTTTCTTCCTTAAAATTCTTTTCCAAAAAATCGCTTGCACCTATACGCATTAACACAAATATACGTTCTAAGTTTAAAGTATATAAGAGCAGCCGTTGAGGCTGTGCGCTGTCTATATGTCAGTCAGACAGGAGCTTGTGTCTTTCTTATATATAACTAAAATGAATGTTGGTACGTCGGCAAATACAAGCACGTCAACGATTTACACGGAACTAAAATGACTTACGACTTTTTTATTGCCTCCAACATTCCTATAAAGTACATAGTAAAAAATAAATACTAGTTCACATCATAATTTTTGCAAAAGCAGACAATTTTAAAAGGAATGAATCATGACTCCGAGTCAGGTCAGAGGCCAACGGCTACTCAAAATGAGCCGGCGAAGAAATTGTATCTGAATATTTAATTTTGCATACTTTTTCAAATAACCTAAGGTAACATTTAAATGTAACGTAATCATGGCAGCGAAACGTGACGCCGATAAACAGTTAGGTGTGGAGCTGGTCGCGGGACGAAGTGCCGACAAGTAGGAGTTTGCCTTCACGTAATGTATTTATCGGATATCGTGTGTATCAGCGCGGGCGCGGGCGCGGGCGCCTAGGGACACGGGCGCGAGGAAGCGGGCACAGCCGGCATCGGCGATACCTCCCTCGATACGGGACAGTGCTCACTCCCTTACATAAATTCGGTGTACGGCAATCGGATATTATTATTCAATCGTACGATCCAAGTTCGCGAGAGGGCCATAAGTCACGGCGAGCGACGCGAACGCCGCCGGCCGCCGTGAGCGGTGGCGCACGACCGCGATGCTTTATCATCCTTGAGCACCGCTACCCGGTACCCGGTACCCGGTACCCGGTACCCGGTACCCGCTACCTCCAATACGCACCCTTTCACGCATCAATCCAACTTCAACATATGATACAACCAAGTATCATGACTGTGGGAAACCAGATTTAATGAAGTAAATGAAAATCAAATATCTTTATCGATGAAACCTTTCTGAAAAGAAGGAGGTAAAGAAAGGAGGCTTTATCATGAGTATCAACTCCAACACTGTTGTTTATGACTTCATTATCAGTTCAAGAGCCCCTTTTTGCCGAAACAAAGTAACTGGTTTTGCTCCGAATGGGCAGTCACTCATTTAGCCATTAATCATTTTCGTGGTACCGAGAAGCGGTATGGAGATCAGGCAAATTAGATAAAAACTACTGTTTTGACCATATAATGATGTTCAGGTACCCGCAGTACAAACTGCTCGCAAATGCGTGTAACCTAGTTGTTCTTCAACTCTGCATATTACCTTCCCGTCATCAGTTACTTCAACTATAAACAATTTAATGGTTTAAATATATGTATCCATTACATGATTATTGATTGGAGAAATATAGAAAAACATATTTTAAGAACTGAAATGCAAGTTCGTAATACGATGAGGAAGCCATTGTTAATTAAACTAATTAACAGTACAATTGCGGTACATCCTCAATATATCAAGTCTCTGGGGCCAGCGATTCATATTATCAGTCAGTCAGTCAGGCAGGAGTCGGGACATCCACTTTTATAACGAACTAGCCGAATCCGCCAATCATTGTACACTGCCCCATAGGTAAAATGAACACCAATAAACATATTTAATGATATAACACTTAAATAATATATAAGAAATAACTTGGTTTTAACACCATTAGGTACCACATACATACATAATGTAACACTCGTAGGATGAAATGATGTTGGGTGCGCTTGCAAGCGTTATTCCACTTTATTTAACAAATGCTTTACATGTGCTTTGCATTTGACTGGTCTCATAGCTCAGTTGGTTAGTAACCCTGCCTTCTGCGCTGTAGGTCGTGGGTTCGATCCCCACCCAGGACAAACATTTATGTGACATTTGTAACATTGATGTTCTGTGTCTGGGTGTTAATATGTATTATATGTATGTATTTACAAAAGAAACGTATATAAGTATGTATATTAGTTGTCTGGTTCCCGTGATACAAGCTATGATTAGCTTACTTTGGGGCTAGATGGCGCTGTGTGAAATGTCCACCTTTATTTATTAATTTTATTTATGTGCCCGCACTTCATATTAGCGGTAACCGATGCCTGTTTTAGATACATACCTTCTACGAGATATTGGCTTAGTTAGTTAGTTCCCGATTTAGACGGCGGCGGCGGGCGGCGGCGGGCGGCGGCGGGCGGCGGCGTGTAAGCAAATGTGCGCAACTAACTTTAGTACTGGTCAGCGGAGCACGCCCAAAGCCACTAACACTTCGTGGAATACACTGTAAGGGCAAATTCTGAGAGCTCTGTCTGATAAAAATGACTACTAAGGCACCGGCACCGCCTTCCTAGTTGTTAATGCAGATATGTATGCAGTTGTAAATTGCAAGTTTCCGGTAAAATGTATTAGCTAATAATTACGACGTGTCAAGTGACGCAAATTATTCACCTTTATTGTTAGTTCATATTTCATATTATTCATTTTATATTTTTATTTAATTTTACGTTTGGTAACGAAGTGAACAAAGATATAAATGCAACAAAAACAGATGTAAATCGACACTCACTAAATTCCATCAGTATAAAAATTCCCAAACTTGTACCAAAATGTATCATTACTCGTATATCGTAGTGTAATGAGACAAACTATAGCCTGTATTAGCAAATATTTGTATCATGGTGAAATGGACGCATGCCGGTCAAAATAGTTTTATCTTTGAGTTATAAAAAGGCTATTTCAATTTTAAATCGGTTAGTTAAATGCATCTTCATTAAGGACTTGTATTTTTAGCGAATCTTCATTTATTTAAATGAAACAAATGTTGTGTAGGACGGTGATAAGTAAAAAGAAAGAAGTATTAAAATTTGTGATAACGAACGATACAATTTATGCTTGTTTTGAATTCTCGCAGCTTGACTTTTTTATTTATTATAAATTGTTGGCGAGGGCTTCAATATCTTCAATTAATTGAAATTTATTCCGCTTGCAACACTGACATTACTTAGAGCAAATAAGTGTAAATAAGTTATTTGAAATCTTATTAAGTTTATTTTGTACGCAAAACTAAAAAAGTAAATGTGAAGAACTGAATCAGGTTTAACATAAATAATAATACTTAACAGATTGCTCGTTGAGTGCATACACATAGTTTTATTCATTAATTCTTGTAATAGATAGATAGATAGATAAAGACATTTATTTGTAATGCAATTTATAATTATTATTATGGCAACATTTACCAGTTACATGAACCAATTTTTTCTAGAACACATTTCGTCCCTAGGCGAAAACGAAGATCGAAACAGTATGAATAAATAAATTTAAATATTGGTGGTTTGAACACACTGTTGCGTAAGGTTCCTAAGGTAGTAACGACCGATGACTTTTTATAAAATGTTGTCAATAATACAATCACTTTGTCTCAACACATATGAGATCTCTGGTCGAGTGTGCTCTCAGTACTCGTTCTCAATTTACATGAGATGACCGTCCGTCTTCATAAAATAAAATAACTCATTTCGTTCCATAGGCGAAACCATAGCCTGTTAGTTGTACGTCTTGATGAGGAGAGAGTGATAGATGCTGTATACAGATTGAATATTTCACATTACTTCACACGGCCAGAACCAATCATCCCGTTATCGATGCACTACAATTATGCACCGCTCACCAAAACTTAATCTAACGTATGATTTAATAGTAAAATATGAGCGGATAGACACCGAGGTGTTAACTATAGCCTGCAACGTTCAATATACGTGTTATTATGATATTATTCCCGCTTGTTTCAATGTTATGCGTCGTTACTTTTTTTTTTATGTGATGGAGATACGGAACGAGCCGACGGCCCACCTGGTGTTAAGTGGTAACCTCGGCCCATAACAATCGATGCGACTTGGGTCCTCCCCTACTTGGTATGACAAGACTCAAGTCGCAACGTATGTGCCCGTAACTCTGAGTCGTGTAGGTGGAATGTCTCATGTGCCTGTAATTTCACCGGAAACCACACAACTGTTACTGTCAGCAATCGTAGTAGATTTACAAAATATTACGAAATTTGTTTTGAAAACTGCCGATGTAATTACGTCATGGGTAAGACGATTTCAGGTTTCGTTTTTCTCTATATTTCCTTATATTTTTCCCCAATATTTTTATGGAATACATAAATTGACCCTGCAAAAACATGCAATTTTACTAATAAATAATGACAAAAATGTTTTCACTGAAGCCTTCCTAAGACGTCAGTGGTGACGTAATTTTGGCGTATTTATTAATTCTTCAATCACTACGCAGCCATACAAATTCAGGATTTAAGTTATACAACTAACCCTACACAAGAAACTCCTTCAAAATTGAGTCATTATAGAAATAGAACCGAACATAGAGGCAGATAGCTAAACATTATAAAACCATGATTGTATATTTACTAAATGGAAAAAGTCTTATGAGCGCAAAAAGCCTTAATTTCATCATTGAGAACACGGTGACACTACGGATAATATTAAGCAGCTTCGTCTTTAGTAACTGACATTATCTCATTAAGTTTTCTCATGGTCAAGCGGCCAGACAAAAGGAGCATAATCAACCGAGCAAAGGATCGGCTGACACGCCATTACACGGCCAGGGAAGGCGATGGAGGAAGCGTGCTGTACTCAAAGTCAAAGTCAAAGTCTTTTTGACTTTGACTTTGACTTGAACTTGCAGCTGATTACAGCTGTACTCCATTCGGTGATCACTGAACAAATATATTATCCAACCGACTTCAAAATGAGTAGTACTCAAATATATCAACTTTTATTTGTTGTACACGTGTATATATCCGCTATTATGTATTTTATCATTATGGTAGGTAAACTTGTTGAATGCTAAAGGGAATATCTATTTAAACATTTATCAGTGGTCAGCTGACCTGACCACCCTAAAATATAATTTGCCGGTTAAACATTTAAAGGGCCGGATGGAAGAACAGACCGGCTATAGTCAATGTTTACCGCGGGAATATGTGAGAAATACAATCCGCCTGTGCCCATAGTTGTGCGCAGTCCCTTAAGTTACGAGATCATTGCAACACATACACGCTAATTGCAAACGTACAAGTCAATCAAATAAAATTTAAGTGGGCCGTTGTTTAGTGGGCGCAAATATAAGCGTTAACTTACACAGCGTTTGTGCGTTGCTTTCATATGCTATGCCACAAGAAACCCAACGTTCAAGCATGAGAAGCAAGTAATTACGTAAGTGTAAAAAGTACGTACTAAAGTTAAACGCTATAAACTTCAGTAACGCATATTATACATTTTGGCCGGACATAAGCTTGCCGGACGGCCGAGAGCCGGACACTTGGCGACCGTTCTCGCAGGTAGCGTGAGAAATACGCCCCGGGACTGTGCCGAAGCGTGCGCACCCAATTCCTTATGCAAATGCCGCATCTACCTACACCCCGGTGACATCTACGGAAGCTACGGCTAAACACCGTCTCGTGTGCTTCTTCAAATTAATTGGAGGAATACAATACTGACTTAACCTCAGACGGTGGGCTAACTTACCTCAAAAGTACATTACGCATTGCCATAAAAAGGATTTTGGTCATAATTAAAGGACGGAACATTCGTGAGAGAGCTGCTCCAACATTGCGGTGCAAGTTCAGCATTAACGTGGAAATACAAATATTGTGTAAAACAGACGAGCGACCACAATGTGTTCTCATGTGTCTGCATGAGGAGATGTACACCCGTCACACTGCCTACCGCCTACCACATGATAACGATCAACTCTCCACCAATATAATAGTCTTTTAAGAGCAGTAGAACTCTCGCCAAGTTCGTCCGGGGAAGTACTGCCACCATGCCCTTTTCTGCCGCCAAGCAGTAACGCGTTCGCGTTACTGTGTTCCGGTTTGAAAGGTGTGGTTGCCAGTGAAATTACAGGCACATGAGACATTACACCTTCACGTCTCATAGTTACAGGCGCATACGATGCGACTTGGGTCTTGTCATACCTAGTATGGGAGGATACAAGTCGCATCGGCTGTTATGGGCCGAGGTTACCACTTAACACCAGGTGGGCCGTCAGCTCGTTCCGTAAATGTATTACATAAAAAAAAATGTAACACTATGCAATTGAAAGGCATTCTTGAGCACATAAACTTTGAAACACCTGCTACGCGGCGCGGCGCGGCGCGGCGCTTACAATTGTGTGCATTTATTTGCTCTCGATTGTGGTATTGTCTATTGGCAATTAATTTATCCACAATAACTCGTTTAACCTTTACAGATGAATGATATCAGTTGCCGTGGGAACTCTGTCAGTACCACAAGCCCCAGCCGGCACCCCGCCCGCGCCCGGCCCGCGTGCGCTACCTACTTCTATTACCGGATGATAATAGAGTTGAAAGCCACATCGGTAGGGTTGGCAATATCTAAAGGTCAAAAAGCTAGCATTTGAATAGGTTGTAGGCCAAACATTATGCAAAAGTACATGAATAAGCTTATCAATTTGTTACTGTTCTGTATAAGGAGTCATTTGGCGTGTTTAGAGAACATTTAAGCAAAGCGTCTTTGATGTTGATAAATAGAAAATGTGTATCGCTACAATATGTACGGGCGCACCCTATGTTTAGCATAATATTGTTTCGTAAACTTAAGAGATTGAGCCTGGAAAAAAGAAATGTCTGTACCTCGTTGCGAGCTCATTGCATACGTGATTACAGCCCTCTATCGCAGTATCAAGTCGAGCTTTAAAGAGGCGGCAAATGCACTTTTATTACTTTATTGGCAGCATCAGAAAGGGACCAGATCCGTCTTTATACGGCGGATCACAATGGCGTTCTATAACGACACGTCCTGCTCGTTACCATCCTAACAATCCATGTCGCCAAGAATCACCTCCCCCATTATACACAAATGCAGCGTAAGTGCGCAATAAAAGCAAAAATTTGCGAACAGACTCGTTTTTATGCGCTATTCTCTTCCACTCAGATTGGAAAAACCGATGCAAGAGGGGCATTCGGCCACTGAATAGTTCGTTTGTAAATGCATCGCTTAAATTATCAAGTACGTACATCAAGAGGGTAATTAAATGAATTAAGATGTCGTTAGAGATAATTCGCAGGTCGCTACATCTGCGCCGGACTGCCGGTACACTTGATGCCGCTGTAATTTGTTTCTTTTGCTCGATCGTATTTTAATATCGGGAATGAAGAACGTAATAAAAAATAATGCAACTAGCTCGTGCCATTGTGATCCATTCCATCGCAGAGATGACAGGCGATGAGAGCAGATGTCTGGCGCGGCGGCGCGGCGGCGCGGCGGCGCGGCGGCGCGGCGGCGCGGCGGCGGCGTACAGATCGACTCCGACAGCCGGGATGATATTGTTGGAATTACAAGCGTTGTAATCACGGAGAATGCGCGCGAGCTCGCGATTCGGCCCCACAATGGCTGTAGTGTCACGCCGCGGCGAGCGCCGATCACGACCGCGACATCGGAAATCAATAATCGGATGATTTAGCCACCGCGCCTCGTGCGAACCTGATTAGACACGATAATGCTGGCCGGCCGCATCTCCACTAACAGAGGTTGCGGCCGGTAGGTTATCCAACTTCCAAAGATGTACAACTGTATTATTTCATGAATAACGGAGTGACATATATTGAATGATATCCATCTCATGATACCGCGCACGACGCGACGCGACGGTCCGACTTACAGTAACATGTATCAGTGATCATAAATAGGCTTTTTACTGTTGAGTATTCTGGTAGTGTAATAATACACTTTGTGATGTTTCAAAGCAGACATTATACGCGATAACGTCTCGTATGTAGGTTGATCCGTGATCCGATGAAGCAGGATTCAATGGAAATGGAATAAATAGCGGCAGGTAATGATTATTTAGTAACTGTTCACTGGCTCATATCTACAGATTCAAAAATGATAAAAATCTATCGGGGTTACTCTTTAAACTGATATTATTGATGTGAAACATCTATAGCCGCACGTAAAACCGATTTCTGGCGTGGCGACGCGTCGCCACGGCATGCGTTGCATATTACTTTTACAAAATAATTTCGATGTTTCACATCTGCCAGGCGTCCCGTGACGGCTCACATTTTTTTTCCACAAGTTTGTCTTTACAAATTGTCAACATAAGACCACCACATAGGTATAATGTAGTGGCTTTATGCTAGGTATAAAAAAATACTGTATCATGTTAGAGAAACTTCAGGAAATCTACGAGTAAACAACCATAAGATTAACTACGTCTGAAGTAAGTGCAAGCCGGGCGGGCGGCGCGGCGCGGCGCGGGCGCAGCGATTAGAGGCGATAACTAAGTGAACTATTTGTTTGGATGATAGTTTCCGAGACTAAACATTAATGCATGTTTACCTCGCAGCGGTTCCTCCGACCACTTCTCAATCTGTATTTGACAACTTTTCAACATGGGAACATAAATCTCAACAATGTTTAACCCAGATCACTGCAGTTTATACGTTGAAGAGTTACAATGTCAGAGAATGTAATGGCTACAAAGATAGTCTATTTCACTTTAATATCATTTACCACGTGAAAGCCCGATTCGTTATTTAATAGCGTACATAGCATGGAATTATTCAATTTAGATGGAATCAAACATTGTATGGAAAAGGTCCGCGTATCGTCCGCAACTCATCATTTACTTAATGCCGTAATGTTATTGCACAATGGGAGCGAATGCCCGGATTGCGCTTAGCTGGAACAAAGCCTAATTACATTTCGTGAGGTATCAATGAGCGGCGCAATTACGACAGAGCTCACAAGCTCTATGTAATCTATCTGAGCTGGGAGAGTATTTTCCGATGGTTTCGCCAAGGTATGCATCCAGAATAATCTACCATTACCATGATTTATATCGGAAGGATCGCGGTCCGGCAGGGTTAATGACAGAGTGCGGCGCGGGCGCCGGGGACGCACACACGGGGCTTCGGTTCAGAATCACGGAGCGCTGAGCGACGCCCGCGCCGGCGCCGACGCGACGGGCTCGTGTGAGGCTCGCTTGCGTGCCACAAGCCAGCCCTACATTGTAGTTTAGCCGCTGGCACTTCAAGGCGTACCCACATAATACTTATTTGTTTTTATTTTTACTATAATTAAGATCGAAGAGGTGGATGGGAATAGTATTTTACCTATAGTCGAACGCATTAGGAATTTTATAGTTCTGCATTAATTGAATAGTAATGAAGAAGATCGTTGAAACCATTTTTGTACATAGATAGGGAATAGGTAAGCTGAGACCACCGTAGACTTCAGCTGTGCATACACTCGTTGCTAGGAACAAGAACTAATAAATTAACCTCATAGTACAGTAAGCTGCAATCAGCGTATTTAATGCTCTATTTAGATGAAGGTAATGATGTCTCAATGATTGGTCGGAAGCAAGGAAACATTCGATGCAACGAGATTAGGTTATAACCAACAAACTACCAGTACATTGGCGTAAACACAATACACGATTTTTAAGTTGCTGAAAGGAGTAAGCTAAATCTATATATATACTCGTATGAGTCCATGTATTTAATATTTGTATGTTGTATAATGCACAGTACATTATTGTATTATGCACGGTATAAAAAAGTCCAAACGCATCCCTAGGTATGCAAATGTTCACAGATAATTAATGTTACAAGCAAACAGTCTTTTGTCCAAAATTCGCTCAAAACGTTATTTGCGTTTTTCTCCTCCGCGCCCCAGATGTAGTAAAGGATGACAAGTAACGAGATAAATGGGATCGACGGACTCCAAAATTCATTTATTCGTTATATCGTAACACAGACTTACAGTTCAAATAAAAATATGTTAATGACGAAATCTAGACTGCCTGACGCACAGACAACGCCCAGCTATTCATTTTGTATATATCTTTTGTGAGTTTTGGTATTTGGAGGATGCTTTCCTCATAATACGTTATACGAGAGTAATATAAAACAAATTATCAACGGGCGGGCTTTATGTTTATATTAATAATTGATATAATCCAGTTTCTCCTAATAACAGTAGGTAATTATCCTTTGAATCCCTACATTTGTCCTCTAGATGGTGCGAAAGGAGCAACCCAAATTAGCAGTAGAACTTGTGCCAAGTTCGCCCGGAGAAGTACGTAAGCCACCACACCTGGTATCCCGCCACCAAGCAGTAATGCACTCGTGTTGCTGTGTTCCGGTGAAATTGCAGGCGCATGAGACGTAACATTTCCGTCTCGAGGTGAAGGACGCAACGCAATGCGACTTGAGTCATCTCGTACTTTGGTGGAGAGGACTTAAGTCGTATTGTTGTAGTCTCTGGGCGGCGGTTACCACTTAACGTCAGGTGGGCCTTCAACCCATTCCGTTAATTACATAAAAAAAAACGATTATTGTAATTGAATGTCGATTAAAATACCAAAGTCCAGTAACGTAAAGTAAAGTATTTGTAACAATGTTACAAATACATTCTGATGAAAATATGACTTAGACGTTACAAAATATATAAATTTCCTCTTCAATAGGACAGTTGCAAGATCCTATGAGAGCTCATATCAGATATTTTTGGGGTTATTAGATACATATAGCGCCAGCCTTTTTCTTAGGTCAACAATGTATTAAAACGATTATCACAGGGCTCTTTGCATTAATTATGCGTGCCTTTTATTGACTCAAGAACGAAGGGGCGGAGATGAGTAATCAGGTTTATCCAATAAAACACTTAAAACATTCAATTTACTCCATAATTTATCATCATTACTATGCCATCTAGTGTGGACACATTACACCGAGAGTAAAAACAAAGTTTAAATTGCTGGATGTCGACTGGCGTATCATCACACAGCTTGTAATTATCCAATTCGATAGTATAGTGGTTAAATGTATGTAATTTTGGTACGAGCTTCTCGACACCGAGTCTCGTCAATATATATAAACAATCCAGGATTAATGACTGATTGAGTCACAGACAACGCAATATAAGTAGGTGGGACTTGTACCAGTATCATGAGATAGTTTAAATTAGGAGGGCGCGTTTTTCATAGCGTGTATAATAAATAAAAATTAAAAATATTCATTCAGAGCGGGTAGGTAATAATCTTTTGCTGAAATGTTTTAAATTTCCAGTCTTAAATAATATATGAGCATAAAACTCACTAAAGATATATAAGCGCTATTAAATTTATTGGGTGTTTATTTTAAAGCAAAACAAAATAAGATGAATCTGGTATGTTACTTCTAAGATATAAAGAAAAATATTTAAGGTGTTGAATATTGTTTATATAGCGAATGTACTATAAAGTAAAGCGTTTCCAAAGCAACACTTCAATCCAGTTGGAATAAAAACTATGTCTACTGTCTGGCGAAACAAAAATAAGCGGTTAAGTGGAGTCTGAGTGCAAATGTGGAGTTGTGTGGAACAACGAACGAAATAAAAACGCTACAAGGCAATAATATATTGCACGTAACATGTCTCCGTCGAGGGAATATCACAGATCCGAAGCGAGGGCCGTCACGAGCTCATTACACGATTAGTTAGGAGCACAATGTCACATAATCGAAGAGTTAAGGCAAGCCCATAATGTACCTATGCATCTCCATTATGCTGAATGCACAATGAAATCCAAATCACGTTAGTCTTCTTCTTCTTCGAGTCACCGGTTCTGTGGTGAAATGATTGTAAGTGCGCCTCAAAGAGGCTCCTTTCCTGCACTCGAGACATGTTTCCGAATTTTTAGTTCTAGGACATGTCGGTTTCCTCACGATGTTTTCCTTCACCGTTTTGAGAACGTGGTATTGCGCACATAAGTCTTTCAATCGAAAAACTCATAGGTGCACGTCGGGATTTGAACCGGCGACCTCCGGATTGAAACTCGGGGGTCAGTACCGCTAGACCACCACGCTCTAAAGGTACTGATTCCCTATGACGTGTGCTAGTAAACCAGTTCATGCATATCTCATGATTTATTGATAGCTTATAATGGTGAGTCCATAACGAACGACAGTTATGCAGTTAAGGGCAGTAAAGTCATGTTATTTAAATAACATGTCATTGTAACAATACAAACATAATGGACTTTACTGACTGGTGCTTGGAGATGGTAATAAAAATAAAGGAAAACTTCACAACTCCAGCCAGACCGAGTAATTACTTTACAGGGAGTCTCGTATGTAATGTGTCGTACGAGCTATTAAGTTATTTAGATTATAATAAAAGCGAGGCGTAAAACGCAGGTATATCGTAGTTGGTAGCCACGCAGCTACGGCGCGGCGCGGCGCGGCGTCACGTGCTGCGTACCTAGACATATTAAAACATAAGTACCGTAATAGTTGTCGAAGTGGTTGCTATTTCAAAGTTGTAACTCATGTCGTATGAAAAAGGTCTCCTATTTACTAAAAGCAAGCTCGTTTTACTATCCGAAAGAAAACAGATACAATTATTATTATTATTAAGGAAATATTCAAAAATAAATCTGAATAAAGTGCGCCTCAAGAGACTTATTTCTTGCTCTTGACTGATATCTTCGAATTATCGGAGATCCTGGTTTCGTCACGTTTTCCTATACCATTTTGAAAGTATGGTATTACGGACATACATTCAAAAAGTCATTGTTGAATGTTTTAATTTGAACCTTCGACCTGTGAACTCAAACTAGGAGTCTGTACCACTGCCCACGCTCTCAGGCACACTGATTTGTCTACAATATTTCTGTAAGTAAACATCACTGCCACGCATTATAAACGTTTCTGTACGAAAAATAGCTCAACACGAGGCACATCTTTAATAGGAGACAATGCTGACCGAAAAACCATCGGTGGCCATAATAGTTTTACCACGTCGCGTCGAGGGATGCGATTGTTTGGCGAAGTTATAAATCAATTGGCGCCTCCGCTCCGCCTCGTAGCCGCGTCATGTTTGGTACCACTCCATCGAACAATGCATTCAATAGGTAATACTTTTATAATGATTGATCGCTCTACACTATGGTTGATATTACGGATGATCCGTCTGTAAGTGCGAATAAAATAACAGCACACGACTATATTTTATAAAAGTAAATAGCAAAATGTTGAGACGTAAGTAATAGTAACAGTTTTTGTAGCAAAATTATCTCAGTTTATAAGGGAGGGAATAGATGGGACGTTCAATTACATGATTATAGCTTTATCCTCTCTTTTTGCTGTAAAATAAATATTGCTCAATAACGCAACGAACCATTCGCCTCTTAGGCATATTATCTACGAGTAGATTACCAATATTAGGCATGAAATACATTATTTTCTAAATATAATATTTTCATAATATTCGAAGGTTATCTAAGTTCCAATAAATGAATGGGAACAATGATACTCGTATATCATCACGTTGTCACCAGGGTGAACCTTTAGCTCCGGCCATTTCAGCGTTGCCGATCATTCCATTCCGCGTCTCCACAATACGTATGTTTAGTATTTAGATAAGAAACTTTCCTTGTGACCTGTATCTGTATTTGTACGTAATCTATTTTGAACTTTCTAAAACTCGTAATCAATGAATTTCGGTGAATTGGTTTAGCACTTAACTTTTGAAGTGTGAACTTTTTGTGTTAACGAAACAAGTCAGGATAAAAAAAACATTATTGAATAAAATAATGGGCTTAATTATATAAAGAGTAGTTAATTGTATGCATACCTATATCACAAACATTACGCAAAATTAACGAATGGATTTTACAATAATTATATAGTTTGACCTTTTGATTTTAAAATTAACTCACACTTTAAGTTGTCTGTCAGTTGTGAAAACACAGTGAGCTGGTGGAAGGCTTGGACACCATAATAATGTACATCCCCCTGTCGTCGCTTGTGGATATTTACTTGAATAATTTACTTGATCAACAAGGCCTCCTTGCCTGTCAAACTAGGAGGCATGAAACATATGATGCCCAACATTGTTGCCCTCAGTTAATAGCACTACACCAGACCACGGATACACATATTGCGAGTGTCATATTTTTCGCCTTTACAATTTCAAACATATCTAAAAGGAACCGGAATGAGTCGATGTACCACGCATTTTTCTTAGTCGAGTTTAAAATCGCCGAGCAATATAAATAACATTAATTGGATATAACAAAAAATAATTACCTGCATTTGATTATTCATTATATATATGGTAAACGCTAAAGAGTAAAAAGGTTAGTAAACCAAAAAGTGATGCATTGATTAGCCTACATCGGCTGGTCGATTAATTATTCAGCGAGGCGCCAATAATTCGTTCTCGGACAAGCGGGAGCGCCGCACGACGTCCACGGCCGTAAATAGGCGCATTAGCAACACAACTCCACACAGCTCAGAGTATAAACAGCTGAGCAAATGCTACTGAACAGCTAAGAACATAGTTAACCAGCGAGTTGTGACGATTCATTCGTCCCCGAGACGCCAGTAATCAGGTTTAGGAGGAGCGGGTGCGGTGAGAATCTTTCGAAGCGCAACAAGACAGCTCTCACATAGCTTACAATCAACATCGGCTCAGGCACAAGTATAATAGTGCAATAAAAATATTAAGCAATAAAAAGTACACATATTCAGCCACGAACAGGCGCAGCAAGAAAGTGCAGTAGTTTTAGTACCAGTAGAACTTAAGAAGTACTGCCACCATTCCCATTTTTGCCGGTGAAATTACGGCACAAGAGACTTTCCACTTTGAAGTCTCAGAGTAATGGACGCATACGATACGACTTGGATCTTGTCGCAGCTAAGTACTTAGCGGAGGAGCCAAGTCGTATTGCTCGAATTCCACGGAAGAGGTAAGCACTTGACACCGGGTCATCGGCTAGTTCCGTAATCTATACAAATAAATAAAATTGGAGTGTCTGTTTGTAATATTCAAATAACCGCTTTTTACTAAGTGCATGTATACACGGTACATGTACCTACCAAAACATTTTTTACATTTTTTGTCTGTCTGTCTATCTGTCTGTATGTTCCGGCAAATTTCTGAAATGGATGGACCGATTTTGACGGTCCTTTCAACTGAACTTGGGACTTTCACTGCCAGATAGCTGATGTAACAAGGAGTAACTTAGGCTACTTTTCCGAGGGGTAAAATAGGGGTGCGTGATAAAACCGAATTCCACGCGGACGAAGTCGCGGGCAACCGCTAGTTTTATATATAAGAAGGCGCAAACCACAGTCACATTGAGCAACGGTCAAATTACTTTCAATTCATTTTTTTTTTATTAGCGATAGGCCAACATTTGACCGCAATCTCACCTGATGTTAAGTGACGATACGGTCTACGATGTAGCACGCTTGCCTAGATGAAACCTAATCACTCTGCTCTTGAGAATTCAATCTTGGAAAAATTGCTTATAAGTGTTGTATTGATATGAAAAGAGCACTATTCTTACGACGAAGCCCATTATCGTAAATTGACAACGCGTATAAAACTCCTGTGAAATGACTACGTTATTAATAAAGTGTAAATGCTGTTTATTTAGTAGCTGTGACGGTGCACACCGCACAAACTCACAAAGCCCCCGGGGATATCTCTTAATATTCATGTAAAAATGTATGCGAATTCTATCATCATTTCTATAAATGACCTATAAAATAAACGATCCTGTTTTAATAGCTTGTAGGCACTTTGTTATTAAATGAATAAGCATGAGACGTATCGTTACATTTTACACTTTACGATGCTGCCTAAAATAGGGCCGCCGCGCCGCTCCAGTATCCAGATAACATCTAAAACTCAGCCACATAATTCAATCATTGTAGGACGTGTAACCTATTTATGTAAATAGCTCTGAAAAAACGCGAACTATCGATTTATTTAACATTTTAACATACTGGATTACCCGACATTCTTTAGCGTAAGACTTTACACGGCTTTAAGAGATAATGGTATGCTAATGCCCGCGGATAGACGTTACTTCGCCACAGTCGTTAGTGGAAAATAAAATACTGAAAAGTTGTTTCATTCTGTCAGGAGAGCATTTTTTATGGACATAATATGGTAAAAGGATAAACGAATAGATTCGACATCGCATAGAAGGCAAACAGCAAATATTTGTTCAGTCAAGAGAGAGAGAGAGAGAGAGGACAGTTTATTTGTTATTGTTTCCATACACGTACAGCGAGTGTCTCGCGATTAAATACACAATACAGCTGTTATCTGCGCGCGCTAACCTTAAACCATAGGTACGGATGCGATGCGATGCGATACGCGATCCTCTGTTAATTGGTTAGAGGTTCGCGTATAGAATATCAACGACACCGTTTCCTACAATTAGGGATATTGTAACACGTGCGCTCTAAAAGGGTCCTCCTCATTAGGCGGGAACATGGGCCGCCGCGGAGCGCTGGCTCAGCGACCCGTAGCGCCTCGCACGCCCCTGCTACTAAATATTCATCAGACAGCAATTTGTAAAGAATCGTTATTATACCAAGTTTATATTAAAACAGTTAAAATTTATTGAGCACATCTTAACAATGTGATTAAATGGAACCGGTCGGCCTTGCACATTCTAACTGTAACTATATCTGTAACCGCCGCACTGCCGCCGCGCCGCGCCTCGCCCGTAACTATGTATACTGAAAATAAGTTAAAAAGTAACATCGTCATTCTGCAGGATTAAAATGGACGGAGATACTTAAAAGTTTTATGTTACCAATAAATATATTAAACGCTTCCATTCAGATTCTGCAAAGCGATTAAAAAATATGAATATATCACCCACCGATGGTTCCGTATCATACAAATGTAATTGTGGAGAAAGTTTTTAAATAGATTACATTACATATAGCGAGTTGCTACATATAAAAACTATAAAGTGCGATCTCGGCGTCATTTATGAATTTGAACTCATCAGAGATAGATATTTACTATGAATTTGTATCTGTTGTATCAATTATGATTGCACGCAGGAGCGATATTTTAAGAATAATACAAAAATGTATTTTGAGCAGCATAACCCTGCAAACTGACGTGATTAAAGCCGTCTTGCAAAGCAGCAATGCAAAAGGCTGTCACAGGACGCGATTTATGACCCGGGACGAGTCTGGAGACTCCTGTGTACAGCGAGACGCAGCGACATATCTTCACATGCATGAATGAGACGAAATGTAAGGGTTTAAAGGACGTGTGGCAAGGACGCCACGCAAGGCCACTCACAAGCTGTGTGTTTAGTGTTTCAGTATCTCTTGCGTGTAGGTTCGGAATGAATCGATTACATACGAAAAAATTCATAAATAAATTATCATGAATCCTAGTAATATTCGTTACTGATTTTATGTGTAGAACGAAGCTTGTTTAAAGAAGATTCTCAAATTTATATTCAACGAGTAATTTGTAAAAGTGTCGGATCACGGCGCGAAGTAACGAAGCCATCCTGATCTACGCAACACAAGAACAATGGGGAGTCATATCGTGAAACACTAGTCGCCAGATTAATTGGACTCGCTGTATCCTACGTAATTAGCTCATATGAATATATTAATCATTATTTGGGTTGATTCCAATAAAGGGATCCAATTTAACTTGGATTTGATAATGAATTGTCGCTTATGTGAAATTCATATTTATTTTGTTGAATATATGTATTTTACAACTTTTATAAGCTAATTCAAGAAAGAAAGTTAACACAAAGAGTTTTCAAAGATTTTTCAATCACTCAAGATTGCTGATTGATGAATATTCAAGTACTTGTTATACAAAGTGAAACCAGTAGAATAGATATCAAGGCTTTTCAGTTTTAGGGTTTTACAATACGTAAGTGGAGCTAATGATGAACAAAGCGTTAGTCCAGATTCCGTAGGGCCAAGCCTAGCAATAGATAGAACGTAGTGAATGAGCCTACACCATGCACATACATACAAAAACAAATCATACCTACATCTATTTTGTATGGTTTCATTATGACTGCGAAAATAGAGGTAATTCTCGGTGGCACATATAAATTGTCTAGATTATAAAGCGGCAAGTTTGTATCCAAGCTAGTTCACTACCGGGTGACGCTCCATTTCAGTGCACAATGTAAAGTGTGGCCGCCTAGTTTGGGCGTCTCACTATCTTATCGCTTCAAATCTATTCCCGGTTCTGTTTTGCGTATTAGACGCAGTGCGATTCACAATTGGTTGTTGCAACGGAATACACAAACAAACTCATACATTTAAATGCTAATTGTTAAATATTAATAAAAATGCATTGCAAATATAATCCAATTATTTCTTAAAATTAAGTCATATTGGTATGTTAGCCAATATTCATAATTTCACATTCAAGCATTCATTTTTATGCAGAGAACTCCGGATTAAAATTATGTTTATGTATTATATTGAAACATTAACTGAACGTTAAACATACGATTACTGTTAAATTATTTATTCATTTATTTTTGTTATTACTGTTTATTTTTTATTTATGTTAATTGAACAAATTGAGAGGCGGTCCCAATGTGGTACTTGCGTGATGTTTTGTTTATGGTTTACATCAGAATATTAACCCAAGTTCCGTGTCCTATTTAAATAACCCTTTATTGTGACATTCTTTTGTTAAGGTATTGCAATCTGCTCTAATGGTGTCAAAGTCAAAGTTAAAAACTTTATTTCCATAGAATTCATAAAGAAATGGCTTGGAAACGTAAATATTCAAAACATAAGGTCACGCGTACTTATCGATAAGTTTGATGCCTGTTCAAACCCTATCCGACCCTCCATGGGGAAGAACAGACAAGAAACCCCCTAATGGAGTGTGAATGAATGGTGAGTGTGTCAAATATAAAATTGATGTAACATGTAACTTTTAATATGTATGACTATACATATTAAAAGTGCACTTCGTTTAAAATTATCGTTATTGGAAACACAAGATAAATAAAAAAATTAACGATCACAAATAAACTAAGTTACTACGTACAACAAAACATCAAGTTTTCGAAACATATTGCCTGGTTTTATTTTTCTTAGTCAAAATTTGAAAAAAAAAACAAAAAAAACAAACTGATTTTTCATGACATTGTTACATACAACATAAAAAAAAACTAAATAAAGTAAATTCCCATGAAAATTTTTCAATATAAGTCATAAACGAATAAAATGTGAACAAGTGGAGCTTATCCAACAATCTTAATTTATAAATTCATGTAATTTAACATTATAATTGGCTGGCCGGCACCAGGCTACACATTATTTGTCGTCGGCTAGTTATCATGGCCGTCTTATTGCTTTGCTATCAAAATCCTCAAGCGTATCAATGAATAACAATTAAAAACGACTTCAAGTACGAAGAAAAAAAACTAAAACAAAGCACAATATTCCAAGTCTACCGTTCAGATGCGAAATTATTTGCCCGTCCAGTTTGATTAAAATTCAACGATCAAGTAGATATGTAGAAGTGGAGCGATCGAGTTTGACGGAGATATTGACCCCAGATAGAGGTGGATGGTTGATGATCGATGATCGAATTAAGCTTGTTCTAAAATGATATGTTACATGATTAGATGGCGCTTACAAAAGTGAGTTTACTACTCGTGACTAAAATTGGCAGAAACAATAACGGAGTTATGAAAGAAATAAAACTTTAAGGTTACCGCTCAGTTTCCGCAAAAACATAAACAAATAACCATATACAGTATTTTATGTGTAACACTAACCATGGTTTGTATATATGTGCAAGTAAAACATATTAATTAATTTATTTATTTATTTATAGATCACCAACATAGTGTACACTGAATACATTTAAGGAATGACACATAAAAAAGGAAACAATACATGTGCCATTACAATTATAGGCGAAGAATACATGCGTTTAAGACAAGAGCGAGTAAGAAAATATAAATAAGATTATACATTTGCAAAATAAGTAAATGAGGTAGGTGAACTAATAACTATCAATCTGTCAGTAAATATATGAATCACCAAGTCACGCCCTGACTGACTGACATATTAAAGCGTATGCAATTTGGTTGTTGTTTTTTCATGTTAGAATTTGTTTTTGTTTTTTGTGTTGTTATTTTTATTACAATTGTGATTTTTATTTAAATAGCGATTTTAATGTTAATTTTAATATTGTATTTCATTTTTATTTACATGTAACCCTCAAATATGGACACTTTAAATATTTTTGTATCATAATTTATTGTTGTCTGAAATAAACGAAAATTGAATTGAATTGATTTTGTTCCGTCTGTTGTTCCATTATCTATTTTTTATCGACATATTAGGCTATTTAATCCTCTTGTAACATACTCTGGGTGCAAACAGCTTAAAATTAATTGTTCGTAACATTTACTTACCGATAAATTAATTTAGAGTTTCAACAGCAAAAGGCTTGATTATAGATGGTACCAAACCCTTTTAAAAAATATCAACAAAAATGTTCGCACATTTCACAGTTTTCTAAATAAGCACGTGTTTTAATTACTGCGTCGTCATTCGCGAGATCGCAACCGAACAAGCTAGTTGACTATAAAATGTTACACAAATGTACAAGATATCAATCATAATGTAGACAAGACATCGAGATCTGAATACGTAGACAAGTAAAAGTGTGGCGCCGGATGGACAGCCATCAACTATTTATATAGATGTAAGTGCAGAGCAGTAGCGAGGACTCATTTCTAACATGCACCAGTGTAACCGTGCAAAGTGAAACAGTTTGAGGTCTCAATACTTTTCATTAAAGAGTGTGCACGAATCGGGAGCACTCATTATTGACAGCACTCGCCTTTGTTAATGTAAAGACGCTCCATTCACCGCGACGATTAAAAACATACGAGGCGAGGAGTCTTTCCACACGATGATCTCAACAAATCGATTAAACATTATTTTACACGTCGAATGACAAGCTTATTTGCATTTGTGATACTATATACCGTAGGAGGCGCGGGTGCGAGGTGCGGAGATGACCGGTAACGGGTCAAGGCGCCGAAATAAACACTATTCATGATGTCGATCAATGCGGGAATCGATCGTAGTGCGGATTTCTTTTGGCGTATTAGTTCTGTGGACGAGAGATCGAGTAACGGTGCCGGGTGCCATTGACATTCGTCAGCGGCCGCCGCCACGCCGCCCGTGCCGCCCGCGCCGCCCGCGCCGCCCGCCTCACGTGCGTGACAATATCATTACAATTTCTTTTACAAATGTACCATTCAATTTGCATTAAAACCAATTATTTCGCTTGTTGTTTTCATAAAAAGTTTATTATCCCTTAATTACGTGATGCAATTATGGCCAATTTTAGGACCCCCCCCCTCGGTGAGATATAGTGAGACTTTGCTCCCCCGCCCCTAACCACACGGGAGATTTTTAAATATACGTATTTCTAATGTTAAATGTTCAATAAGTTAATCTGTACTGTAAAATATTATATACGATTTAGCTACATTTTAGTGGCAAATCATTTTTTATTTCATTTAATCTATTTTTTTTTTTTTTTGCAAAAAAGTGATATTAGCCGAGACCCGGCTCTCCCCTACGTGTGATAGGTGGCCTCCCCCCTTGAACGCCGCACGTATTAATGGACGCCCCCTAAGATATAATTCAATATTACATAGTTCACACTTACAACTTCATTTATATATTAAAAAAAAATATTACACGACACAAAAGTAATTTACTTCTGTTATTTTTCATGATTGCTATTTGCTACAATTGACTGCAATTAATATGTTTTACATCTGAACAGCATTTACACCGCAAGTTGAAGTGAAACATGTCACATACCAAGTCATTTATATATCATTCTATTCCCCCAGTGTTGCATAAACACCCGATCTTGTTTACCAATCAGTTATTAAGTTATTACATTTAGCACACACGTACTATCTCTTCGTGTAATAGGTAAATACTAATAGGTTGTCTGGAAGAGATCGTCTACCACGATAAGACCACCTATTGGATCCACAATGTACTCTTAGTATTAAGTACCAATAGTTTCCAATAAAGATTTATTATTAAATAATCTATACAAATAAATAAAATTGGAATGTCTGTTTGTAATATTAAAATAACCGCTTTTTACTACGTGCATATGGATGTATACACGGTACATATACCAAAACAACATTTTTTACAATTTTTGTCTGTCTTTCTGTCTGTTTGTTCTGGCTAATCTCCGAAACGGCTGGACCTATTTTGACGGGACTTTCACTGGCAGATAGCTGATGTAACAAGGAGTAACTTAGGCTACTTTTCCGAGGGATAAAATAGGGGTGACCGATAAAACCGAATTCCATGCTAGGTCGCGGGCAACAGGTAGTCTATACATATAATAAAATTGTAGAAAAGTGGTGTCTGTACAATGGAAATATATAAAAAAAAAGTAGCAGGGGTTGTTATTATATCGATGCCGAACCCGAAATTGTAATTAATATTTTTTTTGTCTGTTTGTCTGTGTGTTTGTGCACGCTAATATCAGAAACGGCTTATTCGATTTAGATACGGTTTTCACTAATATATTGTAGTAAGCTTCACTTAACATTTAGTGTTTATTTCATGTCAATCGGTTCATAAATAAAAAAGTTATGTCAATTTAAAGAATCACGGCGAACATTTTTAACGTACAGAGTACGTACTACACGCCTCGCGCCTGAGCGTCCGTGGCTATATAAAGCGCGCTGAGAGCCGGCGCGCCGCTGCCATAAGGATTCAGTTATTCAAAATATGCTGCCCGAAAAGTCACTATTCCACGCGAACGAAGTCGCGGGCACAGCTAGTTATAAATAAGATGCAAAAAGTATCAACACCTTAAACCGCGTGTCTCGGCAATGAATAAGTTGCTTCAACGCTAAGTCGGTTAGCGGTTTTTGTACTATATTTTGTGGTCACAGGACAACAATACTTAATTATTTGCCATTTAACAACCTGATATAGATATTGTTACATTCTGAATAATAGAGATGAAAGTCAAATCAATTCCAAACACTTGATAATTATTAACATTAGGGTCGCAGGCATAGGCTAATGCTTGTACGCTTCCGTACAGGTAACAATACAATAAAATAATATCTATCTGACTAATAAAAAGAAGACAAAGTGCCTAAAATGAATCAATCCCGTTAATTTCAAAGTATGTATTCATTCCCTACAGTGTTGGTGAAAATTTACCAAAAGCATTTTTATATATTACGCTGGTTACACAGATAAATCTTTTTCAAAATCATATGCAATTTTGACAAATTTGCATATATACATTGTATTTGTAATATTTCAGAATGTTACTTCAAAGCGATAGTAAGTTCTTCAAGTTGAATTTATTCAAACGTATTTCAGTTCAATGTCAGCATATTAGTTTCTTCGCTGAATTCAAGATATTATTATGTTTAAGCGGAATCAATGTACTTATCTATAACAAATGGACTATCAGTTAAATTGTTGTATTATATAATGGCGAATAAACACTGCTAGCTGTGAGAGGTACATTATGTTTACGCAGGTGATATTATTAAATCCACACTCCTGTCTGCATTTCTGTTCTTCTGTACGCTGTAACTACAGACAAAACTACAGTTTCAAAAAACAAACCAACGCTTACACACTTATCCCCCGCAACAGTATATAGTTTGCACAGGCAGAAGACGAGTCATGGAGAGAGAGAGAATAAGAGAGAATAATATAATATAATAATAATATTATATTATTCATAGTTTATGATACACAGACAATCGTTCCAGATGAAAAACATACCTTTTTATAAATATAAATCTGTTTAAACATCAGGATAAGATACGTAGGATAACCGCGGGCAAACGCTTGTACCTTAATACAGAGACAGGGTTCGCACGCGCAATTCAAGAACGTTGTCAGCAAATGAGTTTATATGCGTGTGATTTGCGAGTATTGCAAGTATGGTGGTTACCTACGAATATTGCCGTGAGGGAAATAACCAATAAGTATGCAATGTTTCCTCGGTAATAAACAACCACCATTTAGCCTGACCACTATTTCACTGCCTGTATATTTCCTTTTCTGAAATATTTAAAGGTATAACTTAACAGATATCATGTGGGTATTGTCTTTGACTACTGTTAGTAGTCAAGGTAATCTGTGACACTATATTGTATCTAAATTAAAAATATTTTCTTCCGATAAATTAGATTGGTAATGCATACGAGATAAATATACGAAGTAATCGCGAATCCATTCTATGGGGCACTAATTTCATTGAAATGTATGATGTTTCGTTATCCATTTATGTAAATAGCCGGGGAGATAAAAATACGTTTTAATTAAAACATTGCAATGGAAACGTTTAATAAAAGCGTACGTGACCGAACTGTGGGAATGTACTCACCTGCTTGTTTCATATTCCATTTTAATTTTAAAAGTAAATAATGACCTTGTCTCTCTTCGCAATAACGGATAAAATCTTAGTGCGATGAGAATTTAGTAAATTTAATATAATTAAGAGCAGTAGAACTATCGCCAAGTTCGCCCGGGGAAGTACTGCCACCATGCCCATTTCTGCTGCCAAGCAGTAATGCGTTCGCGTTACTGTGTTCCGGTTTGAAAGGTGTGGTTGCCAGTGAAATTACAGGCACAAGAGACATTCCACCTACACGTCTCAGGGTTACGGGCGCATACGACGCGACTTGGGTCTTGTCGTACCTAGTAAGGGAGGACCCAAGTCGCATCGGTGGTTATGGGCAGAGGTTACCACTTAACACCAGGTGGGCCGTCGGCTCGTTCCGTAACTGTATCACATAAAATAAATAATTACGATGCTATACGATACAATTAGTGGGTTATTTTGCTATGCGTGGATTCATACAAGCTTGAGGTCAACATACAATTTTATTTATAGTAACATTTTTATCAGTTTCTCTATACTCCGTAGTATGTTACATATCATAATTTTGAAGCAAAAGCACACAAAGTCATAATTAAATTGTATTCTCCAGCAATGACACTGTTTTAGCCGGAAGAAAGAGTCGGTTGACTTTTCCGGTCAAGCGATCGTTCCGCGGCCAAAAAATGTCACCCATTCAGACAAATTTATGAACGAAGCTCATGGGAACTAAACTGCTGCCACGCTTTGTACTGCTGCTAAATTAAATTATCACATATTTTTGGCTCCATCCTGTTTATGTCCTTATCAAGCTTTCCACAATATGGTATAAGATAGAGATAGATAGATAGATAGATAGATAGATGACACTTTATTGCTCACAAAATCAAAATAACAACAATCAGATACAAAGTACAAAAAAAGTGAAACAATGGGCGGTCTTATCGCTATAATCTCTTACAGACAACCTTTAAGGAATAAGTGCGGTGAGTTAACGTTTTTTTTTCACTTTCTTTAATAGTCTTACAGTTTTGACGAGTGTTAAAGATTAAAACACAGAGCACAGACGTATTCATTTTGTTTGAACCACTTCCCCGAGAGGAATGGGATTAGTGTGGAAACCGTGACACTTGCCAATTGTAGCAGCTCCACTGACGATGTAGCATTTCAAGCTCAAGTACACCGACCGCAACCCTTCTGTGGAATGCGAGACCGATTCCAATAAACATATAAGAAACATATTCGTAAGCGAATACGTGATAAACCATATGGATAAGTTGATTTTGATATATCAATCTCGGGATTCCATTAAGCGTTAAATTACAAAGTATTTAGTTTGGTGTACAAGACACTCGTATGTCAGACGGAGATGAGGAACGTTCTGTAGTAACATGGTAACAACCGCACCATTTATAACGAGTTAAAAGTGTGTGACGGCCGCGGCGCGGCGGCGGGCAGCCTCTGCGATCCACATTACGTTCCGAGAACCTGCACTCACATCGTCTCTCACCAACGAAATGGCCTGTGAAAAATGGAAAGTGGAGTAAACACGCGTGGTGCAGTGTGTCAGTGTCCGTCCCAGCTGTAACGGTGAACGTGGCGCGATAAAGGATTGTATATTGTTTGGAAATCACACTTGTGACAATAGAACGATAGAGAATGTGAGTAAAAAGCGTGAGAATAACACGTTAATATCACACGGCTGATAATATCGCGCTAGTTATGATCGCGACAATATATTTACAGCGCAGCGCAGCGCAGCCGAGTGCCGAGTGTCGGACTCGAAGCTGTTATTACACCGTCTTAACGAGACAATTAATTTTTAGATACGTATCTTTTATCGTAACAAAATGGACGCCGCGGTACACACAATAACATTTTGTCTCACATTAATTCAATTTGAAACAGCGACAACATCTATTGCACGTCTGAACTTCCTTGCAAATCACAATATTAGACTCGTTTACAAATGTCAAAATCAAAACTTTTATTTCCATAGAATTCATAAAGAAATGGCTTGGAAACGTCAATATTATTCAAAACATAAGGTCACGCGTACTTATTGATAAGTTTGATGCCTGTTCAAACCCTATAAGACCCACCATGGGGAAGAAACAGACAAGAAACCCCTAATGGAGGGATATGGCAATGGAATGGCAAGGGATACCAACAATCGCTGCTACTGAAATTCCGACCACTTGTTCCTGGACTAAGTGCCTTCCCAACTCATCTCTCACTTACCTGGAAAGAGAAACATGACTCAGATACCGTTTTAATGCACATTATTAATACACTTAAAACACAAATTTATTAAGGTAGATACTGATTAAGTAAAATTGTACGGAAGTTTCTTAACGGGGCGTGCACAATATTTCGATTCAGAACCAGCTTTGTTATGTTTATTTGATTCGTTTCAATAATAAGTAGTTTTTTTATTTGAAAATATGACTCCTAATAAATTTAGGAATGTGTGTGATAGTTACTACGCATATTTTCATCATTCTGAGCTTCCGGCATTTATACCATCGGACTACATCACTAAGAAAATTAATAACAATAAATAAAATCATGTGAGTATTTTTTTGCATTTTGATTTTCAAAGACCTCCGTTGATTTAGAATACCAAACAATCTGAAAGATTAGCTTTAGATTAGCTTCTAATCAATTTATCTGATTTGAATTGTGTATTCGTTTTTCCTTTTTTGTGGAAAGTGAAAAATGCAAGTGTTTAACGTACTGGCTGGTAAGTACAGTGGCGCGTGATTTACGCGCACTATTATGGCAAGATATGGTACATGAGCAAAGTACAGAGAATGGAAGTGCCCCGCGAGTCGACGAGTCAGCGTGTTCAGATTAATGAGGAATTATTCCACAACTAATTAATTGTATTAGCCAGCAGTGCAATGAAGGCGGCAGCATCCGCCGCCTTCATTTTCAGCTCTAAAGCAATATGCCGTTAAAATGCTTTAACTGCCAATTGAACACACATCTTCGCTCGTAAAGCTTAGTACGTCTTCCCGTCGTTTATTATGTAGTTCCTTCTTCTATATAACGTTGAATAGAACGGCACAAGGGTGATGCGTTAATTATATTTATTACATGTTTGCAATCAACGCAGGGATGAGGCGAGCGGTGCCATCAATGGCGTTTTCCAGATTAGTGGTACACGACAAGATTACGACAGTACACAATCATCTGCGGCTACAATGAAGGTAAATCAAATGCTAATGGGGCACACAGCCCGTGCAACCTTGATCGTGATGCGAATAACACCGTTTGTAGATGAGAGAAAGTGAAACTGATATGTGTTTGCAGTTGTCACAATAAGATACTTTCAACAGGATACCACGAGTCACACGCACAACAAAACTATGTCGTTTACAAATTACCGTCAATTGGTACAAGTTTATGATAATAACTTCCTACGATTGTCTAAATCTTGATCAAGCTTAAATAACGGTTCATGAAATCTGGATCAACAGAATTAAAGTGATTATGAAGAAAACTAACGCAAACAATTACCTTGAATATACACAGTTTTGGAAAAGACTATTATGGTCGAGAATCCAAATAAGTAATTGATAAGCCTGTTTGTAATTCATAATTCATTTATTTGCGGAACATAGGTAAACAAAAGATGACAGCAAAGGATAAAGTACAGCTATGTTCTACTTTACAGCATGCAAATCGATAATACACGTAATAATTAGTAATTTTACTTAATAATAATATAATAATAATCAGTCGGTTAAAAATAAATTGTGAAATGTAAATTAAATAGAAATAACAATAACAAAATTCATTATAATTTATCATCCAAGTATTCAGATACACTATAATAAGCTTTTCCTATCAACAATCTTTTAACCTTTAATTTAAATAAGCTTATTGAGTTGATTTCAAGAATATGTTTAGGTAAATGATTATAAATTCTCGGGGCCATGCAAACAATACTGGCATTCAATACAGTGGAATGACAAGGGGGACAACATATTCTTGCGTTCAGACGCTTGCTCCTAAAATTCACGAAGAGATCCTTATAACATTTTACAAAAATTAGCGTCTCATATATATACATACATGGCAGAGTCATTATATTTAAATCTGTAAAGTGTTGTCTACAACTGTCCGTTTGCTTTAATTTACAAATAGCCCTTACACATTTCTTTTGTGCCTTAAGTACAGATTCCTTGTCAGTTGAATTGCCCCAAAACAACACTCCATATCTAAGAAGTGACGCTACGTAACCGTGATATGCAGTTAATGTTGTGGAAATGTTTGCTACTTTAGACAACATATATATTGCATAGGAATATCTGTTTAACCTTGAACATACATATTCAATTTGAGGTTTCCATTTTAAACTGCAGTCAATGAGCAGTCCCAAAAACTTTGTCGTATCTGTATGATGAATTTTATGTCCTAAATAATTAATGTCAAGATCGTTTATTCTAATTGCTCTATTCCTAAAAATTGACAATTTTGTTTTATTTAAATTAATCGTTAAATTATTGGAATTTAGCCATTTAATTATATTCCGAAGTGTATTATTAATGTCAAGTTCCAGCACATTTTTGTTTCTACCAGTGAAAATGACTGTGCTGTCATCAGCAAACATAATTGTTTGGTGTTTGGAAATTATGGGAAGCTCATTAACATAAATAATGAAAAGCAGCGGGCCAAGAACACTGCCCTGTGGGACACCAACACTAATTTTCTTGGTCTTAGAGAGATAATTGCACTCCTCTTTTGACTTAAGACATAGACTTGTGATTTGAGTCGACTGTTTCCGGTTGGAAAGGTAGGACTTCAAAAGTTTCAAAATATTGCCTCTGACCCCATATGCGTCAAGCTTTTGTATTAAAATGTCGTGATCAACATTGTCAAACGCCTTAGTTAAATCCATATACAGGGCACAAGCTGTAGTATTATTGTCAATATTTGCCATGACTGTTTCTAGAAAACTATATATTGCTATATTTATTGACTTATTTCTTCTAAATCCTACTTGTTCCCTAGCGAAAAGATTATGGGTTTCAAAGTACTGATAAAGACTGTCGTAAATCACCTTTTCAAAAATTTTTGAGAAGACCGGTACTAACGCTATAGGACGATAGCATGACATTTCATTTCTATCGTCTTTTTTGAACAATGGCTTTATAATAGTCTTTTTTAGCTGTTCAGGAAAATAGCCACTTGATATACATAAATTGATTATATGGCTTAATACACTTGATATATTTACTGAGACCTGCTTTACTACTTTAGACGATATGTCGTCGTAGCCCGTGCTATTAGTATTTTTCAAGTTTCTTATGATTTTATGAATATCATTAGGAATTGTGGGGGCCATAAAAAAAGAGCCACATTGTTTGATGGAATTTAAATTAAATCAATTCTCAGTAGCTTCCTTTTTTCTCACATGCTCAATGAAATAGTCAATGAAATAAGGCTCATGATGCTCATAATGCAATAAGGTGTATTAAGGCTCTTAAATTAAAAAAACAATGCAGAAGGATCATAAAGATCACAGAAGGAAATCTCTTCTACTAGCGGTGTAAAATAACTATACAATATCCTGAAATTTTAATCTCCGTAAAGAAAAGTAGAACACCCCAAAAGTAAACAACACGGCAGTAGGCACTTTGTAAGTCAAAGTCAAAACTTTTATTTCCATAGAATGCATAAAGAAATGGCTTGGAAACGTCAATATTATTCTAAACAAGGTAA
Organism: Chesias legatella; assembly: GCA_947359385.1. NCBI lineage: Eukaryota > Metazoa > Arthropoda > Insecta > Lepidoptera > Geometridae > Chesias > Chesias legatella. The sequence goes on from OX375777.1 coordinate 261,458, forward strand.
TGTAAATTGACATATATTTGCTAGTGTCATCTCCAACGCTTGAAAGATCACTGTGTGAATGTTTCTCGGAATGTAGATATGGTTTTTATTAACAACAGAGTTGTCATCTTCTTTATGTAACATGTGTAGTATGTACGTGGGGAATGTCAGTATAATATTAACAAGAGCGTGATGAGCCTCTAGGAACACGAACAATGTTAATGCATCACTACATCACTAGTACCTACGGATAATTTACACGCACACAACCAAATGTATGTTACGAAGGAAAAAATATGGTTTCAGTAAGTGTTACCGCTATTTTGCTTATTTAAATGCGACAAGATGCTTTAAGAGCAGTAGAACTCTCGCCAAGTTCGTCCGGGGAAGTACTGCCACCATGCCCATTTCTGTCGCCAAGCAGTGACGCGTTCGCGTTACTGTGTTCCGGTTTGAAAGGTGTGGTTGCCGGTGAAATTACAGGCACATGAGACATTCCACCTACACGTCTCATAGTTACGGGCGCATACGACGCGACTTGGGTTATGTCGTACCTAGTAGGGGAGGACCCAAGTCGCATCGGTTGTTATGGGCCGAGGTTACCACTCACCACCAGGTGGGCCGTCGGCTCGTTCCGTAACTAGTAATGTGTTTTATATTGATAATGGAAGCATAAACGGTGGATATTGTCCAACGAGAGGAACCCGTCGCGTACCCGATGGTATCTAGTGAGCGTGCAAGTTTACTGCGTTTTCGCATGTACGTACTAGAGATAGATTATAACATTGAGAGCAAGCCTCCTAATTATCATGTAAATGTAATGGCCCGCGTTTACATCGGAAGCTTCGCAACCACCTCATTAACGATACATTTTGAAGCCTCGTAAAATATCTACAGTTTGGAGCGTAGTGGTTCACTGCTTTATTTCGCTTATACGGATAAAGTTCCCGTTGATTTCGAATGAAAATAAAATATTTGCATAATGATAATAACTAATTTTGTTGCAGAGACAAAGTTATTATTTTGTAAATGAATCTTCTATTAATAGTATTTCTTACTCCTCAACTATAGAAAACAATTAGACATCATTATGAGAGTTAAAAGATAACCTCTGGGTAACTGTGAATCACATTTCTTAACTGATTCTTTATAGATAGATAGATAGATAATACTTTATTGACCACCATACATGGAAATTTCATAAAGATTAATACTTAAGCTAAGGTAATACAATGGGCGGCCTTATCGCTAACAGCGATTTCTTCCAGGCAACCTTTGGATAGACCAGATATGTAACAGTAATAGAAGGGGTAATAAACATTCATAGCGATTTAAGTGCATAGCTCGTGATTGAAATAAGCTACGCGAGTTACGAAACAGCCGGCACCGGCGCCGGCGTCGTAAAATGCTATAATTTTATTAATAAATCTCATGAGATAATAACTATAAACGTTTTCATCAAAATAATATTAATGCGTTAGGTATGTGTGATTAATAGCCAATTTCGTGGCTATGTTTTTAATGCATCGAAATACGCCCAAACGAATAGCAAGGTGTAAAATAATCTTAAATGAAAATAAGTTTTTCTACTAAAAACTACAAACAATGTGTATTTACGTTCATTACATGTCAAGTCATAACTTTTATACCTGGTTAAGTTTAAGAGGCAACCAGCGACATCCACGCCAATTGGTTATTTCAACAACTAACACGTTCAAGACATTCATTACACAAATAATATGTAACATAAAGTCATGATATTTAATTAAGGGGTATACTATAAGGAAGGGCGCAATCAACACACATACTGAAACACATCACTTGTATGAAATATGCAATTGAAATCGCGTCGACATAAACTTTTATATTTCATTATGTTGTAATAACACGAAGTGAATCGGGAATGTTATCTAAATTAATAAATTATAAATAAATTAATAATAATAAACTATAAATTCTTTATTTCTTAACTTATAAATGAAACATTCTGGGTTTGGAATCTCCTTTTAAGCAAAATTGTTTCGCTTGTGTTAGGAGAAACCGCTCTGCCATTAACATCTAATTCATCATCATATCATCAAATCATATCTAAACGGAAACTCTAATTTTGAGGTAGAAGGAAGAGAGTTGATGTATAGAGATTGTACAGGAGAGACGAGGTTGTTCATATTTAAAATTTCTGAAACAAAATATGCATAAAAAAAATATGTAAAGTGCTCTGTCGTAACAGTAATCATAATATTTAACTTTTGTCACCTTCTAATGAACACGCGAGTTTCTCTCATACATTTATGAAACCAATATTATTCAAGTTTGTCTATCTACCACAATAGCGAAGGCAGTACGCAACTGCGAAGGGTTGTAACCCAGCTGTTTTGTGTAAGACCAACATAGGGTTGTGTAATCACGATGGGCCTTCCACCGCCGCACACCACACACCGCTACCGATGGCCGATAATTACGTTGCAATTAGGTCTAATCACGGATCCGAGAACCACAGTGGAAGCGGTACAAATTTTTCTACTAAAATGTCAATATAACCAGAAGTTTCAAGAGACACATGTTTCATTTGCATATCTCTATAATTTATTAAATAATCAATCTAAATTTTCAGGAGTGATCGTTGCGAGAGTAAATTGCTATATTTTGTAACGGGACGCTAATATGGATGGGAATCGAACTTGTGGCTCCAGGAATTGGTTAGACGATGACTTCACCTTTCGGAAACAATGGAACAAACTCGACACAGTAAAACTAAAGATAAAATGTTGAACTGCTTTCCAACACGTTCATTCGGTTCAATGTACTCGTAAACAAAAATTGAATGGATTACTAATGGGTCATGTTTTACCCCCTTTGATACATTTTCAATTGTACAAACAAGTAATAACACGTCTGTATCGTACATTTGGAAGATTGATGAGTTAAAATATTAAAATTAGACGCATTGTGTTCACAAAAAAATTGAATTTAAACTTACTGGTTCTCACGAAACGTGTGATTTGTTTCCAAATAACAGGTATGTGTGATCGTTATGATTGTGGTTCGAATGAAAATAAGAAATGTTCTACATTTCCATTAGTATGAATGTTTCCTGGTTCATGGATATATTATAAAAAGCTCGCGTGAGTTGATTAACATCTTGAGCGTGTGAAAGAGACGTCATTAAAGAAAATGGCACTGCGCATGAGAAAATAAAACTCAAATCTGTATCGGAAAAGTTGAAGAATTACTTGGATTAAGCTGACGCCATATTCTCGTATTATGTAGGTCGTGGGTTCGATCCCCACTCAGGACAAACATTTATGTGACATTTGTAACATTGATGTTTGTTCTGTGTCTGGGTGTTAATATGTATTATATGAATGTATTTACAAAAAAAAAGTATATAAGTATTATATCAGTTGACTGGTTCCCATGATACAAGCTATGCTTAGCTTACTTTGGGGCTAGATGGCGCTGTGTGAAATGTCCACCATTATTATTATTATTTTCCAAATACCTCGGTCGTTTCAAGTAGTTATTCGTTTTTAGCGTGTCGGTATCTGTGTACCGATAGTTTAAAAGACTTATGAGTTCTTGATGTACAAGATTTCAGCTGGATTTTATCTGAAGAGGTTCCTGGCCGCACAGCTCAGTTGGTAGTAACCCTGCCTGCTATGCTGTAGATCGTGGGTTCGATCCCCGCCAGGACAAACATTTGTCAAACAACAAACATTGTGTCTGGGTGTCAATATGTATTTACAATAAAAGTATATAAGTATGTATATCAGTTATCTGGTTCCCATGATACAATCTATGCTTAACTTACTTTGGAGCTAGAGCGCCATCTAGTGAAACCATTGGTGGACGTGAAACGTCCACCAATGGTCGGCCTGGGAGTCCGGCCATCAGGCTTTTTGATCGAATTATCATTTAAGCAAATGTGACTTAATGGGATGCTATACACTATTATTTAAGACAAGTTATCAATTTACTTCTCTCCCTCGTATTTGTTGCCGGTTCAAAAAATTTGATTCATTTTGAAGCACTTACTGGTAATCGATTAAGCGGAATTATGATACATATTACATAAAATAAATAACTTGTATGATACTGCAATAATAATGTACCATGGAGTTGGTCTGATGATGAGCAGGGAGTTAAAGGCTAATACATCAACGTACGATGTTGCCATACTATAAAAAAATTCCAAGTTATATTCTTCGAATATTTGACTTTAAACCTGCAAGATAACTCATATATATAAAGACCGAGTGACAACTCAACCTTTGATGACCAAGAGTAATTTTTTTATTGGACTCTTCTCATTACTTTACGAGGACCATACAAGGTGTTTTAATGTTATAACGCCACATTATTTATTCGAACAAAACGTTTTACAATAATGCTAGGGTTTGTGAAATAATAACATTAATATCTAGGAGCGATATATCTATTCACGGGGGGTAGTGTAAACTATCTTATTTTATTTCACAAAGGAAGCAATTGCCGTCGGAACATTCTGAGATTGGTTAGAGAACAAAAGGCCTTATGAGCTTCAGTATTGAACAAATATTTACGAACAAATGGAACAATTCAGGTTTTTTATCTTTTATTTATTTATTAACAAAATCTTGTTTAAAAGAAGGATTGTTATTTGAACAGGAGTCCAAATAAAGAAAAAATGCATGAAGTAGTAATTCGGTGGCGGAAATGAATGACTGGTTACTTTCTCAGAAGAGTTAAGAGCTTCGTAAATTAAAAATATTTATCAGAATAACACTACAATAATCATTTTATTTATGTAGGACCGTTACATTTTACAGGAAAATAACGATTTGGTGTGAAGGAGTAAGAAGTAGAAGTAACAAACATTAATATATTCGAAATTTGAGTGGGAATAATTAAAGTGAGCAAGGTTGTACCGTGTTCTGCCCATTTCTGCCGCCAAGCAGTAACGCGTTCGCGTTACTGTGTTCCGGTTTGAAAGGTGTGGTTGCCGGTGAAATTACAGGCACATGAGACATTCCACCTACACGTCTCAGAGTTACGGGCGCATACGACGCGACTTGGGTACTGTCGTACCTAGTAGGGGAGGACCCAAGTCGCATCGATTGATATGAGCCGAGGTTACCACTTACCACCAGGTGGGCCGTCGGCTCGTTCCGTAACTACATAACATATAAAAAAAAATGTAGGTACGTTATACTTGCAGGGTAATTAGGCGCGTGATGTGGCATATTTATATATTTCTACACACAAACAGATTCATAATACAATCAATAATATAGAATGCTAAAGTTGTAAAACCTGTATCGCTGTACATACTTGTATCCACTACGGGCATGCACAGCGATCTCGAGTGAAGTAACTGCTTACATATTAAAAAACAGTATTGCAAATAACAGTACGATTAAGCATTTGAAGAATATTCTCAGAGCTTCTGCCTTAAACGCAGACAGGTTAAGCATAAAGCTTTTTTTCCAATATATTATTCAAAGTTCTTAGAGATTCTAGAATTGAAATGTGTATTTAATTACATACATATATGTATCTAATTAAATACATATGTGTATATAGTCATCTGACTATTCAGTGTGTTAGTGTGTGACCAGAAAATCGTTTTGTCGGTAGGTTCATTAAATACGATGCATATCTGCTATGGTTTGATACTAAAACCACACCATGTGTGTAAATTCACTTCTGATACAATAAAGTCAAAAATAATGCTAGCAATAAGCATTAAATAACGCAGCAAGACACATCAGATAGTATTTATTTAGATTAATTATCGCCGCGCCGGAAGTACGTTTACAGATCAAAGAGTTCAAAACTACGCTACGTGTCGAGATGTAAAAGCGTCTTCGGTTCGGGCTACATGCAAATACCAATTACGCTTTATAACAAATACTGTGTAATTGGTTAGTAACGCGAGATACGAGGGTTAACTGGCGTTTATATGATTTGTAATTCCAGTACAATTTATTGTACTAGTTTTGTCAATAGCTCTCTGGAACCCGTGCGGTGGAAGGATTAGGTGCGCTCAAACAAGCACTAAAACTTAACAGTTTTATTATTAGTTTCCCAGTGACGAGCTGTTTACTAGTGAGCTGCTCATTGAACTTGTCGTAGAAGCGAATAGCAAATGGTAATAAACAATGAGTTAAGTATCGCCATCCTATAAATTAATGTGAAGCCCATAATAGGCAGTCATACGAGTAATATCACGGGAAGTATAAACAAATTACGCCTATTTCACGATCTTGGGAACAATCTTTTATTATGCAATAATTGACGCCAGGAAACTTGATGAATGGATGTGAAAAACAGATGAATCCATAGCTCTAATGAAGATTATAAGCTGCAAACAGATCGTGAAAGTTCACACTAGTATATGCATACATACATACATACATAACACAAGTGCATCGTATCTTCATTCAAGTACAAATGGAGTTATACATAATGAATTACAGTGACTATATCATAATGCCTTAGGTTTATTTATCCCCTATGAACACAAAATAATGCATACATAAGAAAAGTCTGGATTAGAAATAAAAATAAACGCATGGAGATTAAATGAAAGTCCAAACATACGCAATAATATAATAAGCAATAAGAGTTAACTACACACCATATAATATGAGACGTCTCAATGCTTGCTTAAGTGGATTTTAGAACTCAACCGAATAGAACATTGGATTCGTATGTGAACAGGCGGTAAGATTTTGAACGAGTTTAAGTCATTTTTTAATCACATTACGATATTAATCAGTCTATCGCTAGCTACTAAACATTGCTAAAACAACTAATGTTTTTGCTTGTACCTACATTAATTATATAATTTTCTTTTAAATCATTAACCCAGTTTAGCATTTATTTACTTTGCTTACTCTGGCTGCGAATTTTCTAGATTATATATGCAATGATAAAAAATTAACTTGTACCTACTTTGTTAGTTAGGTATAAAAGCGCAACAATGTAATTTAATTACAATTAGTCATACTGATAATACTAATACCGGATTGGACGCTATGTATACCACGCTGTCGAGTGACCCGATTACATGAAATAGTCGATGAAATTAATATCAGTATAACCCCAAGTGAAAGTATTGTTCGATGAAAGATTAAACGGCGGAATAGCGAAGACTAAGTCCTGGTGACCCCGTAGAAAGCGGGGGTCATCGCTATAATCGATTCACTGTTGAAATATGTCGTCGGGCAGAATGTCACCCGACATACTGTACCTCCTTTAAAACCATAATTTCATAAATGAATGAAACGATCGTGACTTTTGAATTGAATGACCGTATGCTTTGTTTTCTTGAATCTTGACCCCCAGTCATTGAAAACCTTTCAACAATTTAAACATATATCTAAACCTAAATTATGGGGGTAATCTCTATTATTTAACTTATTCTGGATGCGTTTACCCTCAATAAATAGGCGATATGGTTTTAAATGTTCAGTTCAATAAATACGAGCCCTTGCGTGTGCATTGGATGTCGTATGTATGTATGTATGGGAGGCTGGTGGCTATAGGGAGATCGTAGGGTTGAGAGCGTACGGGGCCGCACGCGCACAGGCGCTAGGCGCGCCGCGGCTCTCGTTCCGAACGCTCGCTGAGAGTCGCGCGACCGCAATCTCTCCCTTTCTCTCTGGCGGCGTATAGCGCTCTCTGTCCGTCCTTCGGGTGGTCGTTCCTCTTCTTCTGGCAAGGTTAAGGTTACGTCAGACATGTTATGTTATAACCGTTGGGGCGCACTCCGGCAAGTTCAGTGTCTCGTGAAGAGCGGCCGCGACACTTGGTCCCCGACCACCGCAGCGTTCGCGTCGACCGAGGACTGTGCGCCTGTGACATACCGACAGTGACAAGTTCATGAACTGCGTGTTGAATATAATTGAACTCACGTGCCACTCGATCCTGATACAACTGAAATATTATTCCCAGCTAAGGTATGTAGATATTCTCGTTCGTTACAAATCGGAGGCACTTTTATTACAAAATGCCATGGATAGCTTAAGGGCACACACTTGGTGTTCAACAGGTTTATTAAATATTTTAATGGTTTAAATAATCCACCTGAAGTTATATTAGCAGTAAGGATATAATTGCGAAGTCTTTGTACTTTTATTCAATCTGACCTTGATTTTAAATATTTAAAAATGTTATATGGCATTTTTTTCTTTTAACTTTTAAGATCTGGCATATACAACAGGCATCGCATAAATTTTTTCCAAATATGAAGCTAGCTTAAACTGGAGCTTCCTGTGACTGAGTTGCGAGAAGTGATGGTGAAGTATGGTGGAGTGGAAAACTGATGAATGTACTGCGTACCGTTACCATATGTAGAGACGATGTTTTTGCGGCCGTGTGCGCTTGTCTTCAATCGTGTACAGAACGATAAGCTTCGATGCACATCGCCATATACCAATAACACTATAAGCTGTATTTAGAGTCGCTTCGTTTGGTTCCTTCGCGGGAACTTTTATTATATTACATAGTTTTGATTCGCCTGTCTTTCCAGAAGCAATAATCTTGTATCAACATATAAAATTACTTTGTTGAAGAGAACAGAGATGAAAATTATTTAATATGCCGATTTTTAAAGAAAAATCTTTTATTATTCGTATAGACATATATCTGAAACTAACATAATTTATGCAAATATCTGATTTATTACTATAAATCTATCTAATCATAGCAAGAGAAGATAAAAACAAATTTCTTAGTTAATAATCATTTCTTTGGCACTCTTAAGGCTTAGTTCTTAATATAATTGTGAAATACTATAAATATATATAATATATACTGCGTAGATGATGATATAAATCTTCAAAGCAATTGAAAAGTAAGTTTTGATTTGCTGTAGCGCCAATTTCGCGCGGTACAAAAGACTTCAACGCGCGCGCGCTGCTACGGGTGACATTTATTGACTCGCTACGGAGAGTAATTTTATAATCTAAAGCTACTGATATATTTGAATACTTAAAGTATACAAAAAGAATATCAAGCTACAAGAAAATTATGTTCATTTGAGGAAACTTGGTTTACCGTGTAGGCAATGTAAGTGAGCATAGTCAAACTTAATATCTGTACTAAATACGAAGCTATAAGAAGATTATCGTTCATTTGAGGAAACTTGGTTTACCGTGTAGGCAATGTAAGTGAGCATAGTCAAACTTAATATCTGTACTAAATACGAAGCTATAAGAAAATTATCGTTCATTTGAGGAAACTTGGTTTACCGTGTAGGCAATGTAATGGGAGTGAGAATGATTTATTTAATTAACAATTTATAAATTTTTAAGGTTAGTAAAGAATAATTAATAATTGTATTTGAACAGAATCGGTACATGTTGGAATCAATAGCTCATACATAACATTGGTAGTGGTAAGTTAATTTTAAAATTGGACTTACTTTGAACTATTTTATGTCTTTTAAGATGGAATTTACTTATGAAGATAAAAGACGCGTTACAAGCGAGAAAAGTAAATTCAAGTATATTCAATGCCGATGGAAGCGCAAGCGTATCGCAATTAATTTTTATAATTGCTAATGATAAATAAAACTGCATAGTTTTATCTTCAGGCGTGTTTCGTAGGCCATTACATTGTGAGGTAATTCTGTAATATGCATAAAAAATCAATATCGCAAGAGCAGTAGAACTCACGCCAAGTTCGTCTTAGGAAGTACTGCCACCATGCCCAAATCTACCGCCAAGCAGTAACGCATTCGCGTTACTGTGTTCCGGTTTGAAAGGTGTGGTTTCTGGTGAAATTCAGGCACATGAGACATTCCACAACAGAGTCGCAGAGTTAGGGGCGCATTCGATGCGACTTGAGTCTTATCATACCTAGTAGGGGTGGACCCAAATCGAATCGGTTGTTATGGGCCGACGTTACCACTTAACAACAGGTGGGCCGTCGGCGTCGGCTCGTTCCGTATCCCAAACACATCACATATTTTATTAATATATATGACCCCATTTATTTCATACAAAAGATTTCAAGCCCCGTTTAGTTATCAGTATTGAACCACAAATATCTGAATAAAATCTAAATTAAACCTAAGGGAAATATAAAGAAGAGATTGTGTATTTTGTCAATAATGTACAAAATCCAAGACTCATTCCAAAAGATTATATAAAAACTAATACAAAGAATTTTTGCCTGCAGCTTAGTTAATATGTTATAACGTTCATAAAGAACAATTCATTATTAGGATTAATCAGTTTTCTTTCAATCGTTTTCAATTTAATGATCCCAAATAAATAAAAAAGACTGAATAAGATTCTTATTGACACAATACACACAAAACCAAAACACCTGGTATTAGATATTTTAAATTTAAGGATTCTGTAAATGGAGTAGGATTAGAGCGAAAGAATTAGTGCCCCCCGTGTGGGACTAGTGAAAATTTATCGTATAAAAAAATATATAGCGAAGTATTTTCGACAAGAGTACAAAACGTTTAAGAAATGTAGGCACATATTTTACGTTTTCCTCAATATATCGTTGAGAATTGATGTTTTTATTGAAACTTATTTAGTTTTTATATAATGGTTTTATATGCTTATGAGTCTGTTGTAGTCTGCGTTCTAATAATGTGAGTGTAGTCCGAAACTGTGAGTAGAAGCCGCGCTGCATTCATTACTCAACAAGTGTATTTAATTAGTATATAAACTGCTGTAAGAATTAAATATATGCTCATGAATTATAATATTGTTTTTGAAGATTTAGATTCCTGCATATGTCTATATAAAAATTGGATGGTGAAAATATGTATTAAGTTGATTAACTCCAAAACCAATCGACCGTAGAAATCGTCATATTTGTTTTTTCAAGAAGAAGGCTATTTTTATTAATAACTATACCTATTGCAGAAAAACGTCTGGTTTTGCTAGAATACTATTAAGTGGCTAGCGCTATACTATCCTTAATTCAGCAAAAAACAGTAATTTTTAATGTTAATTATGTTAATTCACTTTGTAATTCGGGCCCCGCGATACAGGCTACGCCTAGGGCGGGGTCCACCAGTAATCAACCCCATGTAATATCTTTGTGTGAATAAATAAATATGAAATATTTTTGCCATCACTCTATTTTCTAAGTTAGTTTCAATGATATTAACTGTTCCTTATATGATAAGACACTAGCAATTTGATAATAAATTACTTATGAGCTACCGATAATATAAATTGCAATGGCGTCGCTGGCGTCGCTACACTGACTTAACATCACTGCTATGTTTAATCGTATTTTATTACTCACATCAAAGGTGTAATAGCATCATAATATTACTATCTGAAACAAGTTCTACTCCATATATATTATTACTACCATTTTAGAGCAATTTTCTAGCAAACTATTTCTTAAACGCCCTTAATGTTAACATATGATTTTTTTTAATAAGATAACTATATAAGTTCGATCCCTGTTCAAAATCATTAGCTCTCTGTTCTTGTTTTAATAAACTTATTTTTATCAAACTGAAAACTACGCTAAATAATGTTTTGTTATTTTTCCCACGAGACGGTGAGCGGTGAGCGGTGAGCGGTGAGCTAGTGTAAGTTCCCGGCTGCTCTCGATATGTAGGGCTGCAATTGCGCACGGCACAACTGGTAGCGTTCGCAAATGTAACTAACTGGAGTGCACGACCGGTGCCGGTGTCGTGGGTCAGGACACGGATTCCGAGTACCGACGGTACTTTCCAACTAAACACTAAATTCCGAAGCTGTAAAGGTCTCATGAATGCAAATACTGTTAACATTCATCGATTCACTTGTTCAGGTGAAGTACTTCAAGTTTCGACCGTGCTGATCGTTGTCAGAGACCCCAGAGACTGATATCAGCTTTCAGCGTATTACCATTACCGTTCATTAAAAGGCCACTTACACGACAACATACGGATACACATAAAATATAAGCTGACAGTAAAAATCCATAATACATTATAAATGAAAGTTCGTTTCCAATTAATGATGAAGCCCTCCCTGTTTCCAACATTTAGCAAAGAAATCCGAGAATAACCCTTTTAAAAATTAACCATACGAATAATAAAATTCGTGGCCCGAATTAGGCCCCAACTTCGCATTAATTCAATGAAGAGTTTCAACATAATGAATTCCGAAAATAAAACATTCGATCGTCAAATAACATGGAATGTTTATTTGTTGACGGCTGTCGTTTACCGTAAGGCTATTACAGCGCTATATTACAGCTCCCTGTATTGGTGCCAATTCACGTGAGAAATGCAAGAGATCTACAGTGAGATGTTTCGTGACCGCGCTTCTATCCTTCGATGACACGCCACGCCACGCCACGCCACGCCACTCCAAGCTATCGGGCACAAGGCTATACGGCGCGGCATACCTACCCGTTTCCTGATCACACAAATATTAGCATATGTACAGTACAGGGATAACGGAAAGTGAGAATGCATTTCTTTGAAATCGGCAGCTGTACCGTTGGCTAATTAGCGGTTCCTCTTCGCAATTGAAATTGGCAGCTCAATAACTAATCAAATGGCAAACACTTGGGAACTGGAGGTTGGAGTGTTGTCGCGCAAATGAGTATGACCTACCGTAGACATGGCTGTGCATTAAGCATTAAGGTGGATATTTTTCGTGGAGCATCGCACGACGGCACGGCATAGCATCGTGCGCTAGTTGTGGCGGCCGGCGGCCGCGAGGCTGCTCCTATTTATATAATAACGTTTAAAGGGCGGTGGTGTGCGGTCGTGCTCGGGCTCTGGATGAATTCCATGAGGCGTGCTCACCATGAAGGGTTTTAATTAGGTCGCGGCGCGGGCGCGGGTTGAATGGCCTGGCCTATGCCGAGTGAGGTGCAGGGCAGGTTGCGCGAACACCTACTTTTGACTGCTCATCCAAATCAGAGATGTCCTTGCCCTCTGATTATATTGTATCCGGACAGGAATGATTATTAATTATTTTACTTGATTATGTTAGCTGTAATATGTCAGCATATTGGAAAGACGATATAAATAATCAATTATAGCCGGGTCAAATATAAATTATGATAATCGTCAAACAATTAACGACAAACTCCCATGAATGGGTCACGACCAGCGCATAACTGGTAATGGTTAATTATATTCGTCCTTGTTTATGGCGAGATGACCGGTGCGGTGACAAGGAACATAACGCGTGGGTGTGTGCGTGACTCACCGGCGACTCGGATACCAAGACATGCCCAAAAATCGGTGTTGCTTCAATAAACTGTCATTCCGAAACTGGTTAATGACCTCAGCGTGTTAATTGACATACAAATCAATATGTTTAAAATAATGTGTACTATGAGCGGCAATGTACAGCTTAAATGGCTACATGAAAACGAAGATAATTTTCAAGATTGTCATCTTTAAACACCTTAAGCTTAAAATAATTGATCACCAGACTTAAAATAATAGAACTCCTTGTCTGTATTTCCTGAAAACTAATATTTCGATGTACTTACATAAGTGGAGAATTAATATATTTTCACAGGCATCGTAGACAACATCGTCACTGAACATCAACAGGTGATGATCGCGGTTATGTTAACCAAACACAAAAAAAAAACACGCAGACGAAGTCGCGAGCTTCATAGCTAAGCTACGGAATTCATATGAAGTGGCCGTGACTAGGTTAATTTAATCAATACATTTTAAAGAAATCAGAATCAAACCAGTATAGTGAATCATTTCATTGCCATGCCATTGCCATTCATACTCTCAATCTATGTTGATAATGACCTACCTAACATATATAATAAAATTTGTCAGAAAGTGTTTATTTTAACCAAATCGGAACACAACAGCATTTTAGGATTAGTAGTTAAGACAGGTTTACCCATAATCGATGAGTGTAATTTTGTATATCAAAGCGCAAAGCATTTCAACACAACAAAATTATTTTGTAAAATATCGCAACAAGGGTATGCCAATAAAAATAAACTGATACAGTTTCAAAAACACTAGGACATTGCCACGAAAGCATTGTCTGAATAAACGGCTAATACGGCTAATAGTCGCGAGAATGACCCATACAGATCGTGACACACAACGGTGTCCCAGATATCGCCGACAAAATTATATTCGTGGAGCTTTACATTAGCCCAGTATGGCGCATCGTGTGAGCCGAAACGGGAAACGTGCCTGCGAAGAGCTTTATACGTCATAATAGATTCAAAGAGGGCCCGTGTTAGAACGCTCGAGCTGTGCTCAAATTGATAACGTACGATACATGCGAATCGTCTAATAACATCGCTAATGGAACGGTACCGCATAACGGGTGAGCTGTAAGCTCGCTCCCACGGCTGACACATTGTGCAAGGTGCGCAGGGGCGGGAGTCAGCGAGCACAATGCGACCAGCCACTGATTGCGGTCGGATACAGTGACACCAGATGCCGATCCGTCACAATCACGGCACCGGAGGCGATTAATTTCCTCCACGGGATTGGGGAAGTAGCATCATTCAATAAGTTATGCCGAATGGAAATCTAGCGATACATTGGTAATAATGCAAAACGAATTCATATAGAACAAAGTTACGCAATTATGATCTAATTATGTTAGAAAAGATGACTAGGGAAACAGAAAAATTATACACCGGTTAAGTGGAACTACTACGCAGAGGGGTATACTTTCAACGTGTAACTACTGTGTGCGACGCCTTGAATAATGTTAAGAGCTAAACTAACGACATCGACACACCGGCACCGTCGCTATGTCGGCATTCAACTCAAATGGTCGGTATATTATTTGAATTACCGTAACACAATGAAATTTTGCAGTCGTTGGCTTAGGGTCGCCATGTTCGCCATTTTTAGAAAACGGAATAGTTTTACCCGAGCTTTTGCTATTTAGAGTTGTCAATGAGGATTCAATGAGACAGTCAAAGCATATTACCAATTAACCGGTAGTGCTTACGAATAATAAGCGCCTTCATCTGTGAAAGCGGCACGTTTCAGCGGCGGTACCCGGCTGCGGTCGCCGCGCGCGCGCGTGACCGAAACCCAAAACGCACGGCCCGCAAATTAGCCAGGAACTTGTTACGCGTCCGTCAGATTACTCGTGGTGAAACTCCACAGCTATACGCTCCGCAATAGTAGGTGTTGTTCAATTACAGAGAATCAGTGTGTGACCCAAATACGCTTCGCCGCACTTATTTGGCGTGCTGCGAATGTGGAATGTCATTTGCGAGCCGCTATTTCGCACCGCAACTGAACATGTATGCGGTCGTTTACGGCTGTCTTTCGTTGATTTTATTTGCGTTTTGAACTAGTAACAGTAAACGATCCGCGCATGCGTAGACAATGGTACGATTTTATCGCGCTGTCGTATTTACCGCCACGCGCACACGGCGCTATCTGGAAACGTGTAAGCCGCCGCGCCGCCACCGCCGCCGATGCCGCCCGCGCCGCCGACCTATCGCTTCTATCAATGCATTAAATCCTAAACCGTAAACACACGAATTTGTATTAAATCACTGTGGGCTGAACAACGTGCTATTGAACAATGAGGGTTTATTTATTTAAAATAGTACGATTAAATATATAATAAGCAATTAACTGTCCGACCTGTTTACGTTATATGCTTTAAACGTTTGGTAGCGGATACTGCTGCTAGGTATAATCAGTTAAAATAGTAAAAAAAAAAATAGAAAAGATGAGGAACTGGGTTAAAAGAATGAGCTTATCATCTTCTAATGGAAAACTTATCAAATATTTTTCAAATACAAATGTATAAGATAAAGTAGACATTCCTGGAATCGGTCGTGACGAATGTAGAGACGGATGGAGCGTGTTAGGTTAGGTTAGGTTAGGTTGCGATCAACGAGCTGAACGAGTAACCGAGTGGGCGCTTTACATAGATGCAATGCAAATTGAGTAGCGATTTGCGCGCACATAAATCAGCTGTGCACCGGCCGGCACAACACCGCCTATTTAGTCAATTAACGTCTACTATATAATACAAGATAGGATTGTTAGGCGCACTCTACAATTCACTGACAAGATGTACGCTGACACCGCTCTATCCAAGTTTATTGATAAATCTTCTAAAACCTTAACTAAATTTAGCAAGTAAATGTAAGTAGAATCAAATATACCGCCAATGTAAAGCCGCAGGGTATTATATACATATCTACGCATACGCTATACCATACGCTAACTAGAAGTGGACTTTAAGGATGTAATAATTGTCTTGCTTTGAGTACTAGCTAGGCTAAATTACAGAGATACGTTTAAAGGAAGAGTGGCAAGTACGAGCCTTCGCTAATCACAATCATTTCTAACGATTATTAGAGGAATATTCTCAGGTTCATTTCTGCAATTTCCAGTTCCTTTTTTATGTTTAAAATTAATAGCCATCATTCGTGTATTTCTTATTTTTGGAAATAAAAAGTCAAAGTCAAAGTCAAAAGTCGGCTCGGGTGGCGCCCTAAATCAAATGTACGTTTTGCGCGATTATCTGTGTTTATCCTGGCGGCATAAACGTGCACGCCTATCATCGATGCTTCTGATTAATTTTCACAACGTATTATTAACGATGGCCATATACGAGAGGTCCGCCCTGGCGGGCTAGGGCCGGTCGCATGGCGGGCGGAAATGGTAACGTCGCGTCGTGAGATCGGCCGGACGATCAGCGAGATGACCGCGGGAGGTTACACAATACGCAATTAATGAACCGTCTCGTGTTGCGTAACGAGGCTGCGATCGAGTGCCACATGTTATCGCTAATGAGAGCCGGGTTCGCGGATTGTCGCGGAGCGTGCTCGATCGCCCGGCCATCGGGGGCAGTGGCCGCCCGCTTTATCTACGCTCCACGAGGAAATGGAAAAGATGTGCGTGAAGTTTCAACCAGTTGCGGTGATTTCATCCAAAAATGTAATAATATTATTAGGACTTCAACTAAAATATATTTTTGATCCACTTGTGTTCGCTCCCAAACTCCTCAATTATTTTTATAAAACAAATCATAAAGAAGTTAGGTACCGATGAAAGAAAGTTAATAACCAAGCAAGTCTTGTAAGAACGAAAACTCTAATATCTGCACGATTCCACGCCCTGCCAGTCACATGATACCATTTATGTTAGCATGCTAGACGATAGCGTTACCGCCACTCAACAGCTGCCTTATCATTAGCGTGGTTTTACAAGCGCGATCGGGCCAACATCTCGGGTGAACAAATCTGGAAGCATATCCGGGTGTCGGGGTAGAGCTATCTAATCGGGCGTCGCTTCGTCGCCGGTGGGCGGCGAGCGGGATACAGCCACCGCCGCGCCACCGCGCCGCTCCGCGCCACCGCGCCGCCCCGCGCCACCGCGCCCACACGCCAATTATGTGGGAAGAGGTTACGATTCCTCGCGCGATACCGACGAATAACGCAAACGGACCAACCTAGAGGCGATCGCGTGCATTAATCGCTCGACTATTGCCAATGCCACTCCAATTAATGCCGTCTGATAAATGGGTTGATTGCTCTAATAGTTTGTAGCGAGGCACTCTCCACGAATAATAATTCCAGCTATTTGAGGAGCTTTCTGCACATAAGACTCGTCTTATCTTACGCGATGTAAAATAAAATGCGGGGTATCTCCAGTTATAACCAACAATGTAATGAAATGCGGAAATGATTGAAACCTGAAACCACAAAATCAAAGCAAATTATCATGATTTCACGGCAACAAATAAGGAACTAGCAGACAATATTACACGTTCACCCAAAAGTGCAAGTGACTCGTGGATAATTGGAGTGAGTCACGACGCTATCAGACGCGCACCCGTTCTCATCGATGGACGATGCGGTGATCGTACGCCGCCCGCCCGCCCGAGGGAAGACGGCGGCGGCGGCCACTATACAATAACTACAGTACACACGCCATGCCTGGAACAACGAACACAGGCAGTTGGAGCATCCTCGCAACTGACTGCATTTACTGAAATCATTTCCGGTCACAACTGTAACTGATAGGAAACAAAAATAGCATCATAACTATTTCAAAAATTAAACCCATACTTTTAAATGTTTTTTGGTTAACACAGACTGGGCAAAAAGAGGTAAAAGCTCTGAACTTTTTATAACTTTTCTAACGTTGTCAGTTATGGATATTGTAATCGATAAGGATCGAAGATGGATGAATCATAAAAGCACATTTGACTTACAAGTAGTCATTGAAGTATTTTTTTTTATATATATTAGCATTACATTACAGCCGCCTTCCGCGTCCTACTCATTGTATTATACGTCATACAGCTAATATTTCTAGACTTGCGTTGAATACTAATAGTGCAAGCGACTCTTGTATAGTATCCGTTTACAAATATAATTATAATTTCTCCGTCGCTTCCCCGGCATGCGCGTCCGACTACTTCATGATTGACATCCGATATATTACAGACACCAGCGCCATACATCTATTCAATTCAAAATACTAGTCAGGTATCGAGCCCGGTTGCAATTACATATTCAAAAATACAGCGACTTCACTGTACAGTTAGGACGCGGTGCAGCCACCCATAAGCGGGGACAGGCGGCCATCAACTTCTTCTATGTATGATATATTTCTCGGTATGCGAATATCTGATGTGAATCCGTTTCGTTTCAATACATGTAGTTGAGCGAGTTGAAGCACTGGTTATTGAATTAATTTCAAACCGCGTTAAAATGACATACATTTGACAGAGATTAGAATGCAACAGGTAAGAACTTGATGGTAATGAAAGGTGGCGCGCAGAATACGCTGCAATCAACGACGAGTAATGGTCGCGTCGCGTCGCGTCGCGTCGCGTCGGGCAAGTGGAGTGAGGCTGTCCTGATCCTCACGGTGCGGTGGACCTGTTCTGTCACGCATCGCTGCCTCTCTCTGCAGGCCGACACGACACCCGCCTTACCACCACACCAGCCACTCGCTCCATCGTACCCAGCACTCGCGCGGTAATTAAACATAATTGAATGTGGCTTCATCGACCACTAACAGTGTACGCCTCGTGGCTCATTACGAATGTACAAAGTGAGCGCTGATGATGATGATGACTCGACACGACACAACCGGTACGAAATGACCGAACAAATTGCATTTGTGAAGAAATACCCTTTGAAAATAAAATGCATTTCATGTTTAGTTACCCGAGGAAAGTGTGCGGAGTAATGACAGAAGGGCGGTTCAGTGTTATTACAGTAATGTCAGGTTACTGCGTCTTCGTTCGCCAGCGTTACATAGCATCTCTCCTCACCGAAACTAAAAAATAATACATAAATAACCAGTTTGCCACAAGTCTCTATTACATTACCAACTGAGTTTTTGCACAGGTTGTTGTCGCCCAACACAATATCGATGCGGACGTGAGACGTATCTTATTTCGTAACAGTTATTTGCAAAGTGCAGATGTTATAACGACAAGGGCTTTTGAATTATTTTTGGCTTTTAAGGAAACTAATTTAACCACCGTGTGTAAGTTAATAAACAGACGAGTAACTGCGCTTGCAACTAGAATAATGAAAAACACTAAATATTTTCATTATAAGTAATAGCAAGTTATAATGTTAATACCGCACGCGGAATGCGATGTAGAAAGGAAGAGTGCAAATGTCAGAGCGTAGAGTCGCGACAGGGAAAGCGCTTCGACACATCACGAAAGGGAACTTCGAATCCACACTCGGCCCATCAACTATACTTACAACTTACCTCATTGGATGTAAGACAGGATCGCACACAGGAACTCGTGCGGCCACTTTCTACAACACACGCAAGTTTTTATGTTAAACTAAGGATCCCACAAGTTAACGTGTTCGCCGAGCTTGTAGTTATGTAGCCGTACTCGTTCCCAGAGGAGGCCGCATGCCTTCGCCGCGATCGGATTTCCTGGTCGCGATTATTGCCTTTCTTTATTTCGCGGCGCTGTTCGTTACCGGCGCGGCGGCGGCGGCGGTATCGCTGTAACGGTCCGCGAGCTCTCGCCCATTTGCATGGTGAGCCCATTACTTGACGACCGGCCCCGGTCAACTTTATTTAGTTAAGTATTAAAATTGTCTTAAGATCGCAGCCATTCCGCGGGGGTGATAAAACGTAGACATTGCAGAATCGTGAGCTCGCTCCGAGCTTTATTGCGTTTAGGATGCGATCGAGCTGCGGAGGCGAGAGCGACGCCAGACCAATGAACGGAGGATTGAGGGGTTCCGCAAGCTGCGCCACGTCTGGTGGTTCATCAGACGCTGCGCTGCCAATCGCCCCCTAGTAATCGCTTACAAGCTATTTAGCTAATCGACACCGGATCGCTTGTTCTTTAAGCACTTATCATCTAATTTGAATAGCAGACGCATTAAGAGCTTAACGGCTGCATATGTTGATACGAGTATGTAGACAAATATGCACATATCGTAAAAGCCGTTTCAGAATCAAGAGCATAAACGCACTGGTTCAAGGACACACGTTAGAAAGTGGGTCTATGAACGTCGCGTCGTCCGGTAGTGAGCGACAGGGCCGGCCGGGCCGCACAATCGCGTGACAAGTCTCGCTCGTACATTATCATTCCGCGTACGTACGAGACGCTAAACCACTTATTCGGCTCGCGTTCACCGTTACCCGAGGCACGCACGCTGCACGCCGCCGCTGCACGCATCAATGGCATATTTTTCCCCGACCCGGCGAAACTCCGTCCACATTTACCATTCAAGGTTAACCCGGTCAGTGAAGCGCTTTGTTTACAAGTGTAGCGAGATCACGGCGGACATTCACACCTGATATCATCTGGCAAACACAATTCCGACTGACTCATCCACTCAGTTTAACGCATTCATGTTATACAGGGTGTCCGGTAATGAATGGATAACCTTGAAATGGGTCTTAGTAGAACTATTGGGCACTCGGAAAAAAATATCAAATAAAAAAACAAAACAAATAAAACAAATAAAATACAAAACATCGATATTATTTAAAAAATACATATCTTTGATACTACTTGGTTTTTTTTTATTTGATATTTTTATACTACAGACTTTCATTACATCAGTGGCTCCGCTACTGTGAGTTTTAAGTGTTTTTGCAATACACATCTTAAAAAGAAATGTGAAACAGGTATATTTTTAATATGAGGCGCACGATGCATCATCTTTTAATTAATGACATTATGACTTTTATCATACAGAAGGTATGAGCAAATGTTTACGGACAATAAGGGAATAACTTTAGTTTATATGGCAATAATTGGCTTAGTCAGTGGCATTATACAGTGTGGTACACTAACGCAATACTTCGAATAAACACATGCATTCCAAAGGTTATCCAAAATGGCAAGGCAATACTATTGGGTCCTGTTCTCCTCAACTTGGGTTTGGTAACACTCAATTCGCATCATATTTAATTACACTGGAAAGTTGAAACCAACCTAAATCTTGATCTTTATATTTTGAAAGGAATAATTCGCCCTCTTTATTCAGTCATTTTTTTTATAAGAGCTAAACTATTTTTTCCTCTCTTCACGTACACAATTTCGGACATATAAGGGGTCTAATTCTTTCTTAAATGTGTGCATACACCCTATAAGGAACACAACATCAAAATTTTTAATCGGAACTGGTGTACGATGCACGTTGTCAGGATACCTGATTTTACAATACATATATGTTGATTCTGATAAATGTTATAGGTTCCATGTCGTATTTGTGTAGTTCGACAAATAAACCATTAAATGCTGTTTTGAGTACAGTAACAGTACGTAATTAACGTAGTTAATTTGTTTGTTACAGTGTTGGAGTACGGCACACAAAAGTCAACGCGCAAATATCAGGTAACAAGAAAGCATACCCAGTGTAGTCTTGTCGAACGGTATTTACTCCATGATTGATGATTGTTTGTCTTCGTCTTTCCATTGTCAGGGTCAATCGGTAGAAAGAGGTCAGCAGTGATAGGGCAGTACAAATAATATCAGAAGTATACCAACATCCGCGAGTTTGTATCTAATGCGAGGTTGATAAACCTGTCCACACTACCCGCAGTTTACTTAAAACTGGTTAAGCGGCAAACTAGACTTTTAATAAGGCTCCTTGCTTTACTAAACACATCACATCTCTTCATTACATACGAGAAAATCTTGTGCCATTACAATTGAGGACAAGGGCGAATAAATAGGCGCGCAGTTTTACTATTTTCATTAACAATTACATTGTCGACTACTTTTATAATTATAAAACTTAATTAGTTTAAAACTGGACTGGACTATTAAAACTGTTATAGTCAATAATATAGTGTCTATAACAGCTTTTATAGTCCCGACTGTAATTTAAATGCGACTGTTATCATTAACTCGCGTAAGTGTTAAATTTTACAACTCTATACCGCGGTGATAGTAATGCAACGGGAGCAATCAGCGCGTCGGAAACTATACCCGATTACAATTCCCTAGTTTGGGAAATAAACTGAATTATGGAATAATGTAAAATATGTATTGTAGTGACACCGCGTTTGTGTCAGATACAGTGAAGGGATCGCGTGGTCGTCGCGTCGCACCCGTCATGCCATCCGTACATTATAACAAGAGCGCGATCAGCCGCGCCGATAGCGACCTCTCTAATGAAAACCAACCCGCTGAATAATGCATTAATACCGGCGCACACCATCAGCTGCAACTAGAGACCACTACATGCAAATTCAAGTCAACGCCATCGCTCGATAAGCTCTGGCGTGTCGGTAATTCGAGATATGTCGTTCATACCCTCCATTAAGGGTTTCTTGTTTGTTCTTCCCCATGGAGGGTCGGATAGGGTTTGAACAGGCATCAAACTTATCAATAAGTACGCGTGACCTTATGTTTTGAATAATATTGACGTTTCCAAGCCATTTCTTTATGAATTCTATGGAAATTTTGACTTTGACTTTGACTTTACCAAAATAATACGATATTAATACCGTTGTATCGTATAATGCCGCCGGGGCGTCGATGTGGAGAATAGTGTTTATGTTTTATGGCTTTATCGATGAAGTGTTGCGGTTCGTCTGGGTCACGAGGTCCAAACCAGTGTGATTTACGCCAACTTCGATGCCAGAGGCGGGAAACTAACGGATATTTTGAAAAATAAGTGGTGTTGACAATGGCGGGGCGAAGTGCGCAACCGGGCGGGTGTCACTTGCCCCTCGCCGTGTCACGGCTCACTATTGAAATGTCAGTACGCGGACCGGGGACGAGACAATCCTAAACACAATGTTAAGGTCACATCATGACTGCAACATACAATCTGTAACATGGGAAACGTGATGTCGCCCGCGTAACAGGGAACTGTGCCAACCTTGTACACACACTAAAACATGGACGGCTGTTTAACTATCTCTTGTATACAGGGTGTCCGGTAATGAATGGATAACCTTGAAATGGGTCTTAGTAGAACTATTGGACATTCGGAAAAAATATCAAATAAAAAAAATACCAAGTAGTATCAAAGATATGTATTTTTTAAATAATATCGATGTTTCGGTTTTTTTTTGTTTTATTGGTTTTTTTTTGATACTACTTGGTTTTTTTTATTTGATATTTTTTTCCGAATTCCCAATAGTTCTACTAAGACCCATTTCAAGGTTATCCATTCATTACCGGACACCCTGTATATATTATTGTTTTTAATTTAAGCTATGACAATACGATACCTTCGTATACGCAATGGACATTACATTAACATTTTACAATAGAAATTCAATACTGTTGCCTGGAAGAAATCGCTATTAGTCCACGGTTCTACTACCGTTCCCGCGTTCTACATACACGACGAACATGCGAGAGCATGCCCAGCATTGGGGTCGCACTGCGACGCGACGAGGTTTTAAGGTTAAAAGGTAAGGATTTATGAACATGAAATGATTAATGCAATTATGTAGCAATTGTATTTACTTGTTAGCTCTTAAGATACTTATTGATCGCTGTTCACACATAAAAAATTTAAAACAACCTTGTTATGATCATTAAATATATACAAAATAGTCTGAAAAATTACAATACCAGAATAATGAAACATGGAATTTGTGTGCCAACAGGACACGGGGCGAGCGCTCACATAGCGGGGTTTTACTTTCTTGTAGCGGCCTCAACAAACTAGTTAAGAGAAAGTAGGATTAGTATCTTCAATGTATTTATCATTATATCACTTTGGAATACATCAATTAGCTTAGCTTCATTAGTCGCAGATTTACCTAATAAGTAGTACGAACGTGGACACAAGTAAAATCGATATTTTGGATTCCATATCACGAAATCAAAATATGGAATTCAAAATCCTAGAATTAGGTATTGTATTCCCTAGAGAGAAACAAATGATGAAGCCGGTGGTATCCACCGTCGACCCACGTGTGCCACTTACTCATAAATATGTATGATGGGTACAAAGCCGTCTTTGTGTACTTCCACATTCAGGCGGAATTATAATGGCTGTCACAGTAAGGTCCCGAACAAGAGGCAAAACGGCTCGCATTCAAGAAAATAAAAGATACTCTAGACGATTTCACTTAGCAACAGACGCGGCGAATATTTGGAAAACAGATGACACACAAACCATTTCGTTAGCAGAATTCTAAACGGGGAATCTGAACAACTTGCTGCGCTATCGTATTTACTTTCCATTCGTAAATTTTGCTGGTATCTGAGGGGAATTAGTTCAGTTCAGTTCAGTTCATTTATTCCTTTTCGATACTAAATGTACACTCGGAAACGTTACTAACAATATCATAATTGTCGTCGATTTACAAATTTCACGCAATATTACATATAAATCTAAGCAATAGAATAGAATAGAATTCTATTTTCTATTTATATTCTATTCTATTCTATTTTCTATTCTATTCTAAATCTAAGCAAAAATTCGTCCTTTGATGAGCAAGCGTTAATAATATAATATAATAATATAAGCCGTGAGATCGACGCGACGCGACGGCGCCGGCGCCGGCGACGGGAAGGTGGACGCGGCGCGGCGCGGGCAGGTCGGTGTAGCACGGTAGCGATACAGTTAGCTTAGTTGGAGTTTATGGTGTCGCGACGCTGTGATCTGTCAATTAGGGACCATACCCTTGTTCTTATCAATGCTCGTTCCATATACGGTCCCAGCCAGATACAGTAGCCGCAAGCCGATACGTTGGATGTTAATAAAGTCGCTCTCTATAACGAAAACTACTACGATAACGGCTCACAAAATCATCGGTGCTAATTCAATAGCACTATAGCGTATTTCACGGTCCGCAGGATGGCAGATCTATCAAATCTAGGTTGATTCGCGCTGCTTTTTTTTTTTGGATATCGTCTATAGCATTTTATTGTTTCACTAATTTGAAAATGGTGGGAGGAGTTAGCGTTTAGGAAACTCTTTTTGCCATATTAGCGTTCGTGGATTGAAGTAAAATGTGGATCTAGAATAAGCATTTTTTTCCGATTGTCATGGTTCATCTCAGGTTTTACGTTACACGATATCAAGACTGATAATAAAGCGGTACCTACACGTTAAATTAATATAACTATTTTTAATCAAACATTGCAATTTTAAAATAAAAATGGTATGACAACGTAATCATTAAAATACAATACGAATATTATTAATTGAGAGAATTTTTAGCAAAGGCATTATACAAACCGTTCATATAAATTAAGAACGTAAGCTGGTCGAGGCATAACCACGTTTTCTTATAGTGTAAAATCTTCCAATAGCGATGCAGTCCACAGTAACGCTGCCCACAAAAGGTACGTGGCATCACGTAGCTCACTTCCAAAATAGTCGTGTCTGACGCGAGCCGACGCGGGTCGACGGCCTACTTACGAAATTTAATCGAATTATACAGAACTTACGACCAACAAATACGCAACCCATGCCACCAGGCTACTTCTTTCTCGATTTCTTTTGGTTTGTTCACCAATGGAATAATTCAGTCGAATGCATTCAACAGTGTAGACTTAAGTTGATAAGCAAAATCAAGAATTTGATCTTACACTCGATTCAGTGTGGTGCGACATAATGTAACATGATTTATTTATCTATTGTTTGAGCGCGCTTTATGCTTTTCTTAAGAGCATGTTGCGTCAAGATTGAATCGTTTTGCTGCCACAGTGTTATCCAGTATTCAGTGAGAGGGCCGCGGCCGGGCCGGACGTTGATATTTATGGTTGAACGCGCGCGTGGCGTGGCGTGGCGTGGCGTGGCGTGGCGTGGGTGCACTACCAATGTATTGAACACCTCGTAATGTTCCCACATTTCGATATCAGTGCGCGCAACACAGCTGACACTGACACTGGTAACTCGTGTATGGTTTCATCTTTGCAATGTGAACAATGTGTAGGTAATAGGTTACCTACATCATTTATATATACATAAGATCTAAACTAAATTTATTCTATTGAAAAATATAACATTGAGAAGTGACACTAAGTCTAACAAAAATATCCAAAAAAATCAGATCGATTTAGTGTTCCGTCATTTTATATTATCAATAAATATTGGTGGACATTTCACACAGCGCCACCTAGCCACAAACTATCATAGCTTGTACAACTATATACTTTTTGTAAAAACATACATAAAATACATATTAACACCCAGGCACAGATAAAAATGTAATAATTGAACAAACATTGCTTTTATAAGTCTACATTGTAGACATCATTGTCTACATTGTAGAGATTGTACATTGTAGACGACAATAGTTTTTAAGAGCGACAGTTTAGGTTTTTATGATACCTAGGTTCTAGTGCTCACTGAATACCAAACGGGCCTTTAGAAGGCGATTGGACTAATCTTTGTAGAAAATGATACTCAAGGCTAATTAAATTTAGGTTCACATGTGTCCATGTCAGTAATGCCTTATTAATAAATTAACTACAAATAAGTTAAGGTCTTATGAACAAATATGTAAATGGACCGGAGATACATGTCCCATTTAAAAGTTCCAATGGTAGTACTTTAAGTGTACAAAACTCTAAACGCAAATTTTCCGGAAATATATGTAGAAATAGAGCATTAGAAATGCTAATAGTGTATGCAAGTGTCGGCAAATAAGTTCCACTAAAATAAACACCAAGACATATGCAAGGTATGTGTGCTCAGGCGGCCTCTGCGAGATGAGTAAATATTACCAGGTTAACGGCCTGGCTTCCTTTCCGTTGCAGGATATAATGTTAAAGAAGATTATCGATAAACATTGGAAACACGATCGTATGCTAATCTGTACCGTACGGAATTCAATCGGAAACGGGGCGAACTCACGTGATTACATCCAGATAAAAGGAAGGGCACGAATTCTAAAGCAAGTATCCTTGTTCTAAGTTCATTTGCCGTTATCTAACGCAAATTTACAGTTCAAGATTAAACTAGTTTTAAATCAGACAGTACATTGTTGGTTTGCGAGAATCTCCGGTAATGATTTGTTTACGTAATTGAGATAAAAATGTTACCTTGTATTGCTCGCGTGTGAATATTACGGAGGCGTGTCGATGACGGATGGTGCGGCCGCTGCGTCACTCACAGATACGTACAGATGCACATCAGTGTTTAACATTGTAATTATTCTTCTTCGAGTCACCGGTTTTGTTGAACCAGTGTGGTGAAAGGATTGTAAGTGCGCCTCAAAGAGGCTCTTTTCGTACCGCTAGACCACCACGCTCTCTAACATTCTCTAACATTGTAATTGATGCGTCATGTATACAGTCTCCCAACCCTCTAAACCTTTGTCTAAATTGAGGATAACGGATGTATGATCTACATATGTATGCCAATAACAGACCATTGTTACTTGTCTAATTAAAGTTCACGTCTCAACTTTGTTAATATCAGAAGCAAGTCACAAAGACTCACGTTCCCAATCTAGTTTTATTAATTAAATAAGAGGCTTGTTCAAGAGGAACAGTATGTGATTAGTTACGGAACGAGCCGACGGCCCACCTGGTGTTAAGTGGTAACCTCTGCCCATAACAACCGATGCGATTTGTGTCCTCCTCTCCCAGGTACGAAGAGACCGAAGTCGCATCGTATGCGCCCGTAACTCTGAGACGTGTAGTGTAATGTCTCATGTGCCTTTGATTTC
Organism: Chesias legatella; assembly: GCA_947359385.1. NCBI lineage: Eukaryota > Metazoa > Arthropoda > Insecta > Lepidoptera > Geometridae > Chesias > Chesias legatella. The sequence goes on from OX375777.1 coordinate 289,476, forward strand.
ACCGGCAAGCGAATGCGTTACCGCCTTGCGACAGAAATGGGAATGGTGGCAGTACTTCCCCGGACAAACTTGGCGTGAGTTCTACTGCACTGAAAGTATAAATACATGAAAAATAAGTGTTCTCTTGTAGCATCATCGACCGGTAGCGTTGAAATGTAAACTGAGTAGTCGTTGTCGAAGTCTTATTAAACATAATATATGTCTGAAACGTCAGATGATTCTATCTCGGCGTATAAAAACTCACTGATACATATCATGCTGTCTAAACAAATAACCGCCGCAGTGGACAAAAAAATACTTACTAAAGATACACTCGGGTACGAACAAAAAATGTACGTGTAGCCGAGTACTTGTTTTCATTATTTAAAATATAAAACGTTCATTGTTCAATATCAGAGTGTTGTTAGAGGTGTTTAAGAAAAAAAGGCGAAAAAATATCTCATGTTATATCACGCGGTGCCTTTCATTTATAAATTAAAATAGAGCTTTACCATAAAGCCGAAGACGAAATAGATTGGTCCATAAAAAAAAAGAACCATTACGTAGCAAAGACAAATAGCTTATACGTATGACGCGACAGACTAAAAAAACTAATATATGTTGTTTATATTGTATGGTTCAAACATACATCGTTAAATAATACCACGATGGGATCTGCAGAGTTCAAAACGAGATTAGAATTTAAAACATATCTGTATCTTTATTTGCACATATAAGTGTATGTATGTTAGCTGTTTCTGTTATTTGACTGTGAAATCGCAATTGTACACAAGCCGGGATAGAATACACAAGTGTTTGCCGCACTATAAAAATAGCCATGGAAGTGAGCCCGCTTAAGGTTCAACGATCACAAGAATCAGTCACAGACTGTATCAGAACAGTTAGATCAATCATACACAGTCGTCCACCTTGTATAACCGAACCTTTATGAGTTTGTGTGACAAACGTTATTACACTCGCCTCAGTGGAAATGCCTACGTAATATATAAATTTGAAAGTCACATCTGAAAAAATAAAGACGATTTATTTTGGTTATACAGGGTGTCCGGTAATGAATTGATATGTTTATGTCTGTATATGTTTTATATCCTTTTACCGTATTACCTTAATAAGTTTTGATTGTGGCAATAAAATTGGTCGCTGGCCCACTACAGGAACTTACGTCCAAAAAACGCTAGTACCTATTTTATTTTTTATTTTATAGTTTAGGCACAAAAGAAGTTTCTATTACCAGCTAACCTCGCTTAATTGGTGCTATAACGCGACTTAAAACAATACTCATATCTGGTCGGCCAAGTCTATTGTAGCCATAAAGAATAAAATTAGTATATTAGCTAGAGGTGAATCAATTCCTAATGAAACAATTTCAAACATTAGGGTGAAAGTGAAATGCAGACAGATAATAACTCTATAAATTATAAACAATTCTAATCAATACATTAATTAACAAAAACTGAAGAAGCCGTTTTGAAATGTGTTTCATTCGCCACGATGTGTGTAACTTGTATCCTGTGTATGCCTCCGGGAATATGAGTATTATTTTATGTGTTTTTTTTATGTTATGTAGTCACTGAACGAGCTGACGGCCCACCTGGTGGTAAGTGGTAACCTCGGCTCATAACAACCGATGCGACTTGGGTCCTCCCCTACTAGGTACGACAAAACCCAAGTCGCATCTGTGTAGGAAGGCAGCTAGCGTGTTTTAATTAGCTGTATCCGTTGAGATTTGAAACCACCTGACGACCTGACTGTTCGACGACTTTTTTTGATATACAATTCATTGGAGTCGATCAACCGTGGGATAGCGAAGAGGTAACATGTAGGTGCCGTCACATGATTAATGGAACTGATTGAGAAAATTGAGTTGGCACAAGATAAGTGGACTGTATTATCTAATTGACGTACGGTATATGCAAAGTGAAGTATTCATTTCAATGTTTTGATGGGTTACTGTACTTTAATTACAGTCGAAACGGAAATGGACAAGCGGTTTTTTTTCAGTGTACCACGCTTGTTACATGTCAAACAATCGTTTAAGTCGGGGTGAAGCTTTGATTGAGATAAATTAATATGGCGTTATCGTGTGCGGAGAATCTAATATTGAAGAACAAAAGGCTCTAAGACTTGCAAATAAATAATAAGCCTTGCATATTACCTTTACTATTTACGATGAACCACCTCATATTTTCGTTGCACATATGTCACGTACAAATTTTTGAAGTCAATAAGTATATATTTACCTGAAACAATAGAAAATGATCACACGGTTAGACTACTTACTGTGTTTTCACATAATTAATTCTAATGTCGTGCAAACAGCGGTCAAGATAAGTACTGTTAAGGTTAAATTCAAATTTCTATTCCCGTTGAGAATACAAAATTTAAGTTGAATTGGTAAAATAGATGCGGTCCCCGTTACAACAAAACCCTTCTGGATGCCCAACTACAGATTTGTATGATGTTTTTTTTTTTTTTTAATGTAATACAGTTACGGAACGAGCCGACGGCCCACCTGGTGTTAAGTGGTAACCTCGGCCCATAACAACTGATGCGACTTCGGTCCTCCCCTACTAGGTACGACATGACCCAAGTCGCATCGTATGCGTCCGCAACTCTGAGACGTGAAGGCGGAATGTCTCATGTGCCTGTAATTTCACCGGAATGTGAATGAATGAATTTGATGTTGTGTGCAAACAAACTTAACAATATTTCTACGTCGACTAACTGCAAAACGAATTATGCCTTGGACAAATTCTCGTTAAAATCATTGACTCTACAATAGATATTTTATTGCTGGAACAAAGTTTGTAGTGTCGCCCATTTTATGAGCAGATATAAAACGTATATAAATCTCCGTTACAGTGCATTAATCTTCAATTGATAATTGGGATGCTGTAAATACTTTAGATGACGCAGACGAATATTATTGTTAGTGTATACGTTTATATTAAAGAAATAAGTAAGTAAATTAAAATACGTTTATATTAAAGAAATAAGTTAATTTAAGAACTTTGTTTCTTAAATTCCACTGTATTTTAGTTCCTTATCAGCACGGTTAAGTATACTGCCAAACTGTCGTTCATATCGGTGTTAATATGTATTATGTGTATGTATTTACAAACAGTATATATGGATTCTACCACAGTACAAGCTATGCTTAGTTTGGGGCTAGATGGCGATGTGTGAACTGTTCACCAATATTATTATATAGCGGTAATTACAAAATATATTTTACCGATGGCCGATAGGCAGCCATAATATTGTTCATTTAATGCCTTCATTAGACACAAGTTTAATCCACTCGCTAACAAGTGGTAATATGTGATCAACATTTACAGTGCACCACATACGCACTCGTAAATCTGTATCTGTACGTTACAAACACGTTTACGCATTGTTACATACATACATAGTACTCCGCAACTGCAGTTTAGAGAGCGTGGTGGTCTAGCGGTACTGACCCCCGAGTTTCAATCCGGAGGTCGCCGGTCCAAATACCGACGTGCACCTATGAGTTTCGATTGAAAGATTTATGTGCGCAATATCACGTTCTCAAAACGGTGAAGGAAAACATCGTGAGGAAATTGACATGTCCTAGAACTAAAAATTGGAAGACATGTGTCGAGTGCACGAAAGGAGCCTCTTTGAGGCGCACTTACAATCCTTTCACCACACTGGTTCGACAGAACCGGTGACTCGAAGAAGAAGAAGAAGACTGCAGTTTATACGCGTTGTCGCAAACAGGTGTCACTTATAGATAAATTAATTTAAACAGACTGCACCTGCAACATTCCGGAAAAATGTCGAATACAAACATACGTAATTACACGCACGCCGTACGGGGAAATGACTCGGCTGCGTTCCCGGAGTCAGCGGCTAGGGAATCTCGAGCGTTTCCACAATGTTCTCGCACGAAACATGTGATTAAAAGTCACCAACCTATAATTCAGTTACTCGTAATTGAGTTACAATCATGTGTAAATTGCGTAATTAAGATTGTTTCTTCTCTTTTGATGACAGGACGGCGGCGGCGGTTGCGGGCGGCGGAGTTTACGAAGCTCAGGTCAGTCACCCAGCGCACCTTACTCTCCTTCGATCGGAATTCGTGAATCTTCAGAAATAACACGTCATTATGTCTTATTAGCCATCGAGGAAGCACTTACAGCCAATAACACGTCTCCTACGCCGACCAGAGAATTGTTCTTGTATAATATCCATTATTACCACCATTATTAAATTAGTCTACATTACATATACAGGAACGGTTATTGAATTGCACACTCCAGTACTAAACGAACGTTACAAATCAAAAATAAACCATACTATAATGTGTTAGAGGGTAGTGCACTTTCAAGCTTCCAACGTATTTTTATAATGATACCAAATTATATCGAGCTTCACTCGAAAAATAACTGGTACAAAATCACCCAAGTGCAACAATGTAACAGTTACGTTTTCGTGGTGGATGATAACCCACGAAAACCACAAATACAGTGACATCAGTGCGCGCATGTATCATAGCTTAAATTGCCGAAATTGATAATAGGTAAAATGTAGAAATAATGAAATATGCGTCACCTTTAGAGAACTCCTAGGCACGGGCATTGGTGAATATTACTCCGTACGTGAGAAACGAAATCGGAATTCGCATAGGATTGACTATAATAAAGAGATAAAAATGTATTGTGGCAAAATTAAAATTTCTAAAGAGCGCTCGAAAGCTTCTTTAAATACATGAAATAGTTTTGTGTGTTTAATATAATGGATCAAATTACATTTTCCAAATTCCGGAATGAAAGTTAGCAAAAATAGGCAAATTTGGAAATTTATTCTTATTAAGTAAATGTTATCCAATCGCGTTTTCTTTTCACCTGGATCAATGTTATTTTTTATAATGTCATTACGTACGATACGTTCAATTTTACGCGTGCCTTCCTTATATATGAATGGAGTAAATAAAAACGTCCGAATGTTTATATTTTTCAATATCATAACTGTTCCATCATTGAAATTACGTACAAACAGTATCACCACACAGAAAAACGTTAAAAAAATTAAGATGGTACTTATAATGACGGCTTATGAGACATTTTCATGTGTAATAAAATGTTATTATAAAATCACTAAAAGTTTATTGTATTCATAAAGTTCAAGTGCAGCGTTAAATATAACGTATCAACCGGCCGCGGCAGTTGCCGCAGGAAGAGGATGTTATTTCAAAAATGTGACACGGGTTTCTCCGGCTAAACGTTTTCCGAAACAGCGGACCGTTACACGCATAAAATACAGATATTTTACCGTTCACCGAAAAAGTATTATATTAACCGGATAATACTCATAATTTTATGATGGTACACTCTCGATGATGGCTACTTGTGAACCGAGACTGAGGATATAGAAATTCAATTCATTGAAGTTTAAGGTCAATGCTCAAAGCATAAACTACCTTGGAATACCATTAGTAAGGAAATGTAAACTATAGACACTTACAGGTTCAATTACAAAATTAAGATTAAAGTTTATTGTAATATCACTCGGCTAAACATTAACAACATTATAGGGATTGCGATAAGGACTCACTACTTAAGGTACTGTATTTCAGATATTGAAGCACTTTATCCGTGAAGGGGCAGGCAGAGCTCATGGACGTTCACTGTTTTATGATAGATGTGCCTAATAGCTGAGCTACCAATTCATATACAAAATAAACACTCTAGACTTTAACCAACATAATAATCCAACTAAGCTGGTGAAACAGTGTAATGGATTGTAAAATAAATACATGAAACAGCAGCCATGAACCGTTCCTATGTAATCTTCACTTAAATAATGTTTTGCAGTACATTGCGTATTGTGTTTATTATATAGCTTTGATTTGCGGATCATAAAACGCGTACTAATCTACGGTTATAATTAACTAGAAGTTTAAGATACGACGTTAATAACAATGATTAAGCGTATGAGATAAAATGATTATCTAAACAGCGCGTTGTCAGCTCGCAGATAAATGATCTCAAAGTCATTATCGCGGCGACGCGACGCGCTAGCGAGCCTGAAACCACTGGCTCGTAACATTGTTACGTCTCTGCGATTGAGCTTGCTTACTTGATACTGTAACCGTGGAATGTAACGACCTTATATGTTTTTTTTTCAATGTAATACAGTTACAGAACGAGCTGACGGCCCACCTGGTGTTAAGTGGTAACCTCAGCCCATAACAAGCGATGCGGCTTGGCTCCTCCCCTACTAGGTACGACAAGACCCAAGTCGCAACGTATGCGCCCGTAACTCTGAGACTGTAGGTGGAATGTCTCATGTGCCTGTAATTCCTGTATTATAATAAATGCATTACATTGCTGTGAAGCACCTGTTGTTACCTTTTCAATGAACTTGATTGATTCGTGATTAAATAGAGACTAAAAAAATTACTGATTTGCTGCAAGTACAGCAAGTATAGCTTCATTTTCAAGTGGTATTTATTTAATTGTTACACAAAAGCTTAAATACAAGAGGCAGCCTTCTCGTTCAGTAGTATTCAGAATGCTAGTATCTTGAAGCGAAGTGCTTTCATAACATTCATCCTTTTCTCAGACACATATTTAATCACAACGAATTGAATACTAAGGCTTATTTGTATTTGATATTATTTACCAAACATCGTTAAACTGAGTTAGCAGCATAATTACTAATTGAACTAATAAAAAGAAGCATATAAAAATAATAAGAAATAAATAAATAAATAAAAAATGGTGGACATTTCACACAGCGCCATCTAGCCCCAATGTAAGCTAAGCATAGCTTGTATCATGGGAACCAGACAACTGATATAATACTTATATACTTTTCTTTTGTACATACATACATATAATACATATTAACACCCAGACAGAACAAACATCAATGTTACAAATTTCACATAAATGTTTGTCCTGAGTGGGGATCAAACCACGACCTACAGCGCAGAAGGTAGGGTTACTAACCAACTGAGCTATGAGGCCAGTTGATGATATAGAATAAATATCTTAAGTCATGAACGTTTATATAACACGTGTTGTCGCTCGTCGAAATTCCTAATCTAGAAATCCGCGGGGCCGATCAGACGTACAACCGTCGACTAAACTCCAGAGGGCCCGCCGCCGGCGCCGCCGCCGCCCGCCGCCGCCGCGCCGCGCGCCGGGCGATTCAGACAACATGAGAATAAACTGAACTAAATGCAGGCATGCGAGTATTACAGGAAATGTCCGAGGCATACACCCCGAGGCGAACGCTATGCATCGGGAAGCGACCGCCTCACTACAGGACAAGCAAAGGGCGGTCACAATTTACCCGAAGGCTTCTAATTGACAATAGAAACAACCGACCCGTTTAGATCGCCATAATAGATGTTTACATTTAGCCCTCACATTAGTGTGAAATAAATAGCTTCTTTCGATATTGGCTGACGAAAATAGCGTCGATACGTCATTATCCGTATCTTGGCAATCTTTACGTTCGATGTGGATAGGGTTACAGCTTTATAAGGGGAAAAGAAATTACTTGTAGCCATTACACGCGCTTGACAGTTGAAGCTATCCGTTGTTTATGTTGATTACCCGCTGGCGTTTGAAAATAAAGCTTAGTGACATTAGCACAAGTGGAATCAGGATAAGTTATTACAAAGCGGCGGGACCACCCGGTTGCAAACTATTTTAATCTTCAGTGCAAAGTTAACCTAGCTGTTAAGTGGAATTTGTGTCCAAATTATAATTACATATATAACGATGGCGCTTAAAATGAACACATACTTCAAAGTCAAAGTCAAAACTTTTATTTCCATAGAATTCATAAAGAAATGGCTTGGAACGTCAATATTATTCAAAACATAAGGTCACGCATACTTATTGATAAGTTTGATGCCTGTTCAAACCCTATCCGACCCTCCATGGGGAAGAACAGAAAAGAAAACCCTAATGAAGCGAGGCCTTTTTTTTCTATAATTTGATCATTTTTTTATTACATTCCCGTTAGTGAGTGATCTGTAGTACAATTTCCGAGTTACAATTACATTTTACGTTTATGTTTGTGTCGGCACGTGTCCGGGCTACGTGCGCAAATTGCAACATGTGACCGCGAACTAACATTTTACCGGTAAAGTCCCAACCGTAGAGACCATACGAGGCAGATGTTATCATAGTTGCTTTAATGTGGTAGTTAACGGTGGTTTAAATGTCACATTAAAATGGACATAACGTTAAAATTGTCTGGTTTACAAAAGTGGCCGCCTCTACAGTTTTTCACGTGCACTTGTGTTTTACGAGCGGCGTAGTTTGGAAATTGCGTTGCGTCGCGTCGCGTCGCGTCTGTGAGCGGGTCTCACCCGCATGCTAACATGTCCGGACTAGCCGCTCTATAAATATGATCACATGTCGGGATCTGTGTGAACATAATTGGATATTCGCGGTAAGCTCTCGCGATCCGGAAGATAAACGTGTCGACGATGAGAAGGCGGCGTTGTCAAGTGTCCATCCCGTGCTATCTTCGCGCGACATCTTTATACAGAGGTCGGTTATTGTTTGCGCGGTGCTGTGGGCGGTAATGGCGCCCGCAACATAAAGCCTCACTTAAATTGCACGCAAGCTTATTTCGGCAAACTGCCGACATATTTTAGAACATCGTCACAGACGAGCGCATTATGTCGGAAGGCTGCAAGTGGGGCCATAAATGTTTATCGTGGTGTTGAGTCAACAAAGTCAACGCTACCATGAGGCGGGCCGAGGCGAGGCCCCGGAATCAGTTACCTGATTTCCTAGATTTACACAATACTGCGGCATCATGATGAGTAACGAAACGGTGAGCTTTTAAGACGCTCGTAAATATTAAATAGTTTGGCCTGTAACGGTTTTATACTTTACGATGAAGCGTTCATTTAATAGAATAATAACTTCCTGTGATTTATCTACATGTTTAATTTCATCAATTTTCATCAGCTACTAATGCATCTACCACAAGTTAATTGTCGTTAAACATAGTACAGTTTTCGGCTGGTATCAGTATGTTGCCAATTAGGTTCGTAGAACAGGGTTACATGAAATTTTAACTCTGAATACTACTTTAATGCGCGATTCTTGCAATTTGATAGCAAGTAATAAGTGTTAAGCGCTGACGCTCAGCAGAATTGAATGCAGAGTTTCCACAAGATAAAAGCGACCGATAAACACTTGTGAAACAGAGCAACAATGGTTATCCTCAATGAGAGCCTCCCACAAGCAACGGAACCACTTCCGCAGATTAAATTGTAGAGCATCAAATAGAATGGGCACAAACACAAAATCAATTAAAACAACATTATAATACAACGCAAAGGTACTGTTACACCTAATCAGTCAGTTATGTGTTTGGTTAAACTTACATGTGCTTGATATGTGTTTATGACTACAATTAATCATTCAATATTTCAACATTAAGCTGCCATTACTCTACAGGTGAGCAGTTAATTGTACGTGAAGAGTTTTCGTGTTGTACAAAGCAGCGTGTACAACCTAGTATTGAACATCTCACCAAAAATGGAATATTTTCATATGAACAGATGTAATTGATATTCAATTTGTAGGGTATCGTTATGCACGAGTCATCACTCGTGCAACAAAACAGTTAAGTTGTACATAAGAACACTATCAGACGATCTCGGTCTACTTTATATGTTTACTTTTAGCACGTTTTTGACTAGTGAGTGGTTTGAGGAGATTAATATCGTGTGTGCGCACACCGTGGGGCACATGACCGGTATCACCTCCGTCGAAAGCGACCGTACAATGTATCGTGAACCGAAAGTGTCGGGTGAGTACCGCCCGTTGCATCTGAAGGCACGTTGCGTGCCGGAAGACGCGCCTCACCGTTATAACATTAGCGTTTTTGCATACGCCATCAGTGGGACAGGAGTGCGTCGTCTCTCCCGCGCACCGGGAACCAATCAATTACATATTAGCTTAATGCGGCAGTACGCGTCTCAGATTTGCACGCCGCCGCCAACCTTCCGCGACACTCCTCTCGTATAACGGCTTCCATGAGACAATCACATTGTGATTGCTCTTCATACTTGCTAGTTAGGCATAATGTCACATATCAATCAGTATGATATTGTTTATCAAACACACGTAGATTTACCTACCTACCGTGGAAACAACAGACATATCCAGATCTTGGAAACTATTAGACTCGGGACTGGAAATTAACGCGTAACCGTATGTTCAATATATTGCGCCGTTAAATAAGTCGAAATCCAGTTACAATAGTATCAAAATTTTGCTAGTACTTTAGGCTAGTAAATTTGTATATATCTATAATTTCATAATTTTGGTTTAACAGCGATTTCGGCCATTTCCATCATAACTAATTCTCTTTATGAAAAACTACACCCTGTCTCCCTTATATTAAAGTCAAAAACTTTATTTCCATAGAATTCATAAAGAAATGGCTTGGAAACGTCAATATTCAAAACATAAGGTCACGCGTACTTATCGATAAGTTTGATGCCTGTTCAAACCCTATCCGACCCTCCATGGGGAAGAAGATTAGATAGATAAGATGTTTAATTTGTCAATGCAGGAACCGCTGTTGAAATCCTGCTCAGATTTTATATATTATGTATTCTGTGTTTATATATGATCTGTGAGGAATCATTGATTTTAATATTTATTGTTAATGCATGCAACTCATCTAGTCCCTGCGGACATAGCCCATGCGATTAAACAGGTGTTTGAACCTGTAGTACATACAAATGAAACATTACATATATAAATTAAACACAGATATTGTATTATTTCCGTTTGGAAACCACTAAAGACTGATGCAAAACAATGCGCAGATGATAGCGATAGAGTCCATTGAAATACGATATTCCGTTTCATTAGCAGCTGGAAGGGTGATCGTAAAGTAAGTTTTAATTGTAGGAGTTGCAACAATAGCGCTGCGCCTGCGCCTGCGCCCGCCGCGCCGGCCGGCCGGGCATGCGATGCGGCTCGTGTGCGCCGGCGGCGGCAGCGCCCGCCTGCAACACAGCCCGGCCCGCCCACCAAATGTATCCAAACCTTCCGGAAAGCGAGGATGTTTCCTTGTTATACACAGCAAAGCGGTCAATTGTTACATCATTGTAGTTTCATTTAATGTTTACCATTGTTATATAAACACAGTTACCCATAAGGAAGTTTGTACAAACTACCTAGGATAGGAACTTACTAAGAAAGGCTGAAATTTTATAAATTTGATTCTAGGACTCCCTCATATAACGAACGCATCTCTACTCAATCAGACCAAAACAAAACAGCCCAAAACGAGGTTTTGTATTGTATTCACACTGCGTATTATTAAAAGTGTATTGTTGATTTTTCGTGTAATTAAATGAAAGAACAAACGAATAACCCACTCTGATGATACTCAAATTCTATTTTATTGCTCCCGTCACTCTGAAAATTCAGGGATTATATTTCTCCCTAGTTTCCCAGAAACAAATGACAACAAGTTAAACGATGAGAAATATCAGATATGTCGTCTAATAGTAAATTGGAGAAAACGCCATGCGCCTTACCTCCTATTTTCTAATACGAATAAAAGCATTTCAAGGCCGGTTCACTAGTCATTTCTTTAATTATTTTCAAACTCATCATTCTTAGATAATTAGTGGCTATTTCCAGAAAGTTTAGTTCCATTAAATTTTAATTGTTTGCAAACCTCAATAAAATTAAAATTAATTAAAGATTAGAATGGCAATAAGAGTTAGAGCACTGCGAGAGCATAAAACACGGCGGCAAGGCAATAAACTAGCCGCCGCCGCCACCGCCCGCGCCGCCCGCGCCGCCCGCGCCGCCAACAATACCGATCGCTCGTATGTGAAGCCCGCTTATTACTTCACTGCGCTTTACATACATCTTACTACTTATAATATTGGATATTACCAATTAAACATAACATAGAGAACGGAGACAGCTAAACGTCGGATCTATGTAAAAGATGATAATCTACAATCTATTTCAATATTAGAAAACCAATTTTGGACGATCAAAAGAAATGATTTTGTATTGATTAACGATCAAAATCATAAGGTATACATGAATTTGTTTTATAACGAGTTTACAAGGGTCCGTTATTCTGGAACCGGTCGCATTCTGCGCTCAGGTAGCGCCCGCGCCGACTCACCAATTAGTAGCTATAGGTACGTATAGGTACCAAGATTCCTACGTAATTTCGTCATTGCGCATCTCGACAGTAACTGATTGCATCTCGTATTGGGGAAGCTGTCTATAATGTATTTTATGTATACAGGGTGTCCGGTAATGAATGGATAACCTTGAAATGGGTCTTAGTAGAACTATTGGGCATTCGGAAAAAAATATCAAATTAAACAACCTGTATACAGAAAGTATAATAAATGATTAACACTTTAGTTTCTCATACTCGAATTTATCAAAAACATTTATCAAATTGTATGTAAGGAATTGGAATAAGGAAAATGAATTTATGGTCTGAGAAGCACAAACTAAGGGAATATTCATACAGAACCCAAAGATAACAGACATTGAGTTAATTCATACTACTTATGTAAGCGACTGTACCTAAATACATTACGAACCACTTCCCAATACCAATCGCGTCGTCCAAACAGCTATTAAATTGAATATGACAGCGAAATGTTAGTGATAAATGCAGTCGGATCGGGATCCGACATCGTTGCGCAATGATCTCAGGAAATTGAAAACGTTCCATAAATCGAAATCAATGCATAATTTAACAGATAATATCTGTAACGATTACGTTTATAAGCATCTAGTACGTATTAGCAGAGTGTATGCTTTAAAATATTGTCATTCTTTAGTATAAAACAAATAATTTGATGTAATGATTTCAAATTCATATGGTTCTTAAATACTATATAGTATAGTTTTAGTAGAGTCACCACACAGCATAGAAAACGTCAATACTGTTTGTACAAGATACGTGAGAAATGTGTATTCATTGAAGCATGCGCTTAGCCAACTGCTGACACTAGTGAAGCCGCAATGCAATTTACCGCATGTACGAGGTACACTGATACTGATTGAAGCAAACCTGTAAATGGAAATGTATCATGTGCTAGTCGCTCATTACGCTGAGCTTTACATTTCCTTGCGGTCGGCCAACCGACGCGACGCGACGTGCGTGTAAGTCAAAGTCAAAAACTATTTCCATAGAATTCATAAAGAAATGGCTTGGAAACATCAATATTCAAAACATAAGGTCACGCGTACTTATCGATGAGTTTGATGCCTGTTCAAACCCTATCCGAACCTCCATGAGGAAGATCCGACCCTCCATGGGGAAGAACGTGTACGTGTTGGTACACGACACGAGGTGGCATCGCTCATTTATAATCATAACTCTTTCAAATTGAAAAATCGACAGCCTCATTTCCTTCCTACAGAGACGGTTAAATGTGCGCAATCTGCTACCGAAGACAGGATGCAATCATAGTTTGACGAATGACAGACCAGTTCCAATCATAATTGGTATTTGTGTATCACACTGCGTCGGGTTTATGCGTTATCACACTTCATAAATCACCGAGGCGGACTCATTCATATATCATTGCGTATCTAGGGATGTATCAGTGACGCGATACAATATTCTATTTACGAGTTCATACTCGGTGAGCGTGCGTCATCTTGCGGGTAGATCGATAGCCGCGACACAACTTTACTCATGTTGAATCGAGATAGCGAATCAAAAGATCTTGTCTGAAACTGGTGCATGTTTGTTGTGCATATTGCAACACCTAATTTAAAAAAGAACAGCTATATTCATAATATAGCACCGAGGAGATTCACCAGCATCTTTTAAAGTTGTTAGTCTCAAGATACTTAAAAACCTAAACAAAGTACAGTTTACTAAAAGAATAATTTACAACAGAATTGGGAGAAATCTCAGTCTGAGTTCAGATGTTTTTTTATTCAATTAGTAACTAGAGCAGTTTTTCCGCATTCATTGCAACGAGATGGAGCAATTCGCGATTTACGATTTACTGTACAGTGACAATGACCGTTATTCAGCAATAAGCGGTACGATGGACAATACTTTAACGCTTTGAAACAAAACTCAGAATCAATTGAAAGAAAAAAGTCAGTCGAAATACCAATAACATTTCCTGATTCAAAAATATATGCAAATCACTGAAGCGCTATATAGGTTCTCAAAATCACCTAGTACATGTACATGGTAATATTGTATCAATCCTGTCGAAATTAAGAAAATATATATTATAACATCAAAAAAGGAATATGATAATATATTTATATACATACATGGTCACACTTGCATATTGGCATTTTCAATGGTACCAACCATTATTAGTCCTATATATTAGTATTTAGTAAGTATTTAAGGTAGAGTCGGTAGAGGCATGTCGGCTGCGCGCGGGCGTCGTCCGGAGCGGAGTCTCGACGGGATCGTGACCGGAGCGGCGCCGGAGCGGTGCGGGGGCGGGCGGTGCGCGTGCGTCGCCGTTGTCATGCGCTACTTGTGATTATCATGTCTCGTGACTCGCGCGCCCCCGTCACGCCGCTCCATTGTCGACGCCTTTAGACACGACTGTAGTTTTTTGTCGATTGCGAATCCAAAATCAAAGTGGCACGCCCCAAAATACGGTTAATTAATAAAAAGATGAGCGCGCGCGGTTCTCGCTGAATACAAGAACGGACCTCCATCGATTGCAAATTGTTCTGGTACCGGTCGCCGTTTTGTAAATTTTATTTTCGAATACAAAGCTATCTCGCTTCCTAATTACAGAGGCGCGTTGTAATATCAATTTCGGGCAACAGAACAACCGGTACAAGTCCGGGTAACCAATACTGGTAATAGTAAAAACTACAATGAATAATACGAAAATAACAAAGAAACACTGAAAGCGTTACTTTACTTGCAGACACCGGTAATTATTTCCAAAGGCCTTTCTCTTCACATTAGGCAAATATCAATTGTTCAATGCATACGCAAGAAGCGCGCAAGAACGCCAACTATTTATGAGAGGGTGTCGTATTCACCGTGGCCACTATTCCGTGTCCCAGAAACTGTGCTAAAGTGAATGATACCTGTAGAATGACTAAAACAAATAAGTATAGTGGCAGAGGAGTGTCGTCAATATTTGCGCATCACCACTGAATACGTGTAGGGAACCGCGAGCATGCCGAGTACTGGGAAGTGAATGCGCCTCGAACTCCTCGAACTCAATAATTGAGCATAGAAATCAAATTACAGATGATTGATGATGCCGTTACAGCACGACCGAAGCCGCAATGCCGCCCGCCGCCGCCGCCGCCGCCGCCGCCGCCGCCGACCGTATCATTTGCCTAATAAGAATTATTTATTTATCAGCCAAACCAAAATGTGGAAGACACAGTAACTGTTATATACTACACAGTTAACTTAATTTACATGTAAAACCAATCAATTTGTACATCATAACGAGTGAGGAACGCAGTTTTCATTAGTTGATTCGGCATGATCGCCATAAGTTTTTATAGTGTAATACAACCGGTTGGACATAAATCAATGTTGTCAGCATAAAGCTACACGTCACTCATACACAGCCAGCACATTGTATGACATCTGTAATTTTACGACAGAGTTTAAAAACCATTAGAGGCAATAAATGGTCGATCGAGTCGCGCGCACGATGCGTCAAGTGCCGCTTAAAATATAGCTCAATAGACGAGTTCCGACCATTATATTGTTTTTTAATAAGTACGGAACAAGCAGATGATATATTTCTACCCTAAACATGTTCTTTATCAACTGCCTGAATACAAGTTGTATAAAAAAAACTGACTATATTTAAATGTTTATAACGCATTTGGAATAAGCGAATTTTATTTATTTTAGGAGAGAATTTATCAAAGATTACAAGGTACGATAACTTAAGGGAAACCGAGTAGTAAATGCCGTGACGAAAGCCCGAGGCCTCGCAACTTACCGATCTTCTATAAACGTTTATCGGCATATTATAATCATTTATAGAGAGAAATCAGATTTCACTACAAGCTTAGGAATTAGATTACAGATGTTCTCCGTCAATCAATAACCAGACCACTTTCTCCAGTTTCATTGTTTGTTTATATATAAAACCTTTGTTATATTTGTAATCATACTGTAACTTGATCGCGGAATTCCGAATGGTACAAACCAATACAGAGGAAATACGTAACCAACTCAAATACACAGCAACAACGGTTATTAGTTATTAGCATTATAAGTATTGGCAGTAAAATAAAGCTAACAGTATAAAATAATAAAGCTATTAAAAACGGATACATAATTAGGATCTATTGTTATGATATAACGGAACAATCATTATTCCAGCGACAGTTAAAATTATAGTGTAAAACTATGGAGATACAATGACGTTAATTATATTACGATAATTATATCATCATGATACATGGTACGTCACCTAACTGTATAATGAATAAAATAAATATGTATACGTTGAATGCAACTGCATCAAACCTAGCATTACCTATATCTGTGACCTAATCGCTCTCTTTCAATTCTTAAATACTAAAAATTTAAGATAATAGTTTTATACAGGTTGTCCGGTATTGAATGGATAACCTTGAAATGGGTCTTAGTAGAACTATTGGACATTCGGAAAAAAATCAAATAAAAAAAACCAAGTAGTATCAAAAAAAAACAAACAAATAAAACAAAACAATTGAAACATCGATATTATTTAAAAAATACATATCTTTGATACTACTTGGTTTTTTTATTTGATATTTTTTTCCGAATGCCCAGTAGTTAGGTTATCCATTCATTACCGGACAACCTGTATATCAAGCTAAAATTAGATTTCATATATTTTATGCTTTAGTAGAGTTTAGTTCAAATTAATGTTCAAGACAATGGCAATGTAAGTTGAATTATTATTCATTAAAGCTATCAGCGATTAGATTGATGTGTATAACGTTTTTTCGTAATACCTTTTCATAGCGCTGGGAACCAAGTAGAGATCATTAAGTCGCTTGAAACGGCGGAAAATATATTTTTATAATATAACGAACATTTATTGTTTGGCGTGATACCGCAGCGATATGTATCATTACGTTATAAAATAAATGATCATAAAAAAGTACGAATGCCTCGAAAGTAATCAAAGCCAAGGGAAAAGTGAATGCACAAAGCACCACAATGGTGATGTGGACAGAAGTAGAAACTGCGTCGCATTGGATAATATGCCCGCGACCACAACGCGGTCATTAGACTCATCACAAGGCCACATTTACTTGCAACACGTAAATTGCGGCCCACTCTCCCCAGGTTAAGTAGCCATTAGTCAGAGTTTAAATTAATCTTACTGTTGTTCACAAATCTGTTTACACAAGCCATCAGACTAGGAAAGCCACTGCGGACACGGATGCAACCCGTGCACCGAAAACCTACTTTTGATTGTGGTTTAAGCCCATGCTACCCCGCTCCGCTAACAATGCACATAAATTATAGGAGTTAGACCCCGAGTCCCTCATTGAGTTAGCGTGATTAATCGCAGAGAAAACTAGCTAGGATTGTTGTTTGGTGCACGTTTTGTATTCCGCGGGTCATTTGTAATCATTTACTGTTTTATTTGTAAGTTTTTTAATAGCACAATCATGTAGCGGGGTTTCTTTTTATCCACATTAAGATATTCTTAATTATTAATTTGATTAAATTGAAATCATATCACTTATATTAATCACATAATACTTTGAACTTAATGATAAAACGCATTGGATGCACGACCCCTACATAAAATAGAACTGACTATCACGAGCTAGTTGAAACGGGCTCACTAATTAGTTTATCTCACCGTTCATGATTTACGACATGCAATTGTATTTGAATGGTTCTTAGCCGACGAGAGGAAACAAATGGAAGAGATGATAATAAAGCGATGCAATTTCCACCTGCCCACTGGAATGCTACGCCCTGAGCCACATCATGGAAAGTGGATCTATTCTTCAAGTACAGCGAGGGAACGCGGCGAGATCGCGCCCCAGCCATCAACCAACAACTGTACCAATAGTCTGTAGCCAACAACTGTACAGATTACACAATGCAGATATACAAACTGATGGATCCATCAACAACATAGGTTACAAATATTCCGAGCAGGATATTCCAGCAGCATATTTCCGCTTTTAATTTGTATCCAAGCGTGCTTTTGCGCTGTATTACTTTAATTTGCGTTTGGAATTACAGAACAAATAGACTAGGAGTCACGTAGGCGGTAGCGGGTTGCGTTCTACCGATCGGGACCGGAGAAATCGAGATTGTTCATTAATGTAAATCGCGCAGGGTCTCGCGGCTAGCGCATCAACCTACTAACCTCCTGAGTGAGGATATCTAACATATCTACCCCTTGTACTTGTTACTTGTACATGTACCGTACGTTGTGTTACTACTCTACAAGTTGACAGTCCACAAACTTGGAAAAATCGCTTCTCAGACGGTATTTCACTCGAGTTAATCAGTCAGTCAGTTATTTGATGCGGCGCGGCGCGGCGTCAGCCAAGCGAAGTCGGACACATCGAAAGCATTAATATTATTCAAATGACGTCGTTATTATGATGGTAATATCTTCCAGTCATGTTATATTACCATAATCACAAGTCAAATAATGTGTTTTTACGAAAACATGATATAATTAAGATTTTTCAAGTAATTATTATGAGTGACGCTTATTGGAGCTTGATGGTTGAGTGTGGTAAATTGCCTACACAATTGTAAATTCATCCCAGCGTTATTAATTTACCAGTCCGTGGGTTGTAATGATTAAAGTCCGCTTATGACCAAGCAGTAAAGTACTTGTAAATAATCACTGGCTCTTCCCCACCCCACGACTAATACAAATGAAGTCGGATGAATTATTCCTTTACAAAGCAGATCTATTTAATGTGCGTATGGAATTACCAACGCTGAAGTGGACGTGCTATAACTTTGAAAAGAGACATATTTGTAAAACAGCTTTTCGGATTAAAGTTCAGCGATTATTCAGTAAAAACGAAATGTTATAAAATACATAATCTATTGATGTCAACATTTGATACAAATCCTGGGAATATTTATATGATTCATAAATTTATATCAATGGGAACAGGAATAAATAATATAAAATAATAATATATAAAAAAAACTTATAAAAAAAAAAAAAATTGGTGTACATTTAACACAGCGCCATCTAGCCCCAAACTAAGCACAGCTTGTACTGTGGGAACCAGATGACCGATAGAATACTTATATCCTATTTTTGTACATAAATTTTAACACCCAAACATAGAACAAAGATCAATGTTCGTCACACTAATGAAACGAAACAAGTTTCGCACCGTAAGGATCTCCTTGTCCGAAATAAATGATTTTAATGTGATTTGATACGGCAGCTTCAAAACATATTTACAATTTCATTCAATGTCAATTGAAGGTGTTTCGACATCAAAAATAAAGCATAGACGCCTAATAGTCTACTAAAGTGGATTAGCCCGAGCGAACTTTTATTTACATTTCACCGAACCGTAGTGATGATTTAGGGAACGTTGTCAAGGGTTCTTAAAAACTAAAATTGGATTTTAAATAATAACTACATGATCGACACCGATTTTGAGGCGTTTTAATAATGACATCACTTACAGAGGCAGGACACAGCCGGCGAGTTGGAGACGGCTGAGTCTGCTATAAAAAAATTACTGAGAAATGCATCAGTGTATGTTATAACTACTCTATGCTTAATCTAAGGCCCCGGGGACGAGGGGTATAACATACTAGGTAATCATTACGGTTGGGACTACAATTTAGAATACAAACACCCTCTACAGAAACATTATTACACGATAGCACAACGAATTTTAACACAAAAGTTATAAGAAACATGTTTAACCAAATGACATGTTTTAATTATTTTCTACATACAAATAAAAGATGTTAATAAACTGATGTAGCAATCCGATACAAGACAGGCGCGGTGGGTATGTATGTATGTATGAGAAAAGGAAGACTAAAGGCATAGTGTGCCAACCAGTCCCGGTATGGCGAAACGTAAATAGCAGGTTGGTGCCATCCGGCTCATTGAATGCGGTGACCCCATCTGATCGCGAGCGAGCTGGGCCCGATCTTTACGTGTCCACAGTCACCGTAAGAGAGACTACAACGAAACACATTCAAGTATATATCCATTTAGTGTACAAGTGTGTTTACAATAATGTTGACACAACGACAATTTGACAGTGACAATCCAATAAGGCACCGATATTGTCTCGTATCAGGTGATCAATTTTAAACGTAACTCCTTGTTCTGTTCTTTTAGATGGTAAAGGAGGAAAAATCATCTTGAAATTGAGATTATCTATGAGACTCCCTCAGTCCAAACTTGCCATTTTTTATTTTATTTTTGATGTGAAACATCTATAGAAGCACGTAACACCGATTCTGGCGTGGCGACGCGTCGCCACGGCATGCGTTGCATATTACTTTTACAAAATAATGTCGATGTTTCACATCTGCCAGGCGTCCCGTGACGGTTCACATTTTTTTTTTTTGTTTTTCTGTTTATCCCATCGTCTTATTACGTGAAATCTTGCTGAAAACAATGTTGGTGGCAAAGTGGAAGGCGTCAAAGCCACGCACGCCAAAATAAAAAGAAGAAGAAGACAAATGCAACGTGTATAAACTGTCAACGTTGTATACATTGAAACGGGGTTTAAGTGCATGGTTTTTAAGCACAGCAACATTTTCAGTATCACAGTGACATTAGGATAAACCTTACGAAATTATCTTACGTATAAAATTACACGATGTATTGAAACCGTTAAAGGAGGTCCTTATCGATTGAAAGCTTTGCAATCATACACCTATAATGCAGCTAAATAACACAGGCTTCGTGTGCAAGACGGAATCACAAGGCATTGTAAATTTCTCATGGCAGTGAAACGAGCGACCTACATAAAGGAAGCTACTCTGGTAATACGTCGTCGAGTCGAGACCTTTGCATACGGGTCAACACATTATTGTGATGAGCTTACAAGAATCCCAAATCGAGCGATATCTTCGGTAATGCGTGTGCTGTTGGATAATCTTGATAACAAACAAGGTTCACGGCTATTTATGATACAACTCAAGCGATCCGTCTTTACTAATATACATCGTGAAATCGACGCATTGAGCGGCTATGTTTACGTTATAAATGGTTAGTTGTTCAAAACTAGTTAGCGTCATATAATACCATATTATTATAGGAAAAATCTACTTAGAGCAAATTAAATGCAGTTATCTTAAAAATGCCGGGCTAAACTCACCGGGAACACATAGAAATAGGTCCACATAGTGCTAGATCTGTTAAACTCATTTACCTACAAATTTTAATTCATTCATTCAAATCATATTAAACTCTTCATTTAGAATTCTAGTCATCCAATAGCGTCCTGTTCGTCGCTCAAAAAAGTACAGAATAAATAACTTTGTAAACACTTTGTTTTACAAAACTATAACTTATTTGAAGTTGCATGAACCACCTGCGGTGTAGTTTTCGCCTAAAATGGATACGTGTCAGCCCCGAAAGTTAGCTTACATCGGCACTCTTGTTAAATATTTTCAGGTATTGACTGCGTGGCGACGCTCGGCTTATTTATGAATACTTTCCTGTTTGAACTTTGCTATAAGAGACTGTGACAAATCGATCCTCGATAATGTTCACTACAAATTTGTTAGACACTTTAGCACGGAATAAGTTTTCACGTCGCTATAAAACAATGAAAACGATTTCGTTTTATTTTCTATCGCTATTGGCACCTATCGTGTGCATAAGCTCCTATGACATATGCATTTAGTTTAATCGCTAATATTAGTCTTGAATATTCTGAAAAAAATGTGAAGGGCGTTTTTAAATGAAATGTGGTGTAATTTATGCATTGAACGTCCGACAATAGCTGTTACGATAGTACTTTTCCATTAGCCTAGGAATAAAATGCGAGTTAAGACGAGAAATTAATTATTTTCTACAAAAAGGTCTGAAATTGTGACAGAATAGGGATACACATACGAGAATTTCATTTCAAATAGACGTGCAGATCAAATTACTATCGGGCCGTGAGCGACAGGAGACGCGACGCATGAAATGAATTAGGTTTCATTGGGTGGTGATGGTGGTGTGGGGGCTATCATTCAACATGCGTTTGCTCCGGTCTAGCCGGGGCTGTCAGCGCCCGTGTTATTACATTTATTACCTTCCCATGCAATGTAAATTCAATCAACTGCATTTATAATGTGTAAGTCGTTCAATATTCAAATGATCAAGAAATAACAAAAAAATTACTTAATAATTAACTGTTTTAAACTAGAGAGCGAAGTTGCAGGGAAATCTACTTAAAGTATATAATAACTCCGCATTAATACATTAAGAACACAAATACTCAAGGTACAATGGACGGCAGACAACAAGTTCCATTTTATGGAACTTGTTTTGAATCGTTCCCATAATATTCGTATCGTATGGTTTGTTAGAGTTGAGTTCAAATTACTCTCTTAACCGTGTAGTGTAGGTACAGCAGGACTTACTTACTCGTTACATCAAAGGAATTTGCGGTGTTTCCGCAATCATAATAACTTTTAATTAATTAATTCGCATAATGATTATTATTATTTTGATTGATTTTGATGATTTTCACTTTGGTTAGAGTCAACAAGTTACATTTTCACTGATTTCTTGTACGATTTCCTTGTGAAAGGTAGATATCTCCAAATTATATTTGAGTTTAGGATCATATGAGATTCAAATCATGTTTATTATTATGCATTAAACAGTTAAATTGCGATATTAATATGTTGTTATATTAAAATTAATGGTTTGAAATATTTTATGATACAGATTTAAGTTCAGAGCAACATGCATATGTTGAAATCAAATCAAAGTTACGACAGGACTAAGGAATAACAGATAACCTGTACTTTGTAAATATCAACAGATGAACTTGTACAAGCGAAGAGCCCGGGGGAGTTGCTGTATAGAATGGAAAGCAGTTCTATTAACTTATTTATATTAATGATCCATAGCAACAGTGAGGTATGTGTTGGTCAGGTCGTGATTGGATTTCACGAGGCCTCCATTACACATCGAACACGCATAAATACAATTTAGTATCGGTGATACATCCACGGGTGGGACTCGTGATTCCATCCAAATACTGGCAACTACGAAGTCTGCAAAAACTTTTGTGTCTGAACCATGCAGGTGATATGGAGACGATACATTTTTGTCGTATGCAGCTAATTTCCAAGATACGCCCCGCCAGACCAGTACACAATGTTATTCATGCAACAATATATATTTACGCTACAAAAGAATCATAAGAAAGAAGAAATATGTCACGGATAGACATCGTTCAATAGCTTACAAAATACAATTTATTTCTTTTCGGGCGTGTCTAATGCATTTTTACAAAAAAAAACACAGGAATAAGTAGTACCGTTGAGCACGAAGCGGACGGGACGGGACGGGACGGGACGAGGTGAGACCGTTACGCGAACATTGTGCGTGGAACGTGATCGGAGCGTAATGCGCTGCAACCCATCATCTATTCGCATATTGTTGCCATTCTATAAAAACATTCAAGTTAACTTACGCTGTGCTATTTTACAAAATTGCTTTTCATTATGAACCTCTCCACTCATACAGAATGCAATTTGGTCGACTTGCCCATCCGAAATGGTTAAATAAGAAAGCTTCGTAACAAAAGTTTGTAGCTACAGACTCGTGATCGAGCAACCAGTTACTTATTTGACTCAAGCAGGTGCCTAGTGTAGTGTTATCTTGTGTCTTATGTCTACTTTCTCGTGATTTAATTAGGTAATTAGAATTGTTAGTTTTTTTTTCTTATAAGAGTTGAACGCATATGAGTAAATACAAACACATAGTTTAACTGATAACATTTACGAGACAAACGTCCTGTAATCTAGTTTTAACTGATGGTAAATCAGTAAAACAATTTGTATATTATTGTATTATTTTTACACTGAACAGAATAATCTTGCGAATAAAGTTTGATCTTCGCCGAGTGGAATATGCAGATAAGATGCGATGGAACTTATTCGCGACGTTACACAGGCACGTCGAAAGCACGATAGTGCTTTTCTGAGCTAATAAGGCAGGATACTACGAGCTAAGGTGTCACTAAGACAATTCGACTGGTGAACCTTCTAGCATGTAATACTTGACCGCGGCACAACCAAAGGTTCCGTACGGCCGTTAGATTCAACTATTAGGTTGCGTGTTTAGTCGACTAGTTAACGCATGTTAATAAATCCAAAGCTTCACACGCAATTAACTTGTTTAAATTGCCAATAAAGGTTTTTCAATCAACACATTTCTTTTGTTACAGATAACAAATGTTGCCACGGCCCCTATCAGAAAACACAATGCGGCTGCTACTTAGTTTAGTGTTAGTTGCGTGCGCGGCGGATGGGGCAAAAAAGTTTGAGGGAACGTTGAGATCGGCCGTGGACGCGCCGCCCCAAGACAACCTGGCGGTCGAGTCGGGCGCGCCCGAGCCCGCGGTGGTAGCGGCGCCTCAAGACTATCAGAACCCTGGAGCACCGCCGCCCGCGCCCGCGCCCGAAAACCTCGAACCCGACAATACAGAGGATTCCCCTGATCCGGAAGGACCGGCCCCGGTACCCGAGACTGCCTCGGAAGGTATCCCACCTTCCGCGCCCAGCGGTGCCTCCGCGCCCTCAGCCCCGGCCAACTCACTGGAAGAATGCGATTCCGAGATGATCGGGTTCGAGTTGGTCACAGGGTGAGTTATTTTAATGCATTTTAGTATAATCATTTTTATACAACTAATCCGGGACAGATGTCGCAGTAAAAAAGAGTTATAGGTGAAGTAGCGGAATATTCTAAGCGATAATTGCGAGGGTAATTAAGATTATTAAGTCCAAGTAACTGAACGAGAAATGATGCTATCGAGATCCGACATCGCTCATGAGATAAGTAAGGAAAGTGATTTAACAAGCGCCGTGCTTAAGTGACTAAAAGATATGGCGTAGATCAATCGTAGCCCTATTCAACCCGCCTCGGTTAGTTCTTACGTCTTTGAATAAATCAGATGCTAAGAATAAACCTTTCGCTACATTACTTATCTACTATTTCCGTGCGAGCTACAACAAGAAATTTAAGAACTGTTCAGTAAATACTGTATGTAAAATTTTAATTACGAAATGATCAAGGTTCTTATGTTAAAAGGTTATGTACAAAATCTGATATAATTTATTAGTTAGGATCAGGTGTTGTCTCTGAAGAAATGGGATACATTAGTGACCAGAAACTGTAGTAGTAAGTTGTATATACAGAGTGTTCGGTAATGAATGGATGACCTAGAAATGGGTCTTAGTAGAACTATTGGGCATTCGGAAAAAAAAATCAAATGAAAAAAAAAAACAAGTAGTATCAAAGATATGTATTTTTTAAATAATATCGATGTTTTTTTTTATTTGATATTTTTTCCGAATGCCCAATAGTTCTACTAAGACCCATTTCAAGGTAATCCATTAATGACTGGACACCCTGTATATACAGTATTACTACGTTAGGTATAACGTAGTAATTGATATTGATTGTTACACGTATGTTACACAGGTACGTGTTCTCAGCGCCGTCGCACATACTGGACGACATCCCCGGCACGCTGATGCTGACCGACTGCCTCGAGCAATGCCAGGCCAACGACACCTGTCGCGCCGTCAACTACGAGACAGGACTCTGCGTGCTCTTCACTTCAGACGCTGACCAGCTGCCCGGTGAGTCGCATTCCCTAACCTGATCCAAACCCTAATACTAAGCCGATTAGATCCCTACACGGCAAACCTATAATCATGATTTTGTAACATGCGCGCCGGAAATAGCACCTGATTTAATCTGCACCGTCCACACTCTATCTAATCACCGCTCAGTGCGTTAATGAAAACCGACGTGCTAATAATAAACTCACGTATAATCCAATAGCATCATCTAATAACAATTATAAAGATAGATTGAATCGATCGACGCCATAAAGAGAATTACAATAAACACCCAGGTGTAAAAAATCAGACAATAACGGCACAAATAGATGCGTGTGCTAAGTGGGACAGATAGCAGGTGGCGCGGCGAGGCGCGGTCGTCGATACTCTCGTTTGTCCGACATGTAGGTGTGAAGCTCACACGTGAACCGTTCCCATTTTTTACTCTACACATCATTTGAATGTCAATAACGGCATGACTGTACCCAGTCATCAAACCATATTTGGAAAAAAATTACTCTCACCGGCGAGGAAAGGAAAACTTGACCGGTCGTATATTAACGCAAGTCAGTGGAACATGCCTTGACCTCATAAACGTGAATAGGCTTGCGGTCGACGGTTTGAGCATAATAACCGGCGCCCGTCAATTGTGAGGTATTTTCGTGTCGGTATAATTATCCTAATTTATACGAAACGAATTATTCATTGAACAACAGTTTGGAAATTTTTTATCATATAAAGAAAGTAGCAGAAGTTTCTTTTGCTAGAACGCGAAAGTATAGCTATTTTGGACTCTATTTATTTATTTATTCGCACGAAACACATTACAATTCTTAAAACAATACATAACTAAACAATTGACAATCTGAATTGTAACGTAACCATATGTGCATACAATTAAAATAACATAAAAAGCAGACCATTTGACAAAGTAAAACAAATTAACTTTAAGACTTCAGATACAGAGATTAAATTCGGTAAGGTATCAGCTAGGCCGAGCGGGATTTTAAGAAGACATAATGTTTCTTAATTTGGGCTAGGCTTAAACAGGTGCAAGCTTAAAGTGTATAATTTTAATGTTTATTCGCAGGTGCGCTGACAAAGTCGCAGTTCCCCGTATTCACAATCTACGCTCAGAAGTCCTGCCTCGGGGTGAGGCCGTGCGAGCGGGCGTGGTGCTTCGACCGCGTCCGTGGCTACAACCTCAAGGCACACGGCAAGAAGACCCACGTAGTCGGCTCCAGACAGATGTGCCTTGACCTTTGCCTCGGTGAAAACGAATTTGTTTGCAGGTAAGCTCTACAGGCAACGTTACTAAAATGCTTTTTGACGCAATGTCATCAATTGTTCTCAATTTGTACTAAGCCGTTGTATGCGTTAAATCCAACACAAACCCTCGCAAAAATCAACTAAAATCTACTTGTTATAAATGCGGAATTCGTAGTTTTATCGATAGTAACAAGTTTTCCAGAAGTAATAAAACATAAACAATGGGTGATAAGGCAATTTTTCTTATATTGAATTTATGAACAAACTTGAAACCACAATAGGAGGAAGTGGTGAGAATTTATTGAAATCACATCTATTCTGCAATGCTCTGTCCATTTCGAAGAGATGCAATGCCACAATTCAATCGCGTTCAAAATTATCTGACCTCAACAAAACAAAACCAACTCATTCAGAAACAATTTATGCGTTCAATACCACGCGTATAACTTTCAATAAAATATAAACTGTGTAGAAAAGTTAGTAAAACGATTACGGTATATTTCCTTGAAAAAAAAGTTTGCCCATAAAGTGTATGTGGGATTAATAAATTAAAACATCGGCTTCGAAGAAATGCACGGCAGTGGAGCGCGGTATGGGCGGAGTCAAACATGAATGACCCGCAAGCTCTGTTGGCCTCGACGCGACCCGCGCGACTACGACTATCCACTCATTTGAACAGTATTAGTGCTTGCAATGTTACTTTGTCGCTGTTTATCGTATTTATACGTACATACTGGACCTAACTTAAATCACGACCCGCGAAATGACCGCGGACGTCGTTACTAGCCAATCTACCAATTAACGGAACAATTGTCACAATTGTGCAAGATGGTATTGCGCAAATAAAACGTAAGCCGTGGCTGTCTGAAACGAAAAACATTAATTACAAACTTACTTGTGAGCACTTTAATTAAAACAGCAATAGATTTACTGCATGTATTATGTACCATTTGTCGTGTTTTTTGTTACGAAAAGCAAGTACACAATACATATCAATTGTGGAATGATTATTATAACTTCTTTAATAAGAAAATAGTTTTTAATCATATATTATTGTAAATAAATACCATATATGTGAATATCATTTCACGTCTCACGGTTATGGTACACCCAAAGACATTTAAGCTCAGGAATTAGCATCCCGACACTGATACCACCCATCACAATTGCACTAACAAGATATGAAAACAGACGTTGTATAAGGTCATGGTTGTATTCCCTTCAATCTGATGCTATCACGCAGGGACTGATTCATGATTCAGTATTGTGCTTAACGAGCACAGACACAGAGCTAGGCTCAGTGAATCGTCGCTTATTACTTAGTCACACAATGCTTTTAGTCAACGACGATTACTTTGTTAAGTATGTCGTTCAAACGGTGTTATTCAAAGCACGCGTATATCACTTTAAGATAGAGATAAGCGCGATAACGAAGTCGGTGAGTTGTAGTCGCCGTAGATGGAGCTCCGCGGCACATCTTTGCCGCTCACTTCAGTAGATAAGTCACGGCTCCTTCCCGATATCCACTGCGTTACTGAATTCTGCCAACGAGCATTATATACAAAACAGGGGCCAATTGCACGGCTAACGTCTCAGGCGTCTAATGTAGCGAGACACGACTGTCCTATTGTGTTTATTTCCTTGTAAGGTTTTTGCTACCATTAACATAAATAGTGTCCGCGTCTCACATTCGATACACGTAGTTCCGTTGGCGTGTTCGGGTCAAGATAGCGTGCTTCACAAACTATCTCGGTTTGTTGCGCTAATTTGATACTGAATGCGTGCGGTACGTGCGTCCGACGACTCGAACACGGTACTGGATTGCAAATCCATGAGTATTTCCCATCTATACTCAATCATTTTTACTAAAATCTAAATACAACAACAAAGTTTGGAATACATAATGTCAAACTATTCAAATGCCATTTATGAGTACAGACTTTTGATTGAAAAGTTGTTGAGAAGTTGAAGGAGAAAGTCGCTCCGGCACATCTGATTGTTAATGTATTCCATATATACGTAGATATATACACAATTGTAACATTACTAGAAACTGCATAGAAAACCATGACGGGACTAGAATTGTTTGGAGAGTTTGTTCGCGCCGATGACAGGGAAGGATTGCGCGAATTAGCTACAACGCGGGTACCGTTGGTTTCACGTGTCGCAATCTGCATTGAGGCAGGTTGTTGCGCGGGCGCAGCGGTCACGACATTTGGCAAATATTATCCGGGCGTGGCACTAACGCGGCACCGAATCCAGTGCCGGTGCGGTGTCACACCGAACCAATCGCTTCCTACTTCCGTGGTGCACTGTCTGATTACCACAAACCACCAGATATTTTCTTTCCAATACCACCTAGTTGATTGTCGACTTTTATTTCGTTATTTATTCAACAACATGAAGCCTTTATAAATAAAAACAATGCAACACAAATCATTTGTTCATGTCTATATTCAGTTATGCTTTAATGCGTATCAGAAGATCCCACGAGTTTAAATTACAAGTAATAGAAATTATAGATTATAAATGACCCATTCTTTGCCAACTAAGACCACCAAGACTGTCGCTCTACAATAGTTAATGTAGACGCAGAATGCATTTATTCCAGAGCAAAATAATGTAAACTTTGAACAGAAATCGTTGCTCCCTGTCAATATCGAGACCACATAAACTTCCCCGTATATAAATATTTAACTTTTTGTGAGGCAGTGTGCACACGAGGAAGATATTACAACCTGGCAAATTGCAGGTGGTCGGTGTAATTATAATGCGATGAAGACGAAGCGTCTACCTACTCTAGCACCTATAGTAATATATACAACGGCTCGTCCAGTAGCGGACGGAATACTTGCAATCATAAAGCTAAATGTTTTCTTGCAAGTCCCGAGCCCCGTTACATGCGGCAACATTCGCGTCATCATCTATAATATAATGATATAAAAGATAATAAACAATAACTAAGTAGATTTTCTACGATCCAATAAACAGTTATGAGAATATACGTGTAATAGATTACAGACTTACTTATACGTGAACCCAATACAATAATAGCACAAGATGTCCAAGATGGAATACCAGACAAATGAAAAGATTATAAATAGCGTACGTATGCTAATAGTTCGAATAAAAAATAGGTTAGAGTGTGAGTAAAAATCACACAGAGCGGTTATCGTATTGTAAAACAAGTTAGTACTGAGGCAGGTTGAATAGTGTCGGAAGTAAAAGTACTGTATTGTGGCATAATTGACTCAAATCCTATACTAATTCGTAATTACCGAACTAAATTTGCGGTTCCCGAAAGACAATATTGTTATCTTGCTAAATTATATGTATGTTCAAATCTCAAGTCAACTAATAATCATATTACATGTGTATTGATTGGAGATGATGGAGGTCGTTTTGACGTTACTAGATTTTCGATTTGATGATCATTTTAACTGATAGGATTTGTTCCGAATTTTTTAAATTTAAATAACGCGGTTCTATTAAGTAAAAGTAATCAACAAATGAGGCACTATTTAACACAGATACGTAAAAACGGAAACTTTAGATCTTCGAAACATGCATTTACTTTCAATTATTGTAATTGTCCGTCAGCATATCGGTAAAAATGTTACGTAATGGCTTTAATCGCATGTAAATGGCGTAGCAAAGTGGCACCATTTATATAAAGAGGTTAACTCCTTGGGAAAGTTCACACAATGA
This sequence comes from Chesias legatella, assembly GCA_947359385.1. Classification (NCBI taxonomy): domain Eukaryota; kingdom Metazoa; phylum Arthropoda; class Insecta; order Lepidoptera; family Geometridae; genus Chesias; species Chesias legatella. The sequence continues at coordinate 320,256 of OX375777.1, forward strand.
AAAAATAAAACAAAAACTCGGGCTGCTGCTAAACCGCGTGAACATTGTTGCAGATCGGCGAACTACAACAATAACACTGGGGAGTGCGTGCTATCCAACATGGACCGTATTACTTTGGCGGGAACCAATGCATTCCAGCCTAACGAAGGTACAATTACATCACACATTTACATTAATGATACTTATTTTTAATTCGACATAAGTACATTAGTATTTTCCCTGTTTTTTTGCAGACACGGACTACTTGGAAAACAACTGCGTGGAAGAACCCACAAAGTTATGCGAGTTCAAAAAGATGGGCGGTCGGATTTTAAAAACCGTGGACTCCGTTTACCAAGACGTCCAGACCGTGGAGGAATGCCGGGAACTGTGTTTGAACTCGCCTTTCCGTTGCCACTCTTACGACCACGGCGATACTGGCGATCACGTTTGTCGTCTTTCCCACCACTCTAGAGCAACACTGGCCGATATTCAGGTTAATAACATTCAAATTTGGATTTTGTGATTGTAAACACATGGAACGTTTTTTACAGCCGGTACTATACATTTCAGGATCCTTATTTGGAAGTCCCCGAGGCGGCCACCTACGAACTGTCTTCTTGTTACAACGTTTCCATTGACTGCCGCGCCGGCGACATGGTTGCGCGAATCCAAACCTCCAAATTGTTCGACGGCAAGATTTACGCTAAGGGCAGCCCTAACTCGTGTGTCGTCGACGTCAAGCAAAGTCTTGAGTTCGAACTTCACATGGGCTACAATAACATCGAATGCAATGTCAAACAAAACGGTTTGGGCAGGTAATATTTACTTGCACATTAAAGGTCTTCATCTTGATACGCGATTTATTACAATGCTTGTCAATAACAATGTATAAAATGTACTTTCAGATACCTTAACGATGTCGTTATTCAACATCACGATACGATCGTCACATCGTCGGATCTCGGTTTAGCTGTTACTTGCCAGTATGACTTGACCAACAAGACGGTCGCCAACGAGGTCGACCTCGGAATCCATGGAGATATCCAGACCGGTATCTCGGAGGAGGTCATCGTCGACTCTCCCAATGTAGCTATGAGAATTACGGACAGAAATGGTGACGACACTATCTCGTCTGCTGAAGTTGGAGATCCTTTGGTGAGTTATATTTTAATTTATGTTTATTCTATAATTTAAACATCCATTTGCCATTAAAGTGTCTAATGAAACGCTATCTTTCTTAGGCTCTACGATTCGAAATCATGGATCCCAACTCGCCGTTCGAAATCTTTGTACGAGAACTGGTCGCTATGGACGGTGTCGACTCCAGCGAAATTACCCTCATCGACAGCGACGGTTGTCCTACAGAACACTTCATCATGGGACCTTTGTACAAGGCGGCGCCGAGCGGAAAGGTAATAAATCATACATTCATAGTGCACTAGTTTGAGATAGTAAAAACCGTCAGCTTTTGAAATCTTAAGATATCACCTGTATTTTATTCAAGAGATATGGAGCTTTTCATTTATATGTCAAGATCACAATACAATGCTTTATGATGATAGTAAATTTAACAACAATATGCAGTGTTTTATGATGATAGCGAAATAAATACCAGTCAGTCATTTGAACATTTCAGTAGAACTGATGTATGATGTTTAATTCTTATTGAGAATTTGTAACTGGGTTACTAACTCGTTGGTGTTAATCTTTAGATGCTGTTATCTACGTTCGATGCGTTCAAGTTCCCTTCGTCGGAGGTGGTACAGTTCCGCGCCTTGGTGACCCCGTGCATGCCAACTTGCGAGCCCGTACAGTGCGACGGCGGCCCCAACGAACTCCGCTCCGTCACGTCGTACGGACGCAGGAGGAGGCGCTCCACTCCCGCCGCCCCCACCGACGACATGCTCCTCGTGCAGACAATCCAGATCACAGACAAATTCGGATTCGACAAGCAAAGAGCTAAGAACGTAACCGAAGATACTGTTTACATGAGAGAGAGCGAGGTGACGTGCGTGAACGCCGCCGGAGCCATGCTCGCGGCCGCCGCCTTCTTAGCAGCGCAGCTGGTCGTGCTCGCCGCGTGGACGTGCAGCTGGCAGCGACGCCGCGCGACCGCCAAGGCGGCAGAGCTCCTGCCCGGACCGAACGCACCATCCGCCCTGTGCAAAGTGTACGATGCCAGTTTTTCCCGCGCACACCAGAGGCACTTCTGAGCAGGTGGCGTATCGACGTGATCGACGTCCGCAATAGTAGTTTATTTGACTAGTGTAAAAACCTCGGTCGGTGCCTCGTTCGTATGCGGGGGCCGTGAAGTGATCCATCGCATCGCTGAATGCAAGGCACCGACGGAGGTTCGTAATGATAGTGTCCGAACGCCACGTACGGGCGCGGCTCGGAGACGGGGACGACCACAAGAGCGTGCGCGAACGTGGAGGAATGTGAGTAGTCGTCGACAGACGATAGTTGAATGTGTGAATGCATGGGATCGCTCGCTTGTCCCCATCTCCGGTGTCGGCGCGGGCGCGGACGCGGGCGCGGGCGGGACAGCGGCCGTGGCTCGTTATCAAGATCACGTCGCTCATTCGTTGACTTTACGATCGGACGTTTGTTTGCCAAACTCCGACTCTGTATTGTACCTACCATATTCTCTTAAAGTAGAGTAAGCCTGATTTCAATTATAATAAGTAAAAATAATATTTCAGTATCTTAAGTAGTTAACCGAACGTGCGACCTAAGTCAAGAAACGTTGGTTTGACGGCCGTCCCGACATCGTAATTTATTAAATTTAGGATAGTTCATTTTTATAATTTATCAATGAATATGTGTAACTATTTAATTTCATTTAAAGAAAAAACGAATACATTATAAAATAACTTGTGACATGTTTTGATTCCAAGAAAAATTTATCCCTAACAATGTTTTATTAGGTGATGTAAATAAAGTACTGAGTCTCAACAGTATTTTGCGAACAAATCCGTCCTTATGTCATTACTTAAGAAATAAATATAAAAAATTTAAAATGTTTTCATTCCTGACAATACCTTATTAGCTGCAGATACGTAAGATATATCATATTGTGCATATCACACTAATTTTTCATTCGGACGCAAAAGCACCAATCTTATTTTTAAACGTGCAAATATTTGCACGGCACGAGAAAGGGTCGCACTCGCACGCCACATTGACCGGTCCGTGTTCAAGACACGGCACACATCAATACGATGGGATCTTTCGTTAGGTTCGCGCAATCACGTGTGAAGGGGCAAAGCTCAAGTCGCGTTCGTGGCCGAGATTGTATCTGCGACTTGGCACGCGACAGCACACACGTGCCGACTCTGTAGCCATGCAACAAAGAATACGTCTCTGACTGGTGTTTCTCCAGATATTTAGATTGTGGTCGAGTGGTTGGTATAGAAAAGCAAAGGCCGGTAAATGCCTGCACGTTACTTAAACCCATGGCAAGTATGACACTATCCATTCACACGGAGTTATTTATGGTGTTCCTGCTAAGTTGTTCCAGTCTGTATAGAATTTATCAATGATCATTATACAGGGTGTCCGGTAATGAATGGATAACCTTGAAATGGGTCTTAGTAGAACTATTGGGCATTCGGAAAAAATATCAAATAAAAAAAAACAAGTAGTATAAAAAAACAAACAAAACAAAACAAAAAAAACAAAAAATAAATCGATATTATTTAAAAAATACATATCTTTGATACTACTTGGTTTTTTTTTATTTGATATTTTTTTCCGAATGCTCAATAGTTCTACTAAGACCCATTTCAAGGTTATCCATTCATTACCGGACAGCCTGTATATAATAACCGAAAATTTTGACTACAGTGAATTATTTATATTTTAAGAATGAAAACGTTAACCTAACCTCTAGTTACAAAAAATCTGGAGGATGAATTCTGAATGAGCGCACGTTTGCAGTATTTTAGTAACTTTGATTTACCATGTATCTTACCATCATTTTTTATTACCATCATATAATCAGTTAAAAATTTTGAGTTTTATATTAATAAACTCAGTTTTTTTTTAGATTTGAGCATTAGATAACATTTTGAAAGGTTCCATAGACATACCGAATCGCTAAAACTGAATATGTTTGGTATGTTGGCATTGAAACAAGAAGTAGTTTGAATTACTAAAACAACCCCTTTATAATAAAGGAATTATAAAAAGACTAGGTTCGAAAAAAGTCACAGGTTTAACGTCATAAATAGATCGAGACGAAACCGCTTAGTAGAGAACCCGCTATTTGAACCGTATTTAGTTGGGTAATGTAGTCCTGACAATGTTAAAAGCGGAAGTAACTGAAAATATAATACTATTCACTCAGAATCCGGGATGTCGAAATATAACAACAGAATGTCCAGTTTTTTTTCGAAATTACATCATAATTTGTTTCCGTATGAGGCCGTAATCTATGAGATGCACGACCTTAAGGGTTAAGTTTCATGAGTAATTAACAGTCCGTGACTTATACATACACTAAGTATTTTGTATACGACGGACTTTTAAATATTTCCACACATTTTAGCGAGATCAAAAGACGAAAAGGAGATATAAGCTCTTCGAACTGAATCAAAAATACACTGACACATTTTGAATGAGACGACGCAACTTTATTTTTATTATCATACTAGCTGTAGCCCGCGACTTCGTCCGCGTGGAAATCGGTTTTATCACGCCCCCTATTTTACCTCTCGGAACAATAAAAGAATATGCTTCAGTGCAAATGTTTAAAATTTTACATGTAATATTTATAGTAAATAAAAGAAAAAATATTACAAATAGTCAATTTTCATAATTATTTTATTGCTACGTAGCGCGACATATCGTTTATGATTCTGATACTTGACTGTGACTATGTGACAGGTATATCTAGACATACCAATTCAAAAGTCTTCGGTATCTGGTAAATACTGAATGTAATTATTATTTTTCTAGACAAAGGGAAATTATCAATACAGAAATAAATAAATAAAATGCATTTAAAGAAACAAACCACGTTTGAACATCCGTGGCGAGCGAGCATGAAACAAAGGTCGTAATATACTAGTAACATCAATTTCCGGCTGACACGATGGACCTGCACGGGCGGATGTTCCTACAGTTTTGCTCATTGACAATAGCAGCAATTTTCATACGCCTATAAAATTCGAATACTGAATACAACATTGTAGCATATGAAGTTGTTTACAATAAATATGAAATATTCATAAAAGAGAATTGAGAGAGGCCACCGGATTTGAGAAAGCGCACATATAAAGTCGGTAAAAAATAAAGTGAACCACGCCAAGTGCCAAGTGCCAAGTGGCGAACAAGTGGAGCGGACACGACTGAGCCTATGCCTAATACTTATTCCGTACAAGGAATGTCCTTGGAGAGTTATGGTAAGTAGGTGTTCGATAAATATCGGCCTTTTCATTATATCTCGTTCCGAATCTGCCCAAAGACCCATTACAGGTGATGATTACATCTCGGACTTTCGAAGCGGTCTAAATATATTGTTATACAGTTTGACCAATGATTACTGAATTAGATGAGCAATATGTGTTACAATTTTATATACAGGGTGTCCGGTAATGAATGGATAACCTTGAAATGGGTCTTAGTAGAACTATAGGGCAATCGGAAAAAATATCAAATAAAAAAAACCAAGTAGTATCAAAGATATGTATTTTTTATATACTATCGATGTTTTGATATTTTTTTTTTATACTTCTTGGTTTTATTTTATTTGATATTTTTTTCTGAATGCCCAACAGTTCTACTAAGACCCATTTCAAGGTTATCCATTCATTACCGGACACCCTGTATATTGGGGATGCAAGTATGGGCCAGCGAATAATGCAATGAAATATTCTGAATGACACTGCAGACCATAATAATATGTATCCCTGATTATATTTAAGAGGTAAGTTATATGTAAGCAATATACGATGAAACACCTAACATTGAAATGGCAAAACACATTAACTGAAGGTATTCAATGGATAAGAACATTCTTTCGTTTGGAAAGTACTTGATAACAATGGCAAACTTTCGTCTTCTTGAATATTTAAAAGATTTCCTAAGATTTGGTATTCAATACGTATGTTTAAGTAGAAACGTCGAGAAGATATGTGTCACAGCGCGGACCTCCGTTAATTCTGTGTCATAGCGTGAGGTGAACTGACAAAAACCTTTGACACTGTTGCCTACAAATTATGCAGCTGCCCCACCTCGGCGTCGAGTGTAACATTAAAATGTATCGGCTCAGAACTGGATAGTGATTTTGAGACATGTGACCGCGTGGTAGCGGAAATCCTTAGCCTGATTGACATGTCGCATGTATGTACAATGTACTACACTCTCGTAGAGATTAAGGTTTTCTTCGAAAAGCCAAATACGAATATAACCGTAGTTTTAATTATAGTGTTGTACCTTTTTAAGTGTAGACTAACTCGTATTTTGCAAGAAAACGCGATAGCACTATATTCAGAAACGAACTACAAGTGTTGTTTCTTAAATATGAATGCTTCAGTTCTCGAGAAGAAACGGAATTAGTCGTCCGCTAAATTGATTATTATCATGAAGAATAACAGAACCTCTCACAAAAATGCATGAAACAACGATGTAATCTTGAACGGAGTTCTACTGTGCTAAATAACTTATTGGACTTCCGACAGTTTATAGCTTATATTATTTGATCTTATATCTATCGGACAGGTCATATCAATCTGTCACTCATGTATCGGGTATGATGCCAGCCAGAGCTCTATAAAATTTCAATTCAATATTGCTATTATATGTTTGAATTACTTTATTCGAGCACCTCAGACATTGCAATACAAAATATAATAAAAAACAATGTATACGAATAAGAAATTGACAAGAAAACAGATTGTCGCCGAGACATGAACCACTTACCGACGTATTTCGGACAAGTTAAATAAAAAAGTTTTATTCAATAACACATAAATTGATGTTAGTAATTTACTTCGTGACAGAAGACACGCCTTGCCTTTTTATATGTACAAACACTTCACAGTGTCTACGTAAACCAGTACTGTGTAATTACACTATTACTGTGGCCGACGTGGAAACTATTCTAAAAATAACATCAGTATTGTTTTTTATATATTTAGCGTTTTCTCCATACAAATTGTTTCCCATTTTATTCCCTGGAATTTGATGACAGCTAATTTATTGTTCATATGATACAGATATCGATTACTGATTTGCCACAAAGTTTAGTTTTCTTTTAATTAGTTACTTCCCATACATAACATTACCCTACTAGCTGAAGTATGATAAAATGAGTCTAATATGCAATATTAGTAAAACACAAACAATAAAGTGTTTGTGGAAATTCACACGGCGCAATCCAGTCCCAAACTAAATACGGCTTGTACTATGGGAACCAGACGACAACGTTAGAATACATTTTTATTCTCATACACAGAACAAACATCTATGCCTCTATGCGTTTGCCACATAAATATTTGTCTTGGGTGGGAAACAAACCCACGACCTACAGCAAAGAAGGCAGAGTTGCCAATGAGCTGGGAGGCCAGTTTAATGAGAAATATAACGGCATAAAATAATCTCCTACAACAAAGTAGGTTAAAAAACATAAAATAAAGTTTGGTCCATTTTGGAGGATCAGGGTTGTAATTGCGTCTTGCTGAGTATGGAAGTAATAATCTAGGTGCAGTGTGATAGCAAAAGATTCCTTAAATTTATATACTAAATTTTGATGTGAAACATCTATAGCCGCACGTAAAACCGATTTCTGGCGTGGCGACGCGTCGCCACGGCATGCGTTGCATATTACTTATACAAAATAATGTCGACGTTTCACATCTGCCAGGCGTCCCGTGAAGGCTCACATTTTTTTTTATATTGGTGCACATTTCACACAGCGCCATCTGACACCAAATTAGTAAGCTCAGCATAGCTTGTATCAAGGGAACTAGCAACTGATATGATAGTTTAATGTTTTTTTTGTAAATACATACATATAATACACATTACACCCAGACACAGAAGAAACATCGTCACACAAATGTTTGTCCTGGGTGGGAATCGAACCCGCGACCAACGCCCAGAAGGGAGAGGTTTTCCTTTTGACCTTTAGGTACAGGACTGAAAATCCTCGTCTTGTATTGGAATTACTAAGACAGCTCACTAGATGGGAAGAGACCATGCCAGGAAGGTGGAATTTATTTCTTTCATTACATTCAAGTAACGACCGATATTTGAGCACACGTTGTAACCATACCATTTCTTACCGGATACAACTAATTTGCTTGTAATGTTTCAATTTCCTTTTCCTTGAAAAACGAGCGAGCAAGTTCATAATGAAAAAATATCAGGATGAAATTATATCTCTACTTCCGTATACATAATTGTGATTTGACTTCAATATTCTCGCATAGCATCCGGTGTACTTAAGCCTTTAGATTTTGGGTCATTATAAGTGGATCGGTCGGCGCCGGTTACGGATATTGGCTCAATTTGTGTACTTATTTGCATCAGGAGGATTGCGGTCCTGAGCCTTGAACAACATGCATTTCAAAACGAAAGCGATAAAACAAAATGCACATGAAAATGACAATAAAAATCATAGCGCAGTTTTGTTCCCACAGATCACAATACAATACAATAACACTTTATTGCCAAACCACAATACAAATGAATACTTATAAAATAAAAGATATAAGATCACATTTACTTTGTGATTGGTAGTATCAACACGCTACGAATATAACGATGTCTAGGGTCCCTGACAGATCGCGGTCACGCAGAGGCTTGTGCGAGATGCGCTATCACATGGATCTAGGATATTAATGGATGTAACAGATTCACTCAAATTTAAAGGTACCATACCTAAGCTTCATACGCAATTTTTTGGTATTTATAGTATAGTCAAAGTAAATAGCTTATCAGTTTCAGAGCAACGCATCGTGCTGATGGAATGGCAAGCGGAGCTAGACAAAATACATTGCGTTGTGCGATAGTGTCGTATTTAAAGATAAAAAATGTTTTATCTGCCAATAAATCCAACGGATGACCTGCAAGCAATCATTTCGGATAATCGATCCTTTACGTACCCTTTATCATTCGTGATCGAGACTATTTCCACGAAATCAGAATCCATCAAGTCCTTGAGGCTGCAGGACTCCCAAAGGAATAACCAGATATTTACATGAAATACACTTCCATACATCTTGTCTACGCAATTTGATAAAAATGACATAACTTTTCTCTATTTCACTTACGACGAATCTTCGCTAAGGTGGTCCTTTACATTTGTGAATCCATGCTCAAAGATTGAAAATACAATTTATGAATCAGAGATAAAATACAAGGAGTTTCAAGCCTGTTATTAACGAGATAAAAAAAAAAATAAGCACGCACAAAATTGAGTTAACCGTTCGTTCCAGTTATGTGAATGCAATGTCGGGTCGGGTCGATATAATGAGTGGGCGGTCTCTCCAATTTGTTGACGTTCTGGTCCTGATTGCATGTTTGAATAAGGATCCACGGTGAGAGCAAAATATACATTAGCGTGGGCGGCACGTGACCACTTCACTTGTAGATACGAAGCCGCGATATTACCCATCATATTTACATTTGATGCGATAGCTTCAATGTATCGTAGGTAGGTACTTCACGCGGGGGTGCTTTCGCCATCCCCATCAATAACCGGTCAGTCCATCGCGTAGTTACCATATGAAGTAGCGATCGTACACATTCATCTCATAGCTCAGTTGGTTAGTAACCCTACCTTCTGCGCTGTAGGTCGTGGGTTCGATCCCCACTCAGGACAAACATTTATGTGACATTTGTAACATTGATGTTTGTTCTGTGTATGGGTGTTAATATGTATTATATGTATGTATTTACAAAAGAAAAGTATATAAGTATTATATTAGTTGTCTGGTTCCCATGATACAAGCTATGCTTAACTTACTTTGGGGCTAGATGGCGCTGTGTGAAATGTCCACCATTTTTTATTTATTTTATTTATTTATCTATGCTTTTACCATTCCACGGTTAGCTCAGGATTCTGTTTTAGAATCACTCGCTTTGCTCGCGATACAATAATCGTCAAAGGTTGTCCGTATATGCAGCAGTCTGAGCGAATTCACATACATGATTTTGATCCATTATAAAGTATTGCACGTGGAAGAGATTATTTCGTATAATTTATCCTGCTGACTCGTGGTACGACTAACAAAAAAAATCTCTTGCATTAGGAAAAATACTCTACAAAAATCTTGTACAAATCAATATGCTATATGAATATTTTCTTTGAAAGTTTGCTTGTTTTTTTTGAAAATAACACTAAATTATCTGTATACAGTACCTACGTGGGAAGTGATCAAAGCGCGATCACGAACGCGCTAACCGTTCGCTAATAGACGGACGCGCTCGTGACCGCCTCTCCACACCGATAACGTACAGACAGACAATATTATTGGATTGAGGAATATAAATAATTTCATACTACACTTCTAAGACTTCTTCTTTTCTTTCACGTTTTTTAAATATATATTACTAAATATACTATATATATATAAAACAAATTCGCTATTAATCTCTGTCTGTTTCTCCGCTTCTTCTAAACCACGCAACGGTTATACGGTTTTCACTAATAGAAATTGCGATAAACGATAAGGTTCGAGGCGTATTTCATACCGTAGACGCTCGCTAAGGCCTTCCACACTAAGGGAGTGAAATGGGGTGTCACAAAAATGGGATCAAAAATCCATTTTTGCTAATTTCTTTGCTCCTACAATACCCCAAATCAACTAACATCCAGAAAACTAATGAATCTCACTTAGCCCGTAAGTCTAAGGGTAGTTTTGTAATTTTTAAAAAAATAATTTTTCGCTTTTTATTCATGAATATAACATTTAATTTCTGTGTTGTAGTCTATAGATGTGGCATAGGGTAGCCATTATTAAAAGTCCAGTTAATATAATTACTGCTGAGATTGCACCTTTACAAACCGAACCTAAAAGCATCCGTATTTTCAAGACAAACAGTGAAACAGTAAAACTGTAAACAATACTGTAAAAATAATTGCATAAATAAATATGTTTCGCGCGCTGAGAAAAGAAAAACACCTCAAACAAATTACAATGGATGGCAAACTGTTATTTCCCACCCGAAACACATTAACACTCGTTGGAAAACATTTATACCAAAATATGAATAGCTTTATTATGCTTGCTGTTAAAAATTTACATTTCCGCAAGACGCATTATTCCGATGATGGATGGACAGTATTAATGTCTAAATGTTCACAAGATGTCTGATGTAGTTTTGTTTATTTGCAATTAACGCACGTATTGCTCCTAATTATAAATGTAATCTATCATTATTATTATGATATGAATTAATAAATCTTTCTAATCTATTCTAATAAATTAATAATCTTTTTCACTGGACATCGACTGTTGCTCGGTTTACCTTAGGGATATGGTTTTAATAATTAAAGTTTGATTTACTCCAGTATATATTATATAGTAAATAAGTGTATCTCGTTCAGTTCATCCTTTCCGCGAACAATAATAAGCATTAACTGTTAAATTTTATTAACATTTTGACTGGTAACGTGATTATTTTGTAAATGCACGAAGGTATTTCTTTAAACTAATGAGGTATCTCCTAACATCTTAGATAAACTAAGTATAGTTTTTAAGATGTGTAATTTAAATTGTGAAATGTACTTTTATTATGTAATAAATAAAAAAAAAACAAAAAAAAATAGAAATGAAAAAATCTTCAGTTCGTTTCATATAATTGGCGTAAATGGAAAATACTAAGATCTGGAAGCTACTGCTACCAAATGTTGTCGCCACCTCTCCCGAGCCGGGGCAGTGAAAGGATTAAAGCGCCCCTCAATTTGGCTCCTTTCGAGTAACTGACACATATTTTAAAAATCATAATGTTTTCAATCATGATATTGTTTTGTTTCTCCGTTTTGAGAATATAGTATTGCGTACCTAAGTTTTATCATGGGAAATAACTCATTGGTGTACGTCGGGATTCGACCCAGCGATGTTTGGATTTAAATCTGCGTCTTTACCACAGTAAATACACCAAATAACTCGGTGATATATACATACCATTGAATGAGCAAATGGCCCACCTAGTGTTATGTGGTAGCCTTAGCCCATAACAAGCAAAATGATTTTGCTCCTTCCTCAAAGAGGCTCCTTTTATTGTCATACCTAGGTATGACAATAAAAGGAGCCTCTTTGAGGCGCATTTAAAATCCTTTCACCACACTGGTTCGAGATAACCAGTCACTCGACTGGTAATAGCAATCAGAACCTTTCACATCCTTCGTAGTCGATTAATTACCTGTCTGTGCTTGCTTGGTTTTGTCTTAATATTATCTTAACGTACGTGTTAATTGATGTAAATAATATTGTGTCTGTGGTCAAAATAAATATTTTTTCTTTCTTTCTGTCACTCTTTCTTGTTATATATAAAATAAATAATGGTGGACATTTCACACAGCGCCATCTAGCCCCAAAGTAAGCTAAGCATAGCTTGTATCATGGGAACCAGACAACTGATATAATACTTATATACTTTTATTTTGTAAATACATACATATTAACACCCAGACACAGAACAAACATCAATGTTACAAATGTCACATAAATGTTTGTCCTGAGTGGGGATCGAACCCACGACCTACAGCGCAGAAGGTAGGGTTACTAACCAACTGAGCTATCAGGCCAGTCAATAGTACAACAGGCTACAGTATAACAGGCCTGGTGTAATAACAAGTAGCCGTCACTATATGTATAATAGCCGCGACTTACCCGCAATCTCTGATCGGCGACGGTCCACACGCGGCTCGCGAAGTCGTTCGACGCGGCGACAATGTACGCGCCCGTCGAGTCGAAATCAACGGACATCACGCCCGCGTTCGAACCCACTAAAGTCCCCTTGCTCTCCACAACACCTGAAAACATATGTGAATTGTTTTATATCGCTTTAGGCCCAAACTTTCGCCTCAATATCCCCTCGGGTTATACATTCTTTTTATGTATGACTAGCTGCGCCCCGCGGTAAATAAGTAATCCCACGGGAACACCGCACTTTTCCGGGATCAAAATAGCCTATGTGTTAATCCAGGATATAAGCTATCTTGGTACCAAATTTCATCCAAATCCATTCAGCCGTTTGAGCTTGAAAGAGTAACATCCATACAAACTTTCACGTTTATAATATTAGTAGGATGTTCGGAACGAGCAGACGGCTCACTCGGTATAAGTGGTAACCTTTGCCCATAACAAGCAATACGACTTGAGTCCTCCCCTACATAGATATGACAATTCCCAAGTCGCATAGTATGAGCCCGTAACTTTGAGACATGAGGATGGAATGTCTCATGTGTCTGCAATTTCACCAGCATCCAAACCTTTCCAGCCGGTTTTGGCACAGTAAGGCGAATGCATCACTGCTTGCCGGCAGAAATGGGTATGGTGACAGTACTTCCACGACGAAAAAACGTTCCACTGATACTAAAGTTCTTATTATTGTCTCAACGTTTCGTCACATTATTCATGCAACTTGTCACGTCTATGTAACCGCGATATTGTAAGCCACACGTAAAACTAGGCTAATCAATGTCTGCCTACCACTTTAGGTAGGTAGGTATTGTGTGTGGAAACTTACACTTGGAGACATCCCACAGTTGTACTTTTCTGTCGGCACCTCCCGTAGCGACGAGCCGGTCCGTGGGACTCCACTTCACAGCATTTACCTCGCCATCGTGTGCGTCCTGTCAATTGAATACTTTTTAAATAAAGACTATAGGTTCTTCTTCTTCGAGTCACCGGTTCTGTCGAACCAGTGTAGTGAAAGGATTGTAAGTGCGCCTCAAAAAGGCTCCTTTTTGGGTTGAAACTTTAAAAAATCTAAGAAGGATGAAGACTGTCGTTTTTACGTTTTTAGCTCCATCTATCTGAACAAACAGTAAAACTTCCTACATTTATTTTGGATCAAACGGAACACTCGTGGCACAAAAGCGACGTAAGATAGTTTTGAAAATAAACACGTCAATATTTTACTCAGGAGTGATGATGACTGCTAATAAAATGTATGTTCGTACGGATTTAGATTCTGCTAGACCGAGAATGCGAACATATTACATATTTTATTGATTGCTCTGAAATATTATTAAATATGGTAATTTAACCGTGTAAACATGTATTATTAAGTTATATGGCTTTAAGTTGGCGTTTTAAGGTGGCTTTAAGGTGGCGTTTTAAGTTATATGGCTGTAATATTAATGTGTGAAAGCTGAAATAAAATTGATTGATTGATTGATTGATTGATTGATTAAGCCACTGAGACGTAAAAGTAGGTACCTACTGAATTGTAATATCACGGCGAATTATTTTGTCTGTGTATGTTCCGGTTTGAAAGGTGTGATTGCCGGTGAAATTACAGGCACATGACATTTTCCACCTTCACGTCTCAGAGTTACGGGCGCGTAAGATGGGTCTAAGAAGGGATAGGCCCAAGTCGTATTGTTTTTTATGGGCAGAGGTTAACACTAACAACCAGGTGGGGCCATCTGCTCGTTCCGTACCTTATCAAAAAAGGCAATGATTGTAAACTTACAAAACTTAAAGCAACTTTGGACGGCAACAAAGTCGCATAATAAGGCATCGAGTCCATGATCTTCTCCTCGGAGCTACCTCCCGAGCCGCCACTGCTCCGACCGCCGCCGCCGCCCTCCTTCACAGCATCTTCGAGATCTTTCTTTATTTTGTCACTCTTCTTCCTGTAACAGACGTACATTGCGTTCGTATGTTCGTTCGCTTGCCACCGTTACCCACCGGCCGCTAAGCTCTATGATATCCATAACATGATTTTAATTGATCACACATGCACCATATTCTCCCGATCCGCCGTTCAAGCTTCATTATATCGTGTTGTTTTTCAGTACCGAAATGTGAACACCCAATTTTAATATTATATTTACAAACGGGCATATATTATCAAATTATTCCGTTGCCTTCCGTGCCATCGAGATTTTTTCAGTAGCCGCGTCAAAAGCATGCATTAATGTGTTCAGCGATATTCAGTGGAGATATAAAACTCATTCAATTTATACCAAAACCTGATGGTAATGAAAACACCGTAAAAACAGATGTGAAATAGCTTCTATAATAATGGTCTCACCCGCTGAGAGGTCAGCCAGAAGGTCAGCAAACAAACAAACACATATCCACCATCGGAATAGCTATAAAATCTATAATGAGTTTCCCTTTTTAAATTCATTGACGCGCCGACATTGTAATACAGGTACCGATCTCAATGATACCCACAGGAATATACCGATAAAATAATTAAAAAAAAATCGCTTTTCCCAATTTGAATGATTTAGTTTATAAAATCAATGAGTGAAGCATAGCAAATGGTAAATAAGACATTGTAGTGAATTTACCGTTACCCGTAGAACTTTGTAAGGTTGGACTTTTTAAATATTGCTTTGGACCCCCAATATTGATGCTAATATATAAGACAATGCAATATTAATTTACAATAATTACGACACGTACTATGTCAAACAAGCGAGGGTCTTCGTTAAGGGTTCTTCCCCATGGAGGGTCGGATAGGGCTTGAACAGGCATCAAACTTATCAATAAGTAAGCGTAACCTTATGTTTTGAATAATATTGACGTTTCCAAGCCATTTCTTTATGAATTCTATGGAAATAAAGTTTTTGACTTTGACTTTGACTTTTAAAAAAGAACACTACATCAAATAAATAAATATGACCGTATCTCATATTTAAAACATGCACAAACAGTGAATGAAAAGTTAAGTTCATACGCAACACACTTTCGTTAAATCATGGTTCCCATACGAATCAATCATGTTACAATTAGTACAAGAATACTTTAAATAAAACAAACGGTGGACAGTTTCCTTGGGAAAATAGGGTAGAAAATCATAATGAGTCAGTTTCAGAGTGCAGTTAAGACATAAATGGTCCACTTTCATGAAGAGGTAGAGATGTTCAATTTGATGAACGGCACAATGCTCAAACCACCAAATCGTCATTCATGTTATGTTACTCAAACTCACCCGAAACTAACTCTACCAAACGTGTTGATGATAAACGCGGTAGGTTTTGCCGACCTGTTGAACAAAACAAACAAACACACGTCTCTCTTGGGATTACGCATAGGCACTTTCAACATTTGCCATGAACACCTTTCACACTTCAAGTAACATTATCCAGAAACAAACAAACAAACATACCGTTACAATATCAAGATAATATGGTTCCATTGCAAGGTCACCACATAAAGTATGTACTGGTACTCATCACAAATATTATGTCGCTATGTGCAGTTTATTCAGCTGAATAGCGGCGACATTCAATAACCATCGCAACTAATTTACAAGCAAAACAATGACTAATAATGCTACTGACCAAATGCCCCAAAACTTATGTAAAATAAAGACTTCATTAAACGGTTTGATGTTCGAATTATATCCTTGACCAGATTTCGTCACTGTTTGGCCTTTTTGTAATGGATTGGCAGTAAAGAAAATCATTTCAAACCGCAACACATGCTGTTCTCTACTCACCAAAACACATACAAAACAAGAGTTTACACTTACTTGAGGAAATGTTCGTTCTCTTCATTCATTTTGTCCGCATCCTTCGCTTTGTACTTTATCAGTCTATCCACTAAACACCTATTTTCGTCCTAAAACAGTTTAAAACATTATGCACACAAAACAAAAAAGTTCATTTTTATCACTTACACACCACAACTCATCATTTTAATAAATATAAGGAGACTAACAAAATATAAAATAAGAACTTGACATCACACCTTTCTATAGATTTTCTTCATGATGTAAACGAATCAAAGTAAATAAAATTCGCGGCACAACAGAATTTGTTACCCGACTGAACATAAGTGTTACTATTTGAGACAGCTAAAACCTATACACAAAACTGTTCACGCGAACGTACTAAAATATAGATACAGTGTGTTGTTATTTTTACGAGGTGAAGCTATTATTTTGGGGCTATTCATTTAATTAGGTAATTTACTATACATCAGCGTAATTGATAGCCGTGATAATGGAAAACTTCAATCTATGGGTGCGCACACAATGGCGTAGTCAGAAATATATGTAACACGCTGTATTTGATAAGACAACCTCTGCTAAGCTTGGAGCTTGGCCAAATATCAAACGATGAAATGAAAATCTAAAGTTCCAGTTATGAAAATTGTTAGTAATATAGGCGCCGAGCGAACTATTCCCAAAATATTAACGTCCGAATAAACGACCCGTTCCCGTGCGCTTATACCGTCAAGGCTAGTTTAATTAGTTTGTCGTCTGGGGAAGTACCGCCACTATAACCACTTCTGATGCCAAGCATAATGCATTGGCGTTACTATGCACTAAAAATTGTTTTGAATGGTGCGATTACTAGTAACATTACAGGCACATGAAACGTTACACCTTCAAGTCTCGTTACGGGCGCATACGATGCCACTTGAGTCTGATTGTTCCTAGGCAGGGGACGACCCGAGTCGGATTGTTTGTTATGGGCAGAGGTTACCACTTAACACCAGGTGGGCCATCAGCACGATCCGTAAAAATGACAAATAACACACCCATGGACATTTCACACAACGCTATCTAGCCCCAAAGTAAGCTAAGCATAGCTTGTATCATGAAAACCAGATAACTGATATAATACATACTTTTCTTTTGTAAATACATACATTATAACACATATTAAAACCCAGACACAGAAGACCTATATCTATACAAATTAATAAAATTGGAGCGTCTGTTTGTAATATTAAAATAACCGCTTTTTACTAAGTGTATATGGATGTATACACGGTACATATACCAAAACAACATTTTTTTAAATATTTTTCTGTCTGTCTGTCTGTTTGTTCCGGCTAATCTCTGAAATGGGTGGACCGATTTTGACGGGACTTTCACTGGCAGTTAGCTGATGTAACTAGGAGTAACTTAGGCTACTTTTCCAAGAGGTAAAATAGGGTGCGTGATAAAACCGAATTACACGCGGACGAAGTCGCGGACAAAAGCTAGTATTTCATATAATTACTTAATGGAACCTATCAATACATATCCCGTTGCAACAATTTACTTTTAATGTAACCATTGCAATCTTCTTCTACTACTCCTATTCGAGTAACTGGTCCCCTCGAACCAGTGTGATGAAAAGGTTAAAGGGCGCCTCAAAGAGGCTCCTTTCGTGTACTTGCAATGGTATGGGTCTAACCAAATTTTAGTGGGAGTCGTATGGCTCTTGTCACAGGTAGAGAATATCGCTTAAAATTAGATGCGCCATCTGCTCATTAGGTCTAATTGATATCATAATAAAACAGAATTCTGTGGTATTTTGATAATAATAAGATAGATCTTAGGTGTAAGAAACTGTATCAACCTATCACATATATTTTGATATGACAATGATTATTTTTAAGTTACAGGAGAATAAATTGTAACATCAAGTTGATTATTATCAACATTTTGAATGTGAAGTGATTTCGTGCTCAGGAGTACTCAAGTATTGTCTTAGGTAATATACTTAGGTTTTAAGAGCAGTAGAACTCTCGCCAAGTTCGTCCGGGGAAGTACTGCCACCATGCCCTTTTCTGCCGCCAAGCAGTAACGCATTCGCGTTACTGTGTTCCCGTTTGAAAGGTGTGGTTGCCGGTGAAATTACAGGCACATGAGACATTCCACCTACACGTCTCAGAGTTACGGGCGCATACGATGCGACTTGGGTCTTGTCATACCTAGTATGGGAGGACCCAAGTCGCATCGGTTGTTATGGGCCGAGGTTACCACTTAACACCAGGTGGGCCGTCGGCTCGTTCCGTAAATGTATAACATTAAAAAAAAGTACATTGTACATACCTGTGCTTTCCGTAATTTGTCTTCAATAGCTGCAAACGCTATTTGCAATGCTTGATGTTCATCCCTCAACATTTGGTTTAGATTTTGCAGTTCTGTCATATTGGTCTCGTACATTTGTATCTCTGCTCTCAGTGATGCTATTATTGCAGTGTTTTCGGAAATTCTGAAATAGGTTTTTTTTTATATTATTACACTTTCTGTTGTGTCCCATAGTGTGCACTTAATATTATATTTTTTTGGGTATTTCAGGTAGCTAATTGTTTATGATCTGAGTACATAAATAATATAAATGACACATTTCTATGGATTTCAGGATAACCAGAGCATAATAAAAAAAACCATGCTTATGAGAGATAACAAAGGTGCCCAGTAAATGTTGTGACTGGATGGATGGAAGCATTTAACAGTACCCCCAGGAGAGGGAAATGTTTACATGATTTAAGTTCAAGTTATTTTGTATAGTCATTTATAACATTTTAAAGCATGTACTGTTCAGTCTCTAATTACTTTGGTTTGCTATCTGGGTTTGAATATAACATAGGAGTGTGCATATGATGGATACATTGTGATGAAACCATTTCATAGTCTTCTTCTTCAAGTCACCGGTTCTGTCTAAATCTTTCAATCGAAAACCTCATAGGTGCACGTCAGGATTTTAACCTATTTTTTTAACCTATTTGAACTATTTCATAGTGGTAGGCATATGATGTCCATGTGGCCAGCTACTGCACTGTACATTCATAATCTTAAATCTGTCAGCTATCTCTCTTCAAAATTGATGGAAATTTCACATAGTACCACCTAGCTCCAAACTAAGCATAGCAGTCCTTACCATGGGAGCCAGACAACTGATAAAATACCTATATACATTTTTTTTGTAAATACATACCTATTAACTCTGACACAATACAAACATCTATGTTTGTTACACAAATTTTTGTCCTCGGTGGGAATCAAACCCACATGCAGAAGGCAGATTTACTACCGAGTTGTAAACCAGTCATCATAGCCTGATACTAACTACCTCAATTTGACTGGCACTTTTGTTTTCAACATTGAAAACTACAATGGATATGAATAATTTTAGAAAGCTAACTTACACAATATCTTTAGCCTGTAGTTGTTTCTCCAAGTCATGCACCTGTTCATTTAAACTAAGTATTTGTTGAGTATTTTCCCCGCGTCGCCTGTGTAATGATGTCAGTTCTTCTTGTTGCATCAAAAGCTTTTGTTCTAAAGCTTGAACCCTTTCATTGCTACTGCTTCCTGTAATTTTATAATTTAATAGGTTAGATAGTGTTTTGATATACAGATCCATGCCATTACCCTAACGGAGCCGGCAGATCCTCAAGGGTCACTTCTCAATAGGTTACACTAATTTGGAACAGGTAGACACTTTAGTTGTTTCCCAAAACTCAGTGAATGGCACTAGCAGTAGTACTGCCACCGACCACAGATGCATTCCCAACTGTGTTCCACTCTGAGAGAGTGTGGTGGCGAGTGAAATTGCTAACAAATAAGACACTCAACTTTCACGTCTCAGTGTTACAGGCGCATACAATGCGACTTGGGTTTTCTTGTACCTAAGTAGGGGAGGACTCAAGTCATATTATTTTGTTACGGGCAGAGGTTAGTACTTAAGGCCAGGTGGGCCTTCTGCTTGTTCGTAACATTAAAAAAGAAAACTTCTCAAGATGATTCCTCAAGAGTTGAGCAGCTGGGACACATTTTAAATTAAGCAAATTATAAACAAGCGAATACAATATGTAAATAATATAAATATAATAATATATAAATAATATAAAAGTATATAAAGCAAACTAATTAATGTGTCAAAGTGGATTTCTGCATAAATTTGTACTTATACTGGCACAACTGGTTTTAAAATAACATTGAAACAATATAGTCAAAAGATGTTTCAAGATATTATTATTAGATCTACATGATGATGTCCAATAAGATGAGTTTTTATTTGAAGTTTAAACAATTTTATGATATTGATAAAAACATTTATGAAAAAAAATCTTGATATGTCTCCAAACAGATGTAATATATCAAAAATAATACCTCCAGAACCAACAGTGTCACCGCCAGTATATCGTATTCTTTCATTTACAAGCTGAAGCTGTAAGTTCTCATTTTTCAATGTGTTTACATTGTCAAACAATCTGCTCTCTGTAATGAAAAATTAATATTAATCAGGTTTTTATACATATTATCTTAGGTAATCAAATAAAATAAATTTCTCAAAATGTTGTCATTTGAATGTTTGCTGCATGCATTATCAAGAAATTGTACTATTGAGTTTTTAAGATTTCATTATGAATAATAGAGCACTTATTTGCAGTAGCTTAGGTTAATACACCCTTTAAAATATGATAACAAATCTTAATAAGAGTGCAGAGTCGGAAACAATAGGCTGTTTTATTATCCAGCTTAAAAACGTACTGATTATCGTTTGTTTAGACAAAAATCGAAGGTTATGTTACTTACGAAATGAAATAATATCCTGGAATGCAGCCGTCTCATACTTATTTCGATTTTGTAATTGGTTGACTATACTCTTTCTCCAATCACCACCTTCCATTTTTAAGTGCTTATATAAATGAAGAGCAGTAATTAAAAATACTTTAGTAGATGAAAACAAACAATGTTTATCATGTTTTGCTAAGTGTATTCCGTATATTATTCCAGAAGCACAATTATGCGAGATGCATACATGTGTATTCGATTTCAACACAAAAACTACGATTTTTAGAAGTTATAAGTTTCTGAATTAATCAAGAAACTAAATTCGCTCCAATTCAAAATAGGTATCGAAAAACTTGCTCAATCTACTCAACTCAAGATTCAAGAAGAAGAAAGCAAGTCAAAGTCAATCTCGCTCATTTGTCTGACAATTGACATATCGCAGGTGGCTGACATAACAAAATTTATGACAACGACAATTCACCGCTCCATTACATTGCTTCAACGTTTCTTTTTTTATTTATACAAGCCGTTGAAGGTGCCACAGTATTGTATGACCAAAAAATGATGTACGGCATGAACGTCCACCTTGGTAAATCCCGACAAATAATCCATTCCATTGCTTTCAACTATAAGGCGGTGCACATATTTGCTGTACAATAATGGCCGGGCACTGATGTACAACCATAGAGATAATATCTAACGAAAGTACATACTACCTCCATGTATACAACAACATTGTACAGCCTATAACGTAATTGCCTGTTGAATGTCCCCGAAACCGATATCTAGCTGTACATTTTCATGCCATCATTTATTTACCAGATAATGATCATGTAAAACACCTTTTTCCCATTGATCGATACGAAGAAGAATCAGAAGACTTTTTTTCTAATATTGATTCTACAATCTGTTTTTTTTTTCTTATCTCTAGGATTTCGATATTCAGGTGTGCAATAGCAACACTAGTCAGTATAAGCCGGTAACCTATTCTACGGAAAAACAATAAACAGATGTATGTGTTGTTTATTACCTAGTATTAGTGAAAAAGTGTGGAAACGATTATTCTCCTTTCAGCTTATTTAAAACCAGTGGATTATCAAGTGAATAAATCTATCAAGAGACACGTTTTATCCGACTTGACCTACAAACTACAAACATCATCGTATCAAAAAGCCATTGTATATCAACCAGTTTGCTCCAAATATCTGTAAATTGTATACACAAACCTTTTTAGATTTCGTAGTTTTAGTTGCAGGAAAACAGGAGAAGTACTGCCATCATATCCATATCTACCGCCAAGCAGTAAAGCATTTGCCTTAGGTACTGTGTTCCGGTTTGAAAGATGTGGTTGCCGGTGAACTCACTGGCACTTGAGCCATTCCAACTTGACGTTTCAAATGTACGATTGCTTATGATGCGAATTGGTTCTGGCTCTACCTGAGTAGGGTTGGAGGTATTGCTTGATTTTTTGCAGAGCAGGAAAAAAAACAAAATTATTGTTGTTGTGAAGTTGTATTAAAATACCCCTCATTCGTTGTAAGTGTAAATTACTTTACCTTCAATAAGTTTTTTTTTTTTTTTTTTATTACAGGGTAGAGCCATATTGGATGAATAAGCTAAAGTATCACTGTCAAAATATCAGTTCAAATGGAGATATTATAAGCACAGCTAAATTTGAAACAGCCATTGCAAAACCATAAAAATGAAGAAATTAAGGTGGCATATAGAGACTATCAACTATTTTGTGCATTTATACAAGATACATGAATGTTTATGGAATAACAAACATCATTTATATTTTGATAACACAATGCAAGCTGCTGCTGTTGCTGATATTCAATCAAAAATGATGAAACATTCAAATATAAAAGAATTAGATTTCAAAATCATCAAACGAAGAATATCTAGTTTGAAATCCAAATATTATGCAGCTAGAAAGCGGTACAAATACTCTTCTTATTGCCCTTCTACGCGTGTAGGAAATTGGTATACAGATATTGATACTATTTTGAAGAAGACAGTCAAAAGGTCTGATAATCTGGTAAGTGGAATATCATTATTAATATGGAAAAAAGTAAATCATCATGTAGTCACTATACAGCTGCACCAAATTAAAAAAATAAGTATTGTATACTAGTACTTCTGTATATTTAAGTATAATGGTCCAAGTGTTACTATTTTGTGCAATCTGAGGTAGGTAATGTCATCCATTTTTGCAAGCATTTATCTAACTTGCAATTATTGTATGTATGGAGGTCAAAATTTGCAACTGGATTTTGAATCTCTTGTTCCTTGAATAAGTTGAAATTTGGTATTCACGTTTTGGGGGTCCACGATGTTCGCGTCCGTAGGTGGTAACCCTCAGAATCCCTACATGTGTACCCCGAGTGGTGCGAAACGAGCAACCCAAAGTAGCAGTAGAACTTGTGTTAAATTTGCCTGGAAAAGTACTGCCACCACACCTGGTAATCTGCCGCCAAGCAGTGATGCACTCGTGTTGCTGTGTTCCCGTGGAAGGAAGTGGGCGCCGGCGAAATTATAGGCGCATGAGACGTAACATCTCTGTCTCCGAGTGATGGACGCAACGCAATGCGACTTAAGTCATCTCATACTTTGGTGAAGAGGACTTGAGTGGCCTAGTAACAAGTACTAGTTAGCCTGACTGGCTTCACAGCTCAGTTTAGTAACCTGCCTTCAGCTCTGTAGGTTGTGGGTTCAATTCCCACCCAGGACAAAGAGTTGTGTGATGAACATAGGTGTTTGTTCTGTCTGGATGTTAATATGTATTACTAAAAAAAAGTACATTATATAAGTATTGTGTCAGTTGTCTGGTTCCCAGGATACAAGCTATGCTGAGCTTACCTTGGGGCTAGATTGCACTGTTTGAATTGACCCCCAATATATTATTTTATTTTACCTACTAATTGTATTTCTTTTTTCTCATTTTCAGCATGATAATGATAATATAACTGATTTGGACATGCCCTCAACGTCTCAAAATACTGAAGGGGCATCAACTGATTCTGCTTTAAATAAGCCGGAAACCATAGATAAGCATGTAGAAGAATTATCTCGTGATGTGGAATCTCTAAATGAAGATAAGAACCGATTACTTCCAGAATGCAGAAATTCAGAATTGAAATCATTTACTTTAAGCTTTCAAAGTCGTTTAGAGGTTATGAATGTTCTGAAGAAGTTATACATTGAAAATGTGCTTCCTACCTTTTCTTATCTGTTTGAAATATTGAACAGGGTCTTAGAAAGTCAGGCTGGATGTCCCGAATCTAATTACGAAGAATTTCAGAAAAAAATGTATATGCTAGGTTATATTGAAAAAGAAACTGTTGGTGGAACCCGTTTGATAATTGAAAATCCAGAACAGAGGTTTGCACGTTTTCTCTACTTAGCGAAAATCATGAAAATACGTGATAATGAAGACAGACAAGTCGTATACATTGATGAAAGAATTATAAACCTAAAACTTAACTTTGAAAAACTGATAAATACTGAAGATGTTACATCAGAGTCAAGCATATTCTTTCACGCTGTATCTAAAGATGGGTTAATTAGTGGCCTGTTTTGTTATGAAGCCACTGAAGAGAATTTTAATAAATGGATAACTGATATAGTTTTGTCGATTTTAAAAAGCCCATGTGTTATTATAATGGATAATGGCCCATTACATGGTAAACTTGAGGAGCATTGTCCGATAACGAGATACAGCACTAAAAGTGATATGTTGAAATGGTTGCGCAAAAATAATATTCCATGTAGCTTTAACTTATCAAAGCCAGAGTTATATGAACTTATAGATAGAAACAAGAGTAATATTAAACAATATCAAATTGACAAATTAATAAGATCACACGGTCATGATGTGTTGAGGTTGCCGGATCGATTTTCAGGGTTAAACATCACGGATATCTTGTGGAGAATTGTTCATGATAATAAGGTCGCTAAGAGTTTCAATTGCCGTTTGCTACCCAAGTTGCAGACTGAAATAATGGGTAACGTATTGCCTACAATTATCACCGAAAGATGGTCTGATATGGAAAGTAGGCTGGCTTCCAAAGAACATGATATGTATAATATAGATGCGACTGTAGAATTCTATTTAGATTCAATAATGTTCAAGTAATCTATTACTTATTATGATTTCTACCCAATTATGAACAGCAGGTACCTTACCTATATGATAGATACGTAGGTATTGAAAGTAAGGCATTTTTACCCCCGAAAGAATAGTGAATATTTGTAATAAACAATGTTGTATGTTTTACTGAATTCATATTTATGAGCTGGTGGCAAGTAAGGCCTTATTACACTATTCAGCATGTCGTATTTAGTCAATTTGTCAATTGTTCAATAATTGTATAGATTTTGCAAAGCTGTCTTATTTATTACATTAACATGAATCAGTGGCGAACTGAATATTGATACTATAGGTATTGACGCCTTTATCCCCGAAAGGGTAGGCAGATATTCAGTGAAACACTTTTCACCTTGTAAGTTACACTATTGTGGGAATGTGTCTCTCACGAATAACTCAGCTGAAAGATCCAGTAATTCATTCCTCATTCAACGCAATTACCAATAAGTCCGGGCGAAGGACTGAATGTTGATTATTGTAGCACGCGATATTTAGTGCAGTGGCGACGGAATTATATTGAAGTGGTGTGGCGCGCCTGAAGCATACAGAGTCCCTACATTTGACATTGACACGACGTACTTTACTACAGTAAGGAGCCTCTTTGAGGCGCACTTACAATCATTTCACCACACTGGTTTGACGGAACCGGTGACTCGAAGAAGAAGAAGAAGACTACAATAATGCTAACTACACCTCGTTCTTACCATACAAAGTTGAAACTTAAAATGGTACGTTACTGGCCTCACAGCTCAGTTGGTACTCTGCCTTGTACGCTGTAGGCCGTGGGTTCGATTCCTACCCAGTTCAGATATTTGTGTATCTATGTGGTTCGTTCTGTGTCTGGGTGTTAATATTATTTAGTTACAAAAAGGTATATGATTATTCTATCAGTCATCTGGTAGCCATAGTACAAGCTATGCTTAATTTGGGGCTAAACGGCGTTGTGTGAAAATATGTCCAACTAGCTGTTGCCCGCGACTTCATCCGCGTGGAATTAGGATTTATCACGCACCCCTATTTTACCCCTCGGAGAGCCTAAGTTACTCCTTGTTACATCAGCTATCTGCCAGTGAAAGTCCCGTCAAAATGTCTGTACGTACCGATTACCTCTACAAATCCCACATGTAGGTAGGTAAGTAAATGATTTCCTTTTGTAGGAACATCACCTATCACAAAAGTGAAATAATACTTGTTCCACAACTTTCAGCCAGTGGGATGGTCAGGCAGGATTTATTCTTTTCATTTTTCTTGGGTGGAGTCTGTAAATCCCTCTGCACACAGAAGCTAGTCCCGTGAACATGCTGTTGACTCTAGAGCTAGCTTTAGTTAGATAAGTACATTCCAAATGTTTTTTTGTTACCTAACTATTTTCATTAATTCTACTTATTCGATGGGCCTTAACAACTCAGTTGGTAATAAATCTTTTCGTAAGCGTCTTCTGCGCTGTAGCTAGTGGGTTCGATTCCCACCCAGGACAAATATTTGTGTGACGAACATGAATGTTTGTTCTGTGTCAGTGTGTATGTACCTAAACGTATTTACAAAAAAATTACGTATTCTTTAAGTTGTCTGGGTCCCATAATTCAAGCTATGTAGTTTGAAGCTAGATGGCGCTGTTCACTATTTTTTATCTGCTTGTGTGGCTCTCTCACTGGCTCTCGGTTCTGTGTACTGGTGAATGGTTAAAGTTATGTGACTAGGTACGGAGCTGCAGATGGCCCAATGGAGGATCCTTTGGGTATCACATTAAAAAGGTTGCCTGGAAGAAATCGCTGTCAGCGATAAGGCCGCCCATTGTATTACCTTAGCTTAAGTATTAATCTTTATGAAATTTCCATGTATGGTGGTCAATAAAGTATTATCTATCTATCTATCTATCTATACGACTTGGTTCCTCCGGTAGGTGTGTACCTAAGTTACATCGTATTATGAGACGTAGAAATAGCATGCCTCATGTGCTTGTAATTTCACCGACACCCACACCTTTGAACCGGCATGCTATCCGAGTACCTAACGACAGAAGATTCTCTGGGGAAGTTGGTATACTATTATGGGAATTAAGAACGGTTTTGTTGGAGAAATATCTTTTAATCTTGTTTCGACTGCGTTACGCAACCATGTTACCAATGTATGCAACCCCAGTACATGCAATGGGGATGATGAAGGGGGGTAGTAAGTATGTACCTACAACTAATACTTGTGGAGATACTATACATATATGCAGATACTTGTGCGGTGCGGGGTAAGAGCCGGGAGAGTATCATGATGTCGACATTATCACATCTGTATGTGAGTTTTTGTTTAATATGCGTAGTGACTTAGGTACTTATTGCTATCGTGTTTCGTAATTAATTTCATAGCAAATCAAAGCACTGATTTCGTTGAAAATGTTATGATGTCTTTCCAATCAACATCATGCTTTCTATGGCCAAGTACATTGCAAAACCATGGCTTTGCTTCACGGTAAGTTGAAATACTACATATTTTTTTAAATCTCATCAGCACCTAGCACCTATAACTTGTTTTTCAGGTCTTGTTTTATATTACAAACGGTTTTGGAGATTCATCTGGTGAGAAAAAAAGTAAGTTTATCACGTCAACGGTAAACAGGCATGTAGATAAAGGTGCACTGGTCTAATATCGAATAGGTAATCAATTTGTCTATTTCAGTGAACCTTAGACTTGGTTTTGATTTAACTCAAGGGGAGGACGGATCACCTTCGCTGCGAATTAGAGATTTGGATGGTAAGAAGTATTTTAGATTTCAGACTACATATCAGAATATTTTTTCTACTCGTAGTAGATCTCTCCTATCTATCTCTCTACCTAGATAAGTACTTGTAAACTCTAGAGCGTAAGGAAGCAGCTACTTAAAAAAATGGCTGATAACTATGATATATTTACTTAAGAGAGTAGATAGTAGGTAGGTAAATCTTGAAAACTTGGTAAATATAACTATTGAATACCTTCGGGTCCTTAATTAATTTGTAGGTTCCTCTGAAACCAACCCAAGAGCAGTGGAAGACGACGCGAACAACCATAACACGAGTCCTTCTATCAGAGCAGATTCTTCTAGCGGTAGCTCGGAGACCGGGTTCACAAACAGCGCGCCCGCCCGCGGCGAACACTCTAGCAAAGAGACCACAAACTCTGATGATAGTGAAGGTAATTCGCTAATTAACTATTTTCGATTGCTCACGTCTCATTTGCTTCAGTCTGCCTTCTCCGCTTTAGTTTTGGGTTCGATTCCCACCCAGGACAAACATTTGTGTTAAGAACATTGTATACGTATGATAGTTCTGTGTATATATGCAAACTTATGTATTTACAGAAAAGTATATAAGTAAGTAGGTATATCAGTTGTCTGGTACCCATGATACGAGCTATGCTTAGCTTAATTTGGGGTTAGATGGCGCTGTGTGGAATGTCCATCAATATTAGGTATATTATTTTTATCGGCAGGATTTAAAATAATCATTTTTTTGTTAATTATGTCTTCAAAGTGGTCCTGGGTTGACCCATTTTTGTGATAATGATGTTGGTCATATGTGTAGTATGTTCTTGGATATGTGCTGGTGCTTTTTTTTTTTTTTTTTTTTTTTATGTAATTCGTTTACGGAACGAGCCGACGGCCCACCTGGTGTTAAGTGGTAACCTCGGCCCATAACAGCCGATGCGACTTGGGTCCTCCCTTACTAGGTATGACAAGACCCAAGTCGCATCGTATGCGCCCGTAAATGTGAGACGTGTAGGTGGAATGTCTCATGTGCCTGTAATTTCACCGGCAACCACACCTTTCAAACCGGAACACAGTAACGCGAATGCTTCACTGCTTGGCGGCAGAAAAGGGCATGGTGGCAGTACTTCCCCGGACGAACTTGGCGAGAGTTCTACTGCTCTTAAAGGTGCTGCTTGGCCGCAGAAGTAAACGTATGAATTATGTTTGTATGTAGATTCCGGTTTGGATAACACGAAGAGATGGAGCACCAAGGGACTAAATCCTGATGAATATGAGCCGGAAGGTAACCATCACTTATGTTCCGTTTCTTGATAACATTTTAGAGGTTAAAATCGCAATGAAACTGTATTTTAATAAGTAATCGTTAAGTAGATTCTTATTCTTATTTGACTGGTCTCACAGCTCAGTAGTAACCCTGCCTTCTACGCTTCAGGTCGTGGGTTCGATTCCCACCCAGGACAAACATTTGTGTGACGTACATGTTTGTACTGTGTCTGGGTGTTAATATGTAGGTAGGTATGTATTTACAAAAAATTAGGTATATAAGTATTATATCAGTTGTCTGGTTCCCATGATACAAGCTATGATTAGCTTACTTTGGGACTAGATGGCGCTATGTGAAATGTCCACCATTATTTATTTATTTTGTTAGTGAACATGGCTCTACTTGTGCAACAAATTAAACTTAAAGTACGTACTTATGACCCTGTTTATTTACTTACTTGGTCCACACCACATGTGTACAGCCGCGCCGCGCCGGCACTTACTATTAAAGTTTAAAATGTGCATGGGCTGTAACTCAGTTTTCAATTCGTAAAGATTCTGCAATTAAGACTATGTTTTGACATTTACCTACTTATATATTTGCAGTAAATCCAAGTATTCATGCTAAGTATCAAGACTCGTCGGATACTGATTCCGATCGTGAGTATATTTTATAGTTATTCTAGGCGTGGTGGTCTAGCGGTACTGACCCCCGAGTTTCAATCCGGAGGTCGCCGGTTCAAATCCCGACGTGCACCTATGAGTTTTTCGATTGAAAGATTTATGTGTGAAATACCACGTTCTCAAAACGGTGAAGGAAAACATCGTGAGGAAACCGACATGTCCTAGAACTAAAAATTCGAAGACATGTGTCGAGTGCAGGAAAGGAGCCTCTTTGAGGCGCACTTACTAATCCTTTCACCACACTGGTTCGACAGAACCGGTGACTCGAAGAAGATATTCTAGGCATTTTTTTTTATTAAATTCTTATGTTGTATATATATTTTTCCAGGAACTCATCGTCGTCGTGAAAGAAGCATAAATGTCAAGGCACAAAATGGAATATTTTAGAAGGAAAAACATGTTTTCTTTGTATAATCAATGTTTTGTACCAACCTGAAGTTACTTGTTGGCCAATAAATCAAAAAAAAAGGCACAGTGTATATTTTCTAAGATTTATTCTTTGTTATTAACTTATTTTTTTCAATATTTATTGAAAACTTAAAGTTATGTCGCCGTGAACTTGTGTACCATTCAGATTACATGTATTTCTTCTAAAATTACTGTTATTTTTTCAATTTAGCAGTAGGAATAACTTGTATGGATAGGTATATATTGTATTACCATACTGACATATTTTGCCGGTGAAATTACAGGCACATGAGACATTCCACCTTCACGTCTCACACTTACGGGCGCATACGGTTTGACTTGGGTCTTGTCATACCTAGTATGGGAGGACCCAAGTCGCATCGGCTGTTGTGGGCCGAGGTTACCACTTTACACCAGGTGGGCCGTCGGCTCGTTCCGTAAATGTATTACATGAAAAAAAAAACATAGTTATTCATTGCTGAGGATGGGATTCATTGCTGTGTTCCGTTATGAAGAGTTTCAATTTCACCGCCGAAATGTACAAACGCCGTTATACTAAACGGCTAGCAGCTTTACAAAATGGCGCCGCGATGCATGTAGGTACGAGGCATACGTAGGACGCACGCGCACGCCACACTGTGAGGACATTTTGCGTTACAATTGAGCTGGTAATATCAACGATTTACGCATTAGCTCGCAGATTTATCAATCCAGCGATAGAGGGACTTAAATGTGCAATCTATTGAAAATTAAAAGTACCTGCCTAAAGTAATTGTTAAACGTCATTGGGAATAGTAATAATACCTAATATTGGTGGACATTTTACACAGCGCCAACTTACCCCAAAGTAAGCTAAGCACAGCTTGTATCATGGGAACCAGACAACTGATATAGGTAATACTTATTTTTTTTTTGTAAATACATACATATAATACATATCTACACCCAGACAAACATCTGTGTTCGTCACACAAATGTTTGTCCTGGGTGGGACTCGAACCCACATATACCCACAATAACATCGACACTCAAAATAAACCAGAAAAATCAGCCCTAATAAAACATTTGTTCTTTTTGCGCTTCGACGGTGTTGTCAATCATTGATTTTTTTTCATCACCATTGTCACCCCACATTTACAATGTGGCTAAACATCGACAACCCTTATTTAAACATTATTATATGACCCTCCATGGGGAAGAGCAGTCGCTTCGCAGGAACTTACACATATTATTGGTAAGATGGTGCAATTTGAATACTGGATTGTAGGTGATAGGCAAACTTAATAGGTAAGTGGGTAGATGAAAACAATAACATTTTATGGAGCTCAAGAAAACACAATGGTACCAAAGTACGATACCCAAGATGCTCGAAGGATCTGCTATATTGGTTATCATCTCGTGCATGCCAAATAAAAATAAGGTTTGGGTAACGAGGTATAGGTACCTACTGACAATTATTTAATTACTTTCCACTTCATTACTATTTGGAATCCATTAATTTAGACGGGACCCACAGATAAGTTAGCATTAATACAGCCTTCTGCGCTGTAGGTCATGGGTTCGATCCCACTTTAGAAACATTTGTGTGACGAACATAAGTGTTTGTACTGTTTCTGACTGGGTGTTATTATGACCTACTTATGTGTGTACAAAAAAAAAACTATCAATTGTCTAGTTCCCTAAGTACTTATAAGCTATGCTTACTTCGGGGCTAGGTAGCGATGCGTAAGAATGTCCACAAAAAATCCGTCATTTTCCAGCCTGATAAACTAACATAACATTTACCTAGTAGGTACAGTGTCAGGCACAGAAAAGGTAGTCTTTCATACAACTTAACAGAAGACTCTGTTATGTCACACTTATGTTCGTAAAAGATAATTGGACTGAGTTATTCGTATTAAACATTTAAAAATAAGCGTTACATATTTTGCTTTCAAACTAAATTGTAGTTTTTATAATAAAAAAGACGTGTGGCACTCGGAGACTGCCGCGGTAAAGCTATTGCGCGTGATATTTCAAAAAGTCATTAAAAGTTCTGGTATTTATCGATAGATGGAACTAAAAAGTATCACCGCTGTGCCGGTCGGAGTGGGGGGTGTTAGGTTTTTTTCGTTACGGAATTTCTGGATTCGGTCTCCACGCTCAAGGCCCGCGATAGAAGCTATGCAATAGATTAAAAATATATTGTACCTTCTTACCTATCACGCCGAAATAATGCATGATTCCGAGCTCTTTAATTATATAATTTTACGGAGTTATATTCGCTTGGCCATCTTCTCATTTTGGTAAGATCTATATTGCATCTCAATCTGCATCATTAGAAAATAATCAAGAGTATTATTATAAAAGGTTAATATAGATGCTGAAAACAAAAAAAATAAATGAATCGTGGCGTTAAATTCGATGAGAGCATTTTTCATGTTTCCTTCAGAGCGCATTTTGTCTTTGCTTACCTACCTATATATAATATTGTTGTTAATACGTTGTCACAGCGCGGTTCGCGATTCTGGAGTGTCGTGTCGCCTCGCATCCATTGTTCAAAAAGCCATGCGAATGTACGTTGCTACCTAATTGCTGTGGCTTGGGCTCTCTACATGAATAATTGCACTGTTCTCTCGCAGTTGGGTGGGAATAGTTTTTATTGTTCAAGGTGTGGGTTGGCCCCGTGTTGCAGGTGCGAATAAGTTTTGATTGTTAATGTTTAGTGTCCCAGGATTTGTGTGTTGTGTAGGACAGTCGTGTGCACGTTAGAACATAGAGAGAAATACTAGAACGATAAACTTCATCATTTTGGATAAGGACAGGGTTAAAATTATTATCTTTTCTAAAATATCCTTATTTTGAAAATCTGTAATATCCGGTCAGAATATTTGTTTAGTAGCTTGTTACTTCAGCGGGCTCATTGCTGATTGGTTAGTCGATAAATTAGAGATGCAGCAGGTGGGAATACAATTAATATACTTATTAATTTAGATAATAAAACTGGGATATAGGAATAACTGGTAACCAATATCGTTTCGGTTTACCGGTTAGTAAAAGAACCATATGTTAAGAAATAAATATTATAATTATTAGTGTTATTATAAGCGATATTGCAATCGAAATTAGCATGTCATAAAACCTATTTCAGAATCTTGGCTGGTGGGAGCTAGTGTTCTAGTTTCAATCCCAGGGGGAAAAGAGGGCTAATACACACTAATAATAATAGATACACAGGTCAATTTATTCAAAGTCTACTTGTCTAAAGATACCTACGTTGCTGATAGAAATTAGATTTCGAGCTTACTCTAATATACTTTACCAATTAAAATATAAACTGTCATTTAGTATTGTACTTAAAAGTTTCAGAATGACGGAGTTCATTAGTTAAGGAAGAATTTCCAGCAAGACTTGTAGGTACCCGCTTAGCAATCACAGTAATAATGAAACTCGCTAATTAATTATCGCAGCGTTTCCATCGTATGGGTGTGGCAGTTTTCCTGTTTGCTTGCTAAGGGGAAAAGAAAGTTAGATTAAATGACAGTCATTGTTACCCCATTGTAATGCCCGCCCGTACCTTACTTACCTACTAGCAGAGTCAGCGTTTTCCACACAAAGACACGAAGATCTAATAAGCTGAAGGAATTAATTGCATAGTTTTTCCTGATCCAATGAGTTACTTGACGGTGAGCCATATTTAACTTGAAATCAACCAGTTTACTCTAAATGCTGGTACTTATACGAACGACTGTGAAAGTGTCTGGAAGTTTGCCTCAATTTCGTTAAAGAAATTTATAAAGTATCTACTTATTAAGTAATGTTTGTTTGCTGTGATAACTGTGATTAAGTTATGGAATGAGGACGAACCTGGTGTTAAGTGGTAACCCCTGCCCATGACAAGCAATATGAAATGGGTCCTCCTGTATCTACTTAAGTACAAGACCCAAGTCGCATCGTATGCGCCCGTAAGTGTACCTAAAACGTAAATTTAAACGGTAAACGTAAACTAAAAAGCGTAAACTGATACGTGAAGATCTCGTGTAATTGCGTATTTAGCTGTGTACAATTCGCGTGCTTTTAATATTTACGCTGTAGGTAAAGTTGTCATTCTGTCTTCATTTCCTGGTATAACTGTAAAGACGTAAATTAACCTTAGGTGATGAAACTCCCTCTCGTATTTCGGTGCAGGTACTTCTGGAATAATTTTCAAACATATCAAGTTTTCCTTATGTTTTTTCAAGCTAAATAATAACCGGGTTACTAATAGATTTATCAAGGAATAGGCTTCTTATTTTGTTAAAAGTATTCTGGTACCCTGTCTGGGTACTTACTTAACAGTGTTTTCCTGGTATCATCGAAGGAACCAAGGGTCTTCTATTACAATTTGAAACTTCATTAGACGGATAAATTGCTTCGCGACCGTCTGCAAAATACACAAACCGTAATCTTGGATCGTTGGATTAATAATTTGTATGGTGTTGAGCCAGAATTGAGTAGGATTTTTAAAAGGTTGAAGGATTTTAAGACCTTTTACACATAAATAGATAAGTGTTTTATGACGTACGATTTCCTGTTATTACTTTAATATTTGGACCTATCATCATCAACAACGCCACTTGTAGATGTAGATAGGTCTTCTCTTATACTCGTAGATCTCTGATAGATCTTTAAAGATAAACCAGGGTATATGCGTTCTAACATGCACTTGGTATGTTAGATTCGCTTAAACCCAGGGTTCCGTACCTACATAATATGTAGGTAGGTATTGGTTCTACGC
Source organism: Chesias legatella (assembly GCA_947359385.1). Taxonomy (NCBI): domain Eukaryota; kingdom Metazoa; phylum Arthropoda; class Insecta; order Lepidoptera; family Geometridae; genus Chesias; species Chesias legatella. The sequence continues at coordinate 355,680 of OX375777.1, forward strand.
GTAACAAATATATTATATTTGTTACGCGTAGAACCAATAAAAAAAAATAAGCAAGCAAATAATTACCATTTACAAGCAAACAGCAACAAAGTAAAAAAAAAATATGTGAGCCGTCACGGGACGCCTGGCAGATGTGAAACATCGACATTATTTTGTAAAAGTAATATGCAACGCATGCCGTGGCGACGCGTCGCCACGCCATGCGTCACCACGCCAGAAATCGGTTTTACGTGCGGCTATAGATGTTTCACATCAAAAAATTAGAGTTTTTAATATAAAGTTCCTCAATACGTGTCAGACTTAGACTAGTACCTATACCGTATCTAATCATAGCTTGTCCCAGAGTCCAGGCCGGAGTCTGATATATTATACATATTGCTTGCTGTCTTATCGTACCTAGTTACATTACCCAGTTTTATCAACAAAACAACAAGATATCTGTGTAAATGACACTCAGTGCTTTACTTACTCGGTGTCGTAAACAGAGCCATTACATTTCTCGCTCATTATTCATAGCCGAGGCTCAAGCGAACATGAACAAGAACAATTCTTGCGATAGCATTTTGGATTTGTAATATGGACGATAAATAAATTATAAATACATTTAGCAGCGAACATTTCGAACCATTTCTCTTCTTACTCGACTAGCCCATTTGCAGATCTCCAAACGGTGCCATTACTCAGCAATAAATTGGCATTTGCGCCGTCATACATAAATTACGGGAGCGCACAGAAAACCCAAGTTCTCCAGCACTCACTTTTTGTTATTACATTACGTAACTCATTCCACCTAATCTCTGATATTGCATATCCCGCACAATCGGACACGACACAGAGAAATACCGAAAAAGCTTTACAATCATTTTACTAAGAATTTATGTAAGTAGTTTAATCCACTATGTTTCTGAGCTGAAAGATTTATGGGTCCATCTTTAGTCTCGACCGTCTGTCGTCGGGTCGGACGCTAGTCAGCGGTAACGACAAAGACAAAAACGGAAGAATCGTATTACACTGCAGTTCATCGTAAAATGTTGTTAATAATAATAAAATAATAAATCCTTTTTATTTCCCATCACCTAAATATTACACGTATGATTAATATATATGAAATTTCACTTTTAAACTATTTGTAAATAATGTTTTACTTTGTCGAAAGAAAAACATTATTTACAAAGAAAGAGACTAAAAACTGGATCAAACTGGAGGAGGCCTATACCCAAGTAGGGGTTCCTAGGCCTAAAATGTTGTTATGGTGAAATGAATTCGTGGCCCCCAAACCTGACTAATTGGCAGCCGTATCAGTTTAGCATAGCCACAACGAACATTATACAGTTGTCGCAAAGCCGGATAAATCTATTATAAAGCAGCTTTGCTCAATTTATACGAATTAATTCGTTTGCGGAATCGATTGTATTGCAGCTGCCCGTCAATGTTGTTTGTTTTGGTAACATAATGTGTTCCAGTTTACCTATCGATGCGCTCGCTGTTCACGTGTATATGTTGTAGTATTTTTATTTGTGTTTGCAGTTTTGTGCAGTTTACAAACTATTCATTTATTACCAGTACTATAAACACGCGATACGTTTGAATTATTCATTGGTAAGACTTTTGGGAACACTTTATTGCAGATAATGGTAAGTTACTAAACGAAGGACCATCCAAGTACTGGTACCAGTACTTCAATGGTCCTTCGTTAATGCAACACACAGCGATAGTGCAAAGCGATTACCTAAACTTTAGCTAATTGCTTTACATTCTCACTGGGTTAACTGAAAGACAGGTGTAAGCATGATATTGTTTATAGCACAGTGTGACCTAAACCCGCACTTTACGCACGCTTTTCCGTGACCTAAGTTGCCTATTTCTGCACGGTGTGTAAATGAATTGACCAACTTCACTCATGTAGAAAACATTACATTACACATGACATTCAAATTAAATGTTCAAATCAATGACATCCAAATGACATTTAAATGTCATTTGGAGCTTAAAAACTCACAGCAAACAAATGACAAATTAGCGATAGGTTAGGTATTTTCAGTGATAGCCAAAACAAGGAGAAACGGTCAGCTATAATTTATTTCTTTTTCATTTCTTTCAAAACACTAATCGCATCCCTCGGGGGATCCCCCGAGCCCCCCCCCTTCTTGCCCGCGTCCGGGGCGGGTTTATGTCACACTTGCTATAAAATAGTATACGATACTTGTGGCCTAAGTTGTCTAGTACTGCACGGCGTGAAGTTAGCGCCCGAGCGGAGCGAGGGTGCTAAACGCAACTAATAGGCAACTTAGGTCACGCGTATCGTAATGTACTATTATACGTAGCTGTTGCCCGCGACTTCGTCCGCGTGGAATTCGGTTTTATCACACACCCCTATTTTACCCCTTGGAAAAGTAGTCTAATTTACTCCTTGTTACATCAGCTAACTGCCAGTGAAAGTCCCGTCAAAATCGGTCCACCCATTTCAGAGATTAGCCGGAACAAACAGACAGACAGACAGACAAATATTTAAAAAAATGTTGTTTTGGTATTTATTACCGTGTATACATACATATGCACTTAGTAAAAAGCGGTTATTTTAATATACAAACAGACACTTCAATTTTATTTATTTGCATAGATGTTATTAAACTAGTTAAGTTTATTGATGTACAACTTGGTACCAATAGCACTGATCTGAAGGATACGCGCATCAAGTTATCCGGATGTCAAATGAATGGGCCGGTATGTATGTATCTATGTATGTAGACATAGACATAGACATAGACATAGACATTAATTTATTTGCCACTGAAACACATTACGTACAATTACATTATTACATAGTAGCAGTATTACGTGTACATATTAATTTATTTTAATTAAACACATAGAAAATTATTTAATTGAAAACATAACAACAAAGGGAAATAAATAAGAAATAGATAACAATAAAAAACAACAGAGTAACAAATAGTGTGATGTGTGCTACAGCAGCAAAAAGGTCTCGACTCAGCATTTATCTGCTGCTGTGAACAGCAGACACTGGTATTCTGCCGAGACCAAAATCAGTCATGTATGTATGTAGATCAATCAATAAATATACCTACCTAAGTTCGTACTATTCTCCGATTATTGTTTAGTTTTCCTGTCTGCTGTTGATTATCCAAGTATTACTCCAAACGGAATAATATAGTTTGTACGTTACACATAAACCAGCGAATTTCGATACAGGATATTTTAGTCAGTGAGAGGAGATTCATAATAATCATTTTTGAATTTAAATTCGCTGTAGGATCTTGCTAAAAATATTTCTAGTGCAATATTAGACTTTGCTCTTAGTACTTATGTTTCATGATTTGCACACAAATATGAACGAATAATGTCTGATGCTTATAAATTTTACTTAGGTTGCAAAATAGGTATCTCAAAAGGCAGTCCTAAAGACAGCATAATGCATCCAAACCATTTGGTTATCCTACAGTGTACGAACACAATGGAAGTAGCGCTGTAAAATATAGGTATACTTAGTGTGGGTACGTTGGCTTTTCATCTTGAAGTTTTGCAGTCTATAAGATAGTGAAAACTACAGTAAAATGCTTTGTTTTTGCATGATATTTACCGTTAGTTTCATAGACTTCTTATGATTGCTTGTACCTACTTAATAAATTCTGAAAATTGACGATTACGTGCAATGAGTTTGAGCTTACAGTAAAGGAATGCAATGTGGAAAAACATGGTTTCTGCCCCTCCAAGTACCTGGCGATGTGTTCCGGCAGACTCACTTGAGTGCTCGTAGTCCGGGCTTGAATAGACCAAAGACTAAGCTAATGAACATCACAAAGCACCAGGAAGGGTGGGGCTATTGAATACGTCCATGAATAACTTTATTTAGGCCGGTTAATTTCCTTTCAAGAACGACAAGACCTCGAGGTCGAGAACGCACCGAAAATTCATGTTCACTGAAGGGATACTGGTCCAAGAAACGTTTAATGAAAGGTAGCCTTCCCATGAGAGCTTTTTGGTTCCCATGGTTCTAGCTATGCTTAATTGGGGCTAGATGGCATACATACATTTACATTTACATTTATTCACTATTTAGCACACATATACATTACACACAAAGAAATATAAAAGAAAGATTTATTAAACGTATACAAAGCAAAAATTAGAAAATATTAAGAATAAAAACAAAACACGAACACATTGATACGAAACATATTAAAAATTGGAAAAACAGAAAAAACAAATGAAACCTATTTGTGTGGTACAACAGCAAAAGGATCTATCCTCAGCATTATGCCTGACCACATCGCTGAGATGTAGCTAGGCGCTGGTATTCTGTCAACACCTAGAATCAACCAATAGACCCTGTGAGTACAAACTTTGCGTTTTAATGTGCATCGTGTTAAATATGTACGAATATTTAATAGGCACATTCTGGATCTTGTAGGTTCTCTTTACTCTCAGTACGCTGTTCTTAAACACATTATATGCACTTACCTGATAGACAAAACTTTGATGTTACTTAAGTTACAGTAGTTTCTCTGATAGTTTAAATCATAAAATAAGTCAGTCACGATGAAGACTAACGAAAAATACCTATTCACCAAAATAAGTCCATTATACCAAATGATTCTCACTGCGGTCGCACCCACCTTGCTCGGATACAATATTGAAGCAATTTTCAAAGCAATCACGTCGCTTATAATAAAGGCACGTCCTTACATGAATCTTTCGCGGCTTCGAGCTAATGAAAGTCATAAGTATGGCAGTAATACCAGCCCATTAACACTTCCCAATTGCTGTTCGAAGGGAGAAAACCCACCCCTTTGGAGCGATGACTCGGTGTGGTTAGGTTAGGTAACGGCAAGCGTGATGCGACGACGGCTCCACATCACTTCAGCATTTACTGTGCTATGTTGAATTACTAGAAAGTAAAAATAACTATATTTGTGTATTTATAAAATATACATACATATACCTTAAACTCTTTAAATAAAATGTAAGTATGTCTTAATATATACTTTCTCATCAAATTTGTTTAGAAATTAACACATAATTATGCAGAAAAAAAACTTCATCTATCGAGATGAATTCGAATCGGGGGGCTCTCGTTGCTCGCGTCCGTAGATGATAACCCTTTGAATCCCTACACGTGTCCCCCGGGTGGTGCGAAAGGAGCAACCCAAAGTAGCAGTAGAACTTGTGCCAAGTTCGCCCGGAGAAGTACTGCCACCACACCTGGTAATCTGCCGCCAAGCAGTAATGCACTCGTGTTGCTGTGTTCCGGTGGCAGGGAGTAGTCGCCGGTGAAATTGCAGGCGCATGAGACGTAACATCCCCGTTTCGGGGTGATGGACGCAACGCATTGCGACTTGAGTTATCTCGTGGCGGTTACCACTTAACATCAGGTGGGCCGTTAGCTCGTTCTGTGACTAATATGACATAAAAAAAACCGTAGAATAAATATTTACCTCTTTTGTTAATACCTATGTTTCATAATAAATGATATTGATTGATTGATTGATTGATATTTTCACGTTGATTTTTAGAACTATTTTAATTTTTATATTCAAGTAACAGTATTCAAGAAGTCATAACCGAACCGAAGTCATAACTCATAACCGACAAACTTTGTAATTTCAATTGTATGCAACAGGATTTAAAAAACTTTGTCTATTCAAATATTATGTAAATAGCTATTTTATTTCGAGTTTTCATTGCCAATATTCGCGAAATATAGCCCCCCCGCACATGGTGGCTTGGTAAAGGTGAATTTTACAGCCCAAATCACATTGCATTGCACCCTTGAGACAGGAGAATGGCATGTAATTTCCCAGATAACTTTTTTAAGTCAAATCCAGCAAAATGTTTTTCAGGAAACCTTTCATTAATACCTTACATTCACATAAGTACATAATATCAATAGCCACTTAAAGAAATTGCTTAGCCATGATATATCCTGTACATAAATGTAGGTGTAGGTACCTACTATACAATAATTATAGCAATATTACATCATTAAGATAACGCATTTACAAAGGTCCTTGAATATCAAGTAATTCACACACTTTCTCCGTGAGCCATCAGCTCATTCCGTCTAAGTAGGCCTTTTAAGTCTAAATACATTAAGTTCATACATTCAGGGGGTCTTATGCGTACACAGAGAATGATCTGAGCTCATTCGTACGAAATGATTCCTGATGTCTGCCATACTGTTTTCTAATCAACATTTACATGTTGTCAATTTAAGATAAAGCTGGGGAATGACCACGATAACAGAGAGCTATCAAAACTCATTAATACGACCACCCACATTACTTTTAAGTGATATTCTTTTAGCCAGCACCGTTTTGACATTTGAACCGGGGCGGGGGGGGGGGGGGGGGGGGGGGCGGAGGGGTATAATTGTGTCTCTTCTCGAGCTAGAAGAATACCCCGGACCCCTTAAACAAATCTCAGTGAGTCGTCTTCCGAAGTTTGCTTAATACTTTAAACTGGTAATGAACGCATTAAGGCGCGCTGCATGCATAACCAATGACTTGCCGCCGCGCCGCAACCCTCTATATAATTAGCCTCTCTCCCACACCATTTTTTCTGGAAAGTGCTCTGATAAATGTATAGAATTGTGGAAAAAGTGTAAAAAGATGGAAAGAGAGAACTGTTTTCAATTTCTTCCTATTTTGCGTTTGTAAGCAACTGCTTGCTAAGTAATAAATAAAGTCAAAGTCAAAGACAAAAACTTTATTTCCATAGAATTCATAAAGAAATGGCTTGAAAACGTCAAAAAAAATAAAAAATAAACAAAAAAGTCAAAAAATATATAGTTGTTATACATGCTTTGGCAGTTAAATACTAAATAGGAGTATACGTTGGCCTATCATGACCCGTCCACAAATGCGATCATGATACGCGTCGGCGATACAGTTGAAAAATTATGACAAGGCTTTATTCAGCTTACACTTAGCCAGGACAAATATTGTACCCATGAAATTATCCGAAAGTTAAGATGTAAATGTCATTGTAGTCATCCATCCAATTGATGCTCGCCTTAACGTTTATTAGTATTTTTTATAAACATAATCCACAGCCCCTAATACAGAAAAAATTACTTAGTAATCTTACGGCTAATACGTACAGGATTTAAATTTTTATGAAATATATTATGTAGGACAGTCGATTCAACCAAACAGAATGCCATTGTTACTGATTAACGTAATGGATCTCTACTATAACTCGCGTCACTGGCTTTCTCGAACCAGCGCAGCGCGGTGAAAGGATTAAGGTGACTCCTTTCGTGCACTTTACAAATATCGGCGAATTTTAGGTTTTACTTAATACAGGTTTCCACACGCTGTTGTCCTCCACCGCTTTGAGTACGTGGTATTGCATATAATATTTTCAAATGCACACTGTTTGTCGCACGTCCAGATTTGAACCAGTGACCTCCGGAAATTTCGGAGTATGTAATCACGCTATCAGAATGAACAAGATACAGCAAGCTTTCTCCCTATTTAGTGGAATCAACTATGAAGACGCTCGTTCTATTCTATTCGAGTCACTGGTTCTCTCAAACCAGTGTGGTGAAAGGATTGTAAGTGCGCCTCAAAGAGGCTCCTTTCGTGCACTTGACACATGTCTTCGAATTTTTGGTTCTAGGACATGTCGGTTTCCTCACGATGTTTTCCTTCACCGTTTTGAGAACGTGGTATTGCGCACATGAATCTTTCAAACGAAAAACTCATAGGTGCACATCGGGATTTGAACCGGCGACCTCCGGATTGAAACTCGGGGTCAGTACCACTAGGCCACCACGCTCTCTGATCAAAACGCTCGTGTGAGAGGTACACGGCGTGTAAGCATACTAATCATTGAAGTGGATTGGTATTGCAACATTGTTTGCGAATTGCGTTTGCCATTGCGAACCGTGGACTATGCAGAGGTCTCACCTAAAACTGTATTATGTTCAGTTGTGCAGTGGCCGCAGAACCAAGCCGAATTTGTTCTGGTAAGGGATTTAGGGTAGCAATATTTGGGCAAGCACAAACTCAATCTAGCATTTTGAAATGAAATAGGTGACGATAAGGTGTTCTTTGTTAGCTGCTGAGTGTATGACCACTGATGACAACATCTTAAAGCTTTGAGTAAATTTCGGAACTTAGCTCTTCATTCTGAGAAGATTGTAAAGTTTGCATAAATGTTGTATTTTCTCATCTATGCAGACCTGTTATGATTCGTCAACTATTAGTAAACTCAGGACGCAAACGTGAACAGTTGGCTTTTATGGCTTTTGATACTTATATATCATATAATTATATTATAAATGAATCATATTTAGGTACTAATATTAGGACTTTTGTTTATTACATTGTGTAAACTTATTGCCGCAAATAAAATATTCTTCTTTCTTTCTTTCAAATATTTACTATTTTCACGTTAGGAGCCAGATTAATAAAAATATCAATAATGTATTTTTGTCCTGACGTGTTTCGGAAACGAAAACTTCACTTTTCTACAAGTTTTTCTATACGAATTTGCCGAAATTAGACAAAATTCCTTAACACTGCCAAAGAAAAAGGAACGTTTCTTGAATTCTGTTTTTACCAGTTAACCAAACCTGTTAAGTGGTAACCTCTGCCCATAACAACCGATGCGACTTGGGTCCTCCCTTACTAGGTACGACAAGACCCAAGTCGCATCGTATGCGCCCGTAACCCTGAGACGTGTAGGTGGAATGTCTCTTGTGCCTGTAATTTCACCGGCAACCACACCTTTCAAACCGGAACACAGTAACGCGAACGCGTTACTGCTTGGCAGCAGAAATGGGCATGGTGGCAGTACTTCTCCGGACGAACTTGGCGAGAGTTCTACTGTTCTTAAAACATATATCATCAGCTAGCGATCTGTTCTCGAAAACACTAAATATGAAGAATACTGTTGTCCTTATTCAATAAATATTGGTGGACATTTCGCACATTATCTAACCATTTTGTTTTTAAATAAATATTTCTTTTCGTGCTTAATTTTTAGACAGTTATTCTGTTTCGATAGCGAAAGCTACGAATATGGTGCTAAATTAAAACTTTACTGAGTAAACTAAAAAAACTAATGAGTAATCTAAAAAAACTAATGTGAACCTTTATATTATTCTCACTGTAATACTGCATTATGACTGATAAGATCACCCCGTGTCACGTCTACGTTCTCATGTTAGGTGGGAGCCATAACGTGCAAATTGGCATTGAGGCTCTGTCTACCTCTATACTAGGAGAAACGGTCTACTAACGGTGTATACATAAGTTCAAACAAGTTAAATTTTCTTTAAACCTATTGTCTATCCAGACACTTTATCGTCCTACCTCCTCGATAAATAGTAGTTAGGTAAACATTGTTCAAGGAGGTTGTTGTTGCTGGCTAAGGGAGGGCGAAATATAAGTAAATCAGGTATTTTATTGCATTACGTGACGATCCAAGTCAATAAATGAGTCGAGTGCATCACATATAAACGATATTTGCCTCGTAAATATAATGATTTTACGATTTGGAAAATTTATTTCATACAATATCTTCAGTTTTAAATTCTCAATTTTATGGGATGTATTTTAATCTACACTAGGTAAAGAGAGGTAAAGTTTGTTTCTAGGAAGTAATACCTGGTACTGCTGAACCTTTTTATAAAAAATATTTCAATAGTAGAAAGCTACATTACTCCTGAGTGACATAGGCTATATTTATTTGATTGTGATTTATAATATTTTTCATTGTGAAGTAACAATATTTGTTGTCAGTCAATTCCGAGAAAAACGGGTTGATGCACTGATTTATCGGCGTGCGCTGACTAAACGGCTTGATACGGTGTATATATTGTTCAACAAATATTATATCCATCTTAAGTAGTTCTATACAAAAGACCGCGTCACAAACTTAATTCATCGTAAGCGAAGCTGTGGGCACAGCTAGTATAAAATATACTTAAGTACTGAGATGAACCCTGCGTCCGCATTCAATTAAGATGTTTGAAGATATTTTAATGTAGTAAATTACTTCCAGTTATATTTTAGGTTCAAACTGTGTCTGCGAAAATCTCTTAAAACTATTTATTTTTTCGTACACAAAACCTTTACGATTTAGTAGATAAACTGCTTTGGAAACTCCCCTTTTGGGTAATCTGGGCCCGTAATGAAAGTGTCTGTCGATACATATCGCGGAAACGGTTTTTTTATACCAGCCCATATAGGCGAGGATTTCCTGGTGTACGACCATTAAAAATATGTCTGTTTGGAGCGATTTCCCTGGAGCAAGTAAGCGCAACAAATCCATCCGTTTAGTTATCACCGAGGGACACCAGACCAGCAATATGTCTTGATAATTTTGCCGCTAAGCATTGTCTTGCGGTTCACGTTGGCTGGTAACTTTTATCATTCCATTGCGCAGCCTCTTTGACTCTTTTCTGTCTATAAAAAAAGGCGCATGTCAAAGTCATATTGCTCAAAATGTAACACTGCAATTTGTGGTGAACACAAAGTTGATTTTTGAATAAAATACGCTTCAAAATAATAGTTTTTATATTTTTTACTGAATGATAAGACTGTTATAATTTATGTTCGCTAAAGAAAAAGCGGCTATTTTATGTTGTCTTTTTAAAATTTTAACTTGTCTAAGTGTATGTCTCATTTGATCACAAAAAACTAGTGCTGTATAATATAAGGTATAAAATAAATATTATTTGTGATGTAAGACATAAATTCATTGTTTTATTTACTAAAATAATTCTTTGAATATACTAAGTAATAAAAATATCGAAAACATTTATTATTACATAAAATTATAAGCTTTCAAAATTGCTCGTCGAATCGACGTATGGTTAGGTTTAAAGGAGTATTTGCGAAGGTTAGGTGTCTAGGGTTAATAACTGAATTTTAATAAGATTTCTATTCAAAAAATCCACAACGACTCTAACAGATTGAATTGTTCAATTCCATGCGATGACCAAAAACAAACTGAATCCCCGTTTCCACGCTGCGCTGCTCAACAACCACCAGTTTTATTTGCAATACAAAATATAGAACGAAAATATTTTACCGTCACTATGATCAATTAAAAAAAATATTTATTTTATTTTATTTTTCAAACAGAATCTACAGCTCTTACTTAAAATTACTTACTTACTTAAAATTACTCTTACAGCCAATAACAGATAATTTTTTTTATATATCCTAGTATTACGACAAACACAACTTATATAATTAAGGACAATATGTCAAAACACTTAAATTATACACAACACAATTTTGTGTGTGTGTGTGTGAGTGTGTATGTGTGTGTGTGTGTGTGTGTGTGTGTGTGTGTGTGTGTGTGTGTGTGTGTGTGTGTGTGTGTGTGTGTGTGTGTGTGTGTGTGTGAGTAAGACAGTTTTACATAATTTATAGTTTAAATTTAAATGTAATAGAATTACGTCAATCTTGCTGAAGAACTTTAGTTATATCACGTCTAAAAGCTTCTCTGGAACTATGGAATATATCTGCATTCTAATTTAATATTTAACTTTGTTACTATCAGTTTACATAACTTATATTGCAGGCTTTCATCTTCTGACACGTACCGTGCAGTAGGTGAGTTACCCACATGATTATGTGAGAACGTAATGATAAATGCGTACAAACCAAAGGAAATAAACTCCTAAATGTCCTAAAAGTAACTCCTGAAGGGAGAACACACTGTACACAGTTGTTGGTCGAGGCCTTCGCCGCTCTTGGAAGGATGTTTAGGGAAACCCTGCAACTAATTTCATAAAGTAATTGAGGAGGTTACTGGATCCGTATCTTGTTTAATCTCCATTCATTGGCAACCCTCTCGTTAAACAGCTATTCTGACACGATAATAGCCAAAGTTTATTTACGTTATTGAACCGGCGAAATTAACACATTGGGTTTGCTTTTCAGATATGATCTGTAATTTTCTTCAGGAGATAACTTCGATAAGAATTAACTGATATATGTGTTGATTTGAGATTAGGTAAGACAAGGGTTATAAAAAGATATCAAGGAAAACAAAAATCCTGAATGAATTATGATTTTCAATTGATCTTGAAATTTTGAGAGTAATAATGGCCTGTAATTCAAAGTTATCTAATCTGAAGATCAGTAAAAACCTTCAGTTTAAGTTTTAAGTCATATGTTTATGTTTAAGTTTCATAGTAAAGCAAAATAATATACGTTAATTAATAGCACCGCAATTTATCAACTCTAAACTCTGATATTTTACCTTTAAAGTAGTTGCTTTAAACAGTAATTGAACATGATTCATTATCTGTCAGCCATTTTATTCATGTTAACGTGCTGTATGCTTCACCTACCATTACCAACGGCTACGCAAGGGAGTCCACATTTCATTCAGGGTTGTTGCGTTTGGATTCACGCAGAATTATTGTGTACTTATAATAAAGATGAGTTAAATAGATGAGAATTTACATATCGTCATTTAATCGGTAATATACAGATAGAAATAAGCCGAACTTAAGCAATGCAAAAGTCATAATAGACATAAAGATCACATATTTTTTATAAGCCTTGTTTTAAGTCGATGATTCCTAGTTTTGTCTGAGTATACACATCATTACTTATTCCAATGGATCGTACTCAAATTGAAGCATTATAATTAAATAAATACTTATAATTTTCAGAAAGACTTTGCCAACCCTACCAGCATAGGTACAAACTAATTAACGTCCAATTCATATTAATTTACCGACAGTGCTTTTAACGTCAAACTTTAACATTCGATAAACAAATCCCGTTTATAAAATGTCACGCAAAATAATGACACGTACGCTGCTTTATTATCGGTCGGTAGCTACCTACTCTAAATTGTAGTTTTGCATGTGAGCACGCGTGATTCCAATACTAGTGCTTCAAAACACAATAAATAAACAATAGACACATGACATGAACACATGACATGAAGGACGCGCGTTCGACTCGCAAGGGACGATATATTATAACCTCATATGATGGGATCGCGTAACCCCCGGCCGGGAACTGGCATTCCATCGATAAACATAAACAAACGCGTGTACAGATTACACACCTACCTGGTCCCGACAAGATGGCAGTTTTTAAATACGAAAAGCTTTGTACATAATGGAATGGGATAAATCCTTTGGCGGGTCCATACGAGGATCAACCAGGCGTTGTCACAAAGATCCTGCCCGTTAGCCGTGCGTTAATAGGATCAAACCGGGCTTTATTTGGGACGTGTCCACGCGCTTTCAGCTAACTTATCGAATTTGCAAATCGGATTACACTTCGTTATCCATACTCAATATAGGGATCAACTTTATGTCAAATTAATGATGTAAGTACTTACCAGCAATAAGTACTTACCCTATATTAAACATTTATTAATGAACTTACAGACCTTGTTATATATGACGGGCGGACTTCATTATTGTAAGGTGAGTTTGTCAACATGAATGATCAATGAGCCAGGACTTGTTGGTAATAAGATTTGTCCTTCGGGCTATCGAATTATTCAGGAATAATTTACGATAAGAGTCTTTAAGCTTAGTTGTTCTATAGTTATCATGATACTATACTAGTGCTGTTCGTAAGAAAATAAAGACAGCAATGTGCTCGTCACTTGTCCCGTCTACGTTCCCACGATAGTGTGACCATGTCTTGAAACCGGTTTTGAAAAAATGATTCTTGAGATTTAGGCGAGTAATTTGCAGAGATGATATTAACCAGCCATAAGGACCAAAAACCTACAATTGCTTGATTCGCAGAAAAATAGGGTTTGAGAACCGTTAAAAATCGATTTAATGAATCTATTAAATTATTTTACGAAAATTTATTTAGCTCAATCAGACAAATTCGAAAAATTATGTTCTTATAGAATTGACCGTTTGATTTGTATATTTTTCCGATTTCATACTCTAGTGTTACCAACCAGGGAAAAAAATTCCCATTTAAGCTCTGCCTACACTTTTGGTGTGGAAAGTCACGAATGTAGTTATGTAGTCCTATTTAGTACCTATTATATATTTAGTATAGAATTCTTTAGACATTCAATCATTATCAAATTTCCGGTTTGAAATATTTATAATGCATATAAACCAGCTAAATAGATTCGAGAATATAATCAAACTAGGTTGTTCAAGCTCGTCCCTTTGTTGAGAGGCACTTTAATCAAAGTTCACCAGGACGACGGCATCTCGGACGAAAACTAGTAAGCAACTGGGCAGTGCGCACAGACCAAGGCAATCTTCCAGTTACATCTCAATTTCATTAATGCGATTACCAATTCTACAGACAGATTTACTGGGAAGATATTATTCATTTACCGAAATCGTTAACTGTTTTCCATAGTTCACTCATAAATAATTAATCAGGATTGCAATGCTGATGGAAACAAAACAATTTTAGTGTAAGTAGAAAATAGGCGGGACCTCTCCCCGCTTAGTCTCTTAAATTATTAACCTTTGTGAGGGCGATACGCAGAAAGGTTCTGTCTTGTTTACGCGTTAAGGGAGACAGGGACGGGAACTTAATACCCTATATCACTGTCGGGGTAATACAAACTAGCAGGGTCGCAACCTCTTTCCACTAAATTACGTATCGGCGCGGCACGGGATAATCCCAATGAGAGAATTACATCGAGACCGCCGCCGCCGCCTCGCTTTGGATATAACTGCATCGAATTCAAGTATCTTTCTTGATTACTTGGTACGATCCATAAGTTTTAATTTTCTGGATTGTTTATACGTAATGATTGTAAGATATAAAACGGTGCTATAAAAATATATTAACACCTCGTTTTTTAGTAAACAGTAGCTTGGGTGAGTCACCAATAATTTCAAAAATATAACTGGGTGTTTTTCCTGGGGAAACTGGGGACGTTTTTATGCGTCCTGGTTTCATTACCTAGTTTAAACCAGAGCAGTAAACTTACACATTTTTTTCGAAAAGTAATTAATATTATTTAACTATAATAAGAGAAACTATGTTTTTTTATCCATATGATGCTTACGTCCTCAATATAACATGACGCGACATTGAAACGTTCGGAATCAACATACCGAAGCCACATTTCTTCATATAGCAGATCGCTTACGAAGTTTAATAATTAAAGTGTCTCGGTGTTATATCCAATGCATAAATTATGGGCTTATCTATCCTCGACCCGTGGGTATGGTATCGCCCCTTCAGGCACTGAATGTGACATAAGACCCTCGGTTCGCGTTAATAATCCATCAGATTGAAGAAATCTTCGCATACACGACACAGTCCAACCTTTTTCGAATACAACCTTTATGCGTTTGTCTTTTGTACTCTAAGGGCATATTTTATGACGTCGTCTGGATAAGCTTTATCAGGAAGTTAATATGAAAAGGGTTCTATTTGAAACCGAAAATAGGGGCTTTAACCAACGAAATTTATCTAATTACACACATGTCCGAACTCGGCAGAAATTGTGAGGATCGTATATTCTGAGTTGTGTCGTTATTACAGTTGTAAGTAGCGTGGGCTGTTTTATTGCGGCAGTAACGGGCTATCTTAACGCAAGCGGCGTACGAGAGAATTAAAAATTAATTTCGTGAAATAAAATTGTTGTGATTTCACCGTGTTGAGTGTGAGGGCTATCTCTCCCGGCGCGGGGTCAGCGCGGGGGCGGCGCGGGGGCGGCCGTAACGGGCGAGTGCCACTTACCTGTTACAACTTACTCAATTATTTATGACACTATCCCACTTATTGGATTGAAATATGGCATTCTTATGGCTTATTATTTCTACAATGTTCCTGCACACATAAAAAGACGATAAGTGGAACTTATGAGTACATAATCCCTGGTAAGGGAATGCTACGGATATAACTTTTTGTAATGACACTTTACAATAAAGGTAAGTGTCGAAAAATAATTCATGTTATTCACCGTTTGGGAGTATAAATTGAAAATAGTATAATGAGCGGGAGTTATCGGCTATACGAGTAGTTAGGGAATAAAGTTTTATCGGCCAATGTGTTAGAATACTTATTTCAGTTTATTGCTGCTCGTCCAGTCATCTTGGGGCTATTAAATTGGACAGAAACGTCACATAAAACGTCCGTATCGATTTCGCATAAATGGTAGACGTGACCAGTCGAATGGTTTCATAGCTGCTAATTTGACTTGGATGTCAAATACTCATGTATTAGGAGAAGATCTATTTGAATTATCAACGAAATAAGTTTTATTTTTACTAAATTCACAAAGTAGCGTAGGGTAGAAATAGCTGCTGCGATTAGCACAGAATATTTAAAAAAAGGGTTTTATTTGATAATCAACTAAGTGGCAGATATACATGTACATATATACATGTACGTAGCATATAGGTAGATAACTAGATTTGAATGAGTTGTCCTGAATTTTTGACTGACTGACAGTGACAGACAAAGTGCAGTCTAAGCACTGCTACTTGAAATGTTGAACGTGTTATATGGCGTAAGCGCACACTAAGCAATTAGACAAAATCACCCACAAAACTTGCTAAAGTGGTTCTGTGTAATTTCAGAATTGTATTAGGCGCATACTACATCAATTAAAGTTTCACTTTTATCCGTGAAATGGGTGGGCTTATTTATCAACTGACTGAGATCTGAGAGCGTGGTGGTCTAGCGGTACTGACCCCCTAGTTCAATCCGGAGGTCACCGGTTCAAATCCCGACGTGCACCTATGAGTTTTTCGATTGAAAGATTTATGTGCGCAATACCACGTTCTCAAAACTGTGAAGGAAAACATCGTGAGGAAACCGACATGTCCTAGAACTAAAAATTCGAAGACACGTGTCGGGTGCACCAAAGGAGCCTCTTTGAGGCGCACTTACAATCCTTTCACCACACTGGTTCGACAGAACCGGTAACTCGAAGAAGAAGAAGAAGAAGAAGCATGTTGATGTTGAAATCGCCTAATAATTCGCAGTCGGAGAACGACATGAGTCTGTGATAGCCTCAAGGAAAACATTTGTATCGAACCATGGCAGACTTTAGGAACTGTTGAATTATTGTTTAAATGTTAAGATAAATTGTATTAAATTTAGATTGTCTTAATAGCTAAATGACTAAATCTATGGACGTGCATCACATCACAGTTTCGAACTAATATGAAAGAAAAATTGGTAATAAATTCATAACTTTGTACAAGGGCAAGGAAATTACAGGCACATGAGACATTCCACCTACACGTCTCAGAGTTACGGGCGCATACAATACGACTTGGGTCTTGTACCTAGTAGGGGAGGCCCCAAGTCGCATCGGTTGTTATGGGCCGAGGTTACCACTTAACACCAGGTGGGCCGTCGGCTCGTTCTGTAACTGTATTACATAAAAAAAGGGCAGTCTTATGGAGCACGTAGAAGTCTTCCTATCATGTTACTAAAAAGATTTTTATTGTCCAAAAGAATATATAAAGACGTAATGAAGTTAACCACATTAATCAATTTAATAGTTCCTTACAGTGGGGTCAAATAGCTCTTTTGTCAAACAATTAAGGGCGATGGTATCATGATAATGTCGCTATTACAGTACTTAACGGAACAGCTGGTGTATACACGGTAGTAATAAAGTAGAGATTTTAATTGCATACAAAATATATTAGTTTTAAAAATTAATAACACAAATAAATTAAAAAATAATAAATTACAGGATGAGACTCCACTGACAGTTACAGCATAAGATGTGACTTGGGTATTGTCGTACCTAAGTATGGGAGGACCCAAATTGTATTGCTTGTTATGGGAAGAGGTTACTACTTAACACCTGGTGGGCCATCTGCTCGTTCTGGCTTGGTGGTACTTCCCGGGAAGAGCTTGGCAAAGTTCTACTGTTTTTGGTGATAATATAATAAAACGGACTTTGATGTTGAATTAAATTTCTAACATGGTTCCAATTGCGTATTTCCGTTGCGTGGAAGTAAGTTTATAGGCGAAGTGGTCGGGGGCCATCATTCGCGATCTGTTTTCCAGTTTATCAGCTTTACTCTTCCAGCATTGGCTTATCGGACTGTGGCTATTGTTCACATGGACTGGAGTTTGATGTTAGACTATTCCAAGTTACTTTCTGCTCATAAACGGCGTTTACAACTCTACTAGGTAGGTACTTATGTAATCAAAACAATGTTGATACGATATTTTAGTGGCACTATTTATACCCTTCATGATATTTAGTTATGGCGTAACTTCGACTTTAACTCCTTGAGTTCATATACTAAAACTTTGTTAATGAATATTACACTCAAATTCTTGAAGTTTATAATAATAGTTAACTGATACATATAATGACAAAATTGAGTTTGGTAGTAATTATAACGGCACAATTGAAACTTTCATAGATACATTCTACTTTGAGTAATTGTGGATAGCATACGACGAAAAAATAGTTTATTTTTTGTTTTATAGAGATATAAAATACCACACCAAGTGTGGTCGGCACACTATGTATGTATATTGTCATACATTTCTCTCTGCCAGACATTATCAGTGCCGTCTCATGCTCCATCATTTATTTGCCCCAACTATACACTACTTATATCCGCCTACGTCATAACACGGCTTTCATCCATCCGCATAAAATATCCATACAATGCTAACTTATTTCTGTCCATCTCTGTATTCCTTACGTCGTCATTCTTAATTTTGTCCGTTCACTACTTCATTCATCCATCTCAACACTCGCATTTTCGCTGTATGCACTTTTGTCTGTATCTGCTCGATGGCCTAATATTCTGATAATGAAATAAAACGACAGGACTTACAAGGGTTCTCCCCACGCTTTCGGGGATTAGGGGACATTAGTGGATCACATGCTATTCCTCAGACCTGTCGCCGTTTCATCCATCCTGCAATTTACTCCCGTGTTTTATAAGGCATTTCATTATACATAATGCATAAAAACTTAATATAATTTGTGTGCCCGGTACTTTTTTATGTGTTAAGTTACAGGACGAGCAGATGTGTACCGA
The DNA here is from genome assembly GCA_947359385.1 of Chesias legatella. NCBI lineage: Eukaryota > Metazoa > Arthropoda > Insecta > Lepidoptera > Geometridae > Chesias > Chesias legatella. The sequence goes on from OX375777.1 coordinate 374,656, forward strand.
TTACTAATGTGGGCATTGGTATAAAGTATAGTAAATTAATAGCGTTAATTAATCGGTCCAGTTAGATTGTCCTAAAGTAAGAATCCGTTTCAAAATCAATAACAGCAACTTTATCTAATTCAAGAAATAATGAAGAATATTTCTTTGGATTTTAATTGACGCCACAGACAATATTTTCATCATTTTTATTACAATTTTCGCAAGTTGTTTTTCGACGGCGAGTGCTTGCGCTTCCTCTATTCTTTGCTGAAAACTCCGTACTATTTTTACGTGTAATGGAGCCACTGAAAATTTAACGATGTTGAAATCATGAAGACTCCTCTGCAGGCTCTCGGGTCAAGTGGCACATCTGTTACCGGTCCGCTCGCTTCTCCGACTTGTTATAATGGAATTAACGAGCTGGTTATGAACAAACGGCGTCTTCATTTCCAGGGTCCCGTTTATTCGTCCTTTGCCCTATTTCACTGCCACACCATTACGCGGAATGAAATAATGGAGTCTATATTACGCCGGTAACGCCAACGGACTCTACACGTCTGGTGAATATTTTCAAGGTGTTTATGACGGGAGGTTTGTGAGATAGGTAATTCAATTTGAACGTCCAACATTGTGAACATAAGTTAGTAATTCAATTTAAACGACCAAGATTGTGAACATAAGTTATTCGGTGCTACTAAATAACTTAATTTAGTTTAAAGAAAGAGATTGACGGGAACAAAAGCTATTTGGTATGGCCATCATCTTGTACAATGTCAGAGTACGTAATCTAACTAATTAGTAACGAGATGGACAACCGGTGTGTTCTTTTTATTATACGCAAAATACGTTTGTATCCGTGCAGCGATTTTCCCTTGCGCTGATCTTTGCACCACCTATTTTACTGTAACAAACCGTTGTCTTAGGAATTTGTCTTCCAAATAGGTGAGCTTAGCGCGCTATCCTTCCAGTGTAATGTACAGCTAGCACAGCACACGTACCTACGTGCTACTTGCACCACGTCGTTACATCTAAACCCCTCCCTCGGGGACTTCTCTTTTTCAAATACAAATCACACGATTTGCTGATTCGGTAGCTTCCGGAATGTGAACAAAACATTTTTTCTGTTAAAAGGCTTGTCAAGCGACTGTTTATCCGATGTTTAGCACCATGTAACGTCTGGATTGGAAACTGGCTCTCAAGCGAATTACACTTTACAGGCGCATTTCCAACTTTAGCCATTACCAACACCCATTTATCTTTACTCAGATAAAATCAGCGTTAAATGCATTCCATTATGCTTATGCATATGAAGCTTTCATTTTTATGTTCTTATTAATAAGTGTTTGTAAGTATACATATTAATATTTTTTCCCGTATGGAGTTGATAATGATTACATATTTAGCATTTAACATACAAGTTCCTATTAGATACAACTTTAAGGAATATTCGTTATTGATAATGTATAATTACGAAAAACACTGTGGTAGAATTTGCGAGATACAAGTTTGGTAAGACGGCTTTTGGTCTGAAGTTTTAAGGACCTCCTATAAATCAGTGACCCTTGTTCAGTCGTAATTCACAATGGACAACGTCAAAACATTAAACAGCTCCTTGATAAGTTTAGGTGCTCATCTTTTGAACTAAGCCGGGTTCATTAACGTTCATAATAATAATAATAATAATAATCATCATTTATTTGCATAAAGCCTGGTAGTATGTACACCGTTGATTCCGGATGTACCTAAACGTTTTCATTAATTGTGGGATGATTTTGTAGGTATTGGTACAATATTAGCTGACCAATTAATTGTTCCAAAGTATCGCAAAACTTAATTATATTATTTTTTTGTTGGATCCCCATACTCAAAGTGTTATTCAAGATCCCTCGTTCAACGGGATTCTAAACAGCGATCTCGTAGAACTAAGCATATTTATTCAAGTCACATATTATCTGAATATGAGTTCACTTCTTAAGTGGACGTAAAATATTGCAATGTACAAAATTATATGGTATTAACACAGCGAAAGTTCGGTTTTTAAATAAATACAAAGTTTATGACAGTGGCAAATGTACCTACGTGCAAGTAACATGAAATTGAATGGATTTATGTTTTCGAAATAACCAACAAAATATTAACAATGTTATCACTTTGGTTGTTTCACAATATCGAGAAACTTTACTGAAATTATAGAAAAATAATTATTCCTACCCTACATTACCATATTTGATGTTTAAAGAAGATGGCCACTTTTGAATGGCCTCGGAAAACGCTTAATTATGCACATTTATAAAATTACGTTTATCGAGTGGACTATGCAAACAGATTTCGTGATGCTCTTCCAAACGAATTCGGGTCATGATAAAAATATCGGTATGAATTTTGAGAGAACCTTATATTATTTTGTTTAGGTATCGACTAATGTGACGTAGGATAACGATCACCAAGATTGAAATATGTTTTCCCCTTTGTTGCGGGATTTTCATAAATCAGTTAAAAGGCAATATGGTTGATTATCCCAAAAAATTAATATAGTGTGCATTACCTTACATTAACTGTTTTATAACATAGGATTTAATTATTTCGCATAGTTATTTTTTTATAATTAGGTTTGTGTTTACCTATAGCTATACAACCATTATATGTATTAAATGTATTTAGTATTGAGTATAATAATAAATAGTTTTTGTTGTAAATTTCCACTTTCGTGGATTTTTAAAGAAATTTTATTCGAAATGGGTTATCGTTTTCTTGCCAGAGAAAAAATATATCTATTCGCTGGTCATTCAAATTCATGACTAAGGAAAATTACGGGACGTACATAAACTAACATATTAAATTCAAAATTATGCGTTGGGAAGTTCTTTCTACTGGCCATAAGCATAACATTAACATTCTAACTATGAATGGGTAACTAAACTTTCGTAAGAAAAGTAGGCATTTAAGTATAATACTACTTAGTAATACTACTTGAAATATGTTAAAAAAGTATGAAATTTTTGACGCAAAATGCTACTATATTATTTATGCAACCTTATGTAATGTTTCAACTTAACGTATTAATAAAAAGCCAGTATACATTTAAATATATCTGAGCTGTTAATTTTGGTGCAAAGAAAACCGTAAACACTGTAATCGCTTTATAAACCACTGAGTTATAATATGATTAATGTGAAGCGCTTTCTTCGCCATAGAGTTCCGGATTAGGTGGACCTTGTTATTTTAACAAGACGGAACTATTTGATGGATGACTTCTCTTTCCGTGCTCTAGGAGTTTTACTTAACACTTCTAAACTTAGCGGACAAACTTTATCTACACTTAAAACTTACTCGAGCGTTAATCGATCATCTGTGGCCAATGATCTGAGGACAAAATATGTGGCGACGCGACGCGACCGTGCACAAGGATTACGCTGAGCGCATCTAGTCTCGAGAGAACACCACACCAACTTTAGTTGGTTTCAAAATAAATGTGCGCATTTTAAAGCGACTGGTGTTTATTTTATACCCACCAAAATACGTTAAAGTCATTATAGAAAATACATGCAAAAAAATAACCTATAAAAAAACTAATCAACTAAATAAGTATATAATGCATGCCTACCCGGATATTTTCGAGGCTAGTATGAAACATTTTTAACTTTTAAGAGCAGTAGAACTCTCGCCAATTTTGTCCGGGGAAGTACTGCCACCATGCCCATTTCTGCCGCCAAGCAGTAATGCGTTCGCGTTACTGTGTTCCGGTTTGAAAGGTGTGGTTGCCGGTGAAATTACAGGCACATGAGACATTCCACCTACACGTCTCAGAGTTACGGGCGCATACGATGCGACTTGGGTCTTGTCGTACCTAGTAGGAGAGGCCCCCAAGTCGCATCGGTTGTTATGGGCCGAGGTTACCACTTAACACCAGGTGGGCCATCGGCTCGTTCCGTAACTGTATTACATAAAAAAAAACCAATACCTTGTCCATTTTGATATTATCCTTAACTACTAGTACTAATCGAGTCGATAATCGAGATGTTTCTATCGAACCAGTGTGGTGAAATGATTTTAAGTGCGCCTCAAAGAGGCTCCTTCCGTGTACTTAACACTGTCTTCGAATTTTTGGTTCTAGGACATGTCGGTTTCCTCACGGTGTTTTCCTTCACCGTTGTAAGAGCGTGATGTTACACATTAGATTGTCAAGCGATACAATTATTGGTGCTCGTCGGGATTTGAACCAGCTACTGCGGATTGAAACTCGGGGTCTGCACCAGTGGTCCGCCACGCTCTCATGCAGCAATCCTTATCCTCATACCATCCTCAGCTAGCAACATGGTAAGTGCCTCTAGTGCAGGAATATAATTGATGGTCACTTTGCGTACACCAAATCATCGTTCAATCGCTGGAATCAACGTCTGACGTCAAAGTATGATCATTCAAATGTGTGGGTTCAATAGGGTTTTAATAGTGTTAAACGTTCATGATCTTAGATGTTACGACTTTTTCCTCACTTTGATGTGACCAATGAATTAATTATGTGTAGTTATTTATGAGCTGTATATCAAATGGTACGATTATTATTCTCTTCAAATTTATATAAGTATTTTTTGTTATTTTTTTAAGGTTTTTCGGCTGTACTGTAATAGTTTTATTGACACAAAAAAAAACTTTCAATTGGTAAAACTTATGTTTTAATAATAAATAAACTTTAGCAAAGTACCGTACACGAATAACTGGATCCATATTTTTCATGATCCATCATATTTCATGAAACTTGGACATCTCGTTGACAAAGTGATGCAGTACTTTTTCATCGTACAGAATTTTCAACTCAATTTCAATTTCATATCAACTAAATTATTTAATCAAAAGCTTAATGAGTAAAAAACAATAGGAATTATTAATTCATTTATAATTATTCAAAAAATATAAAAATGTCAACTAATAACAGATTACAATTGCCAACAATTGTGCGTAGTACCGAACAACAGATTCAGTGCTGGTAACTGGCAATGCTAATGTTCAGCAACTGAGAGATGTGGACTGATGATAACCGTGGTATTCGCAGCTATATTTATCTCTCCTTTCTCTGTCTAAAATTGTATATATATTTTGTCCAACAATGTTATCAATTTTGCTCATTGATAGGTATACCCATACCCATGATAAAATAATCATAGACAAAATATAATTAGATGCATATAATATGATACATTTTGTCTATTATAAAAATAAGTATCGTTTAATTTTTATACCTTTTTAGGCTACTACTTTTTTATCGGAAATAACAGATATAAAGCGATATGCGATCAAACCGAACCGAATGTCTGCATATATGTCGGCGGCTATTATAAACGTTAGTGAGTCGTTAAACCCTCAGCGTAGCGAGGCTCAAAGGCTTTACATTATTACATTTACTTATTCAGATTGTGATGTCCACATTAGGAGACTACTTAGTTAATTGAACGTAGCTTAAATGACCGGTCGTATCGCTACCTGCCTGAGAATGGGTCGTCTCGGCGCGATTTACTCGGATTTACCCGCTCACTTGTACATTGAGTGTAATGCGTTTTACAGTGCTGTAAAGCGTTTATTACTATGCAGGTAATACACGCGAAAGCAGTATGTGTATTTCTTGGATTGTCTAGGTAACACGAATTTAAACAATCATGTGTGGCATAATATGATGCAGATTCAGTGTCATATATTTGAAGTGACCTGATACAATAATAATATACAGACCTCCATCGACGCTGCTTTGAGGATAAAAGGTTTTTCTCTGATTGCAAAATATTGAATTTTGTTTGTGTTGAGTTCGTTCGGGAAGAAAGTAGCGAGTAGGTACCTGTTTCTGCGGTCCTTGTATCCTTGTATTCTGTACACCAACTTGAATATAAATGGTTTAAATTGGTGTATTGATAATGTTCAGATAATCCATTTCTCCATATCTGAGGGCGACAAGATACTAACGAATGAATACGATGCGACTTGTATCTTCCCATAAATACAAAAGTAGCCGAGCAACGAAGGCTTGTAGCATGGGAAGGAAAAAACAGAAAAATCGATGAGTGGTCTTAAGGGTGCTTAGCAGGTTTCACCCATATTTTTAGTGAAGAGAACTAAACATTGTACTGTGTTCATTAATTTGATTGCGACTGATATTTAAGCCAAATTATGAAGTTTCATAAATTAGGTTTTTTATTTATTATTATTATTAATAAAAGTAATAGAGCAGTAGAACTCTAGCCAAGTTCGTCCGGGGAAGTACTGCCACCATGCCCATTTCTGTCGCCAAGCAGTAACGCTTTCCCGTTACTGTGTTCCCGTTTGAAAGGTGTGGTTGCCGGTGAAATTACAGGCACACGAGACATTCCACTTACACGTCTCAGAGTTACGGGCGCATACGTTGCGACTTGGGTCTTGTCGTACCTAGTAGGGGAGGACCCAAGCCGCATCGCTTGTTATGGGCTGAGGTTACCACTTAACACCAGGTGGGCCGTCAGCTCGTTATGTAACAGTATTTATAAAAAAAAAATGTAAAAGGTACCCATTATGAATGGTTTACAAGTGAAAAGTTTCGTTATATATCGGTGTCGAGTAATTAGGGTTCAGTGCTAATTTGTATTCGTAACAAACAGGTGAACCAACGTTTCGTGTGGTGAATATCAGTTACCTGTGTCCATTATATACATCCACACATACATACTGGCTACTGGTGGAAATATAGAACAATGATTGGCAGTTTCAAATTGAATTACCTATATAGGATATATAGTGACAAATTGTGACATATTCAATCTTCACGTCTAAGACTTACGTGCTCATACGATGCGACTTGGGTTTTGTCGTAACTGGGTAAGGGAGAACTCAAGTGTTTTCTTCTTATGGGCAGGGTTACCACTCGTAATCCTTAATTTTGAGACGTGAAGGCGAAATGTCTCAAATGCTTGTATTTTCATTATAACCAGTATCTACCTTTACCTTTCAAACTGGAACATAGTTATGCGGTTATAGTAATTACTAACTTTCCAGAACGAGCTCGCTCTCAGGTCCTAATTCTGGGCGATGTGAGATGTTCTTAAACTGATTTTATGGTGAACCAGAATGAAAAACGTAAAATTAGAATACATATTATATTATGTTTTTTCTTGACCTTGTTTTACAAAAAAGGATGACGTCTCCTGTGACATCGAGCCGGGAATAGCGTGCCCTGAACGAAGTTGGCGGGAATTACTGCTACGAAATAATTGATATCGCCCGGACTTGTTAGTAATTTGTTAGTATGAGATTTGTTCTGGTTGCCGGATAATAAGGAATGAATTAGCGGCAGAGAAAACTTCCGCCGGAAAATAATAATGGTGATGGGTTTAACAACAAAAAAAAAATGTGAGTAGTTAAAGTTAAATTATTAGGTGTGTCATTACTTATTTCACTGTTCATGTTTCCCCAAGGGCGAAATGGATTTAATAGATAGATAGATCATTTCGTAAACCTTCGCTAATTAAACAAGATTTCTGAGGAGAACGTATAAAAATTCACCCGCTAATTTAAAAGATGTGTGTTAAAACCGCCATTGAAACATGTACATGAGGGTAGAACGCAATAAAAAATCAAGGAAACTCTTCAGCTGGAGGGACTAAATTGCTCTACATCCACGCAGTATCAAAGGTACTCCGACGCAATTACGAGTTTCCCGCCAATGCGTTCGGAAGTCTATGAAACCAGCGATGATCCTTTCAAAATGGTCGTAAGAACATGTCAATAAATATAAGAGTTTGAATATCAAGTCAGGCTTTAACTGATCTGATGTGGCTTATAAGCTGTTATAGCTCATATCGACTCGTCCTCTGAATAAAACGAATCTTTTGTAATTGGCAAACAACACAAAATCAAGAAAAAAAACATTTGAAATCAAAACCTTAGTGTTTTCATGATTATTTGGTTCTTACGATTATTTATCGCGTGATGCTTTTATCGGCTGTAGAGTTTCAAATACATCATTCATACATACATAGGTATATGAGTATTAGTGATTTATATGTATACAGTTGTTTCTTTCTCATTAAATACAGCCTTGTGTCCACACTAGTATTAACACACCTTTTTTAGTACATGCACACTAAATCTAAATCAAAAAGTGGCTTGCAAATGAGGCTACCGTAAATTGCTTGGCTGTAGATTTCCAGATCACTGAACAACTAGCCAATCAGGCATTTTGTCCTTCCACCACTCTGTGACACGAAAGGAGCCTCTTTGAGGCGCACTTACAATCCTTTCACCACACTGTTTCGTCAGAACCGGTGACTCGAAGAAGAAGAAGACTCTGTCGTGTCCTAGTATATTTAATTCACAGGGCAGCTAACTTAAATGCTGCGACGTTTTCTTCCAGGTAACTTGGTAGTGATTAATATATCACATTAAATATCATTTACTCTTACGAAGAAAGAAATTGGTCTTTGGTCATATTGTCCGAACCTGGTATTGCATCACTCGCTATTTTCAAAGCTTCACTCGGCCTGCCACGATTAAGCGATTCAATTTTCGAAGTGGCAACATTTAATGAACTTTCTCGACTATTTTCCGCTCTTCAAATATTTGGCCTGTGAAAAGTTGCTGATCTTTGATATTTTCAGGACGTACATAACTAAGTTAACACGGAAGTGTTCGTTATTTTGTAATTTATTTTTTGCGCCATTCCGGGTCTCATTATTCCTCTTCATAATATCAGTATGTCAGTGATGTTATTTTTACAGTTGCTTTCCATTACCTAATATTATAATGAGGAAAATGTGTTCGGTTGTTTGTTTGTGTGTATTATTAATAATTTCACGTACTAATGAACAGATAAAAATTATTTCTCCGGTAGTAAATAGTATGATCATATAACTATAGCCGTGATCACACTAGTTTATCGTGATGTTTTCATTTCGAAATTTCAATGTTCAAAATTAGAAAAACAGCGCTTTTTAGCTTTTATGTTGGCGTATACTGACTAAATACGTGAAGATAGGTGAAAATTATGTGCTATAACGATATTTTACTTCAGTAAAAATAAAGGTTTATCAAGCTTTAATATTTAACAACATAATAACTTATTTTAATGTTAATTATCTTTCTTGTGCCATGAAACAACGGATAGACTTGTTTATATTTACCATATTTACATAGTTTCTAGGCCGGTGACAGAAGAAAAATTTAATAAAACGAAAAAATTTTGTATTTCGGGAAACGTTGGGAAAATATTCATCAAACTTGATATGAAGGTTTCTCAAACAACGTAAACAAATATGATATAGTTTAATTCTGAAAACTCATCCAGTAAACTCAGAGAACGGATTTTTTCCATCCCACATAAACATTCACGGATTTGCTATTTTCAACTTTTCCGTGCAATTAATGTTTTGTATTGGTGTAAATATAATATATAAAAATGCGATATTTTAAGGGCAAAAATATAATAATCATAACACAAAAATTGGGTGAGATTTAATTTTAAACCACCAATAAATAATATTGGTGGACATTTCCTACAGGATATCTGACCCCAATGTAAGTTAAGCACGGCTTGTATCATGGGAACGAGACACTGGCGACTGGCATAGTACTTACATTATTATTTTTTGCAAATACATATTAAAACCTGGGTTTTAATATGTATTGACACACACCAAACATGTATGTTCGTCACACAAATGTGTGTCCTGGGTGGGAGGTAAGTTGGAGTAATCCTACTACCAGCTAAACTGTGAGGCCAGTCAAAAAGGCATAAATAGTCAAATTATTCCTTGTTTAAATGTTTTTGTTCAGACTCCACATCTTAATGAAACTTGTGCATGTTGATCAATTAGTTGCCCGAACGCCGCTAACGATCCATGCGCAGTAAATCCGTTTGCGTGCAGACTACGTGTAGTGCATGACACGCAGTTTAAGCAGATCAAGTTTCAAAACATTATCTTTCAGTTTTTAGAATAGTGTGTATGACCATAAGTGTATATTGCAGAAACGCTTAGCGCTCGGTCAAACACTAGGATTGAAATGGCCTACAAATATGATACATAGCACACCGTTTTTCCCTTATATTTGTAACACAGTCTATAATAAATAAGTATTATTTAGTGGTCCGAATACAAATATGTTCGCAGCCAAGTCGAATATTTTGTTTTTACTTGTATCGTTGTCGTAATCAAGAATAAAAAATTTTGGTTCCGTCCTACGCGTAGTAAAACCGTAGACCCAACATAACATCCAACTAAGTAATTAAGTTAAGGCGAAATTGAGCAATTCTTTAATCTTGGATATAAACCTTTCTAGAATTAAGTCAATCACGTCGTGTTTAACTCGATTTTCTTTTAAGAAACCTATTACAGGCCGCAGGGACCGCTGTGCGCTAGACCACGAGCGAGATTGCTCCGAGCTCGTCAATTTAAATGGCAAACGAGTTCCACTTTAGAAAAGTGTCAATTCGAAAAGAGGTATGGCGTAAATAAAAAAAGTATTATTCAACGTGACATTCGATAGCAGATAGAAATCACATTCGATAGCAGATAGAAATCACAAAGGAAAAAAGTGCGTGTCAGTTCCGCAATCAAATTTTCGTATCCGTGACTTTAAATGAAACCCATTCTTAAGGAATAAACACAAAAAAAATAAATAATAAAGGAATTTATGTTTGCTAAACAGTACTATAAAAATAATAGAATATAGTTGATACTTTCTTTCAGAAACTCATTCGTTCCTTATCCACAGAAGAAATCTTGCGAAAAGATAATCAATACAAATAAATAAAATTGGAGTGTCTGTTTGTAATATTAAAATAACCGCTTTTTACTAAATGCATATGGATGTATACACGTACACATACCAAAACAACAATTTTTTTAAATTTTTGTCTGTTTGTTCCGGCTAATCGCTGAAATGGCTGGACAGATTTTGACGGGACTTTAGCTGATGTAACAAGGAGTTAGGCTACTTTTCCGAGGGGTAAAATAGGGGTGCGCGATAAAACCGAATTCCACGCGGACGAAGTCGCAGGCAACAGCTAGTATAGAATATATATCCTATTGAAACTTCCATCCACGAAAAACTGTCGCGTTTCATTATTCAGAATTTATATAGCGACTTGAAATTATTAAACCGTGAGTAATAAAAAATATGACAAATTCAAACGAAACGCCAAAGCAATATAAGCCAAGCATTTTGTTCCATTACAAAGTAATTTAAGCAGAAGGTACGGAATTATGATAATCTAAATCATACTGAATTAATAAAGACATCTCCAGGAATAAGATTAGATGAGGGGTGGTTTTGTAATGTTGTATGGGGTGGCTGAGTGGCCGTGGACGCCTCATGGGGCGGATGACACTACAAAATCAAATAATTGTTATAATTATAATTGTTAATGGACAATAGCTTGATTTTCTGTCCTTTTAACCTATTTAAACACATAAACTGTGTAAGTTTTAAACTCTTTTATATAAAGGTATATTAAGGCTGTATTATAAAACCTTATTAGCTCGAATTATATTTCAGTTTTCACATGTAGAAACCCATGAAACATTGGGTCCGAATAAAAAAGAAGGGAAAATATAAAGGGCCCGCTCCCTCTGGAGGGAAACATTTTATGAATTTTTCAAATTACTTGGACGCCGAAGGTTTCTTCAGGACCGATGATCTCGGTCATTACGAGAAGACGGGTATTTTTACATTGCTGGACCTACTCAATGAAATAATTTATTATGACGGAAACAATGCGAGTTACCTTTTTTGATAACTTAGGGATCTGGTTTCACGTTGTCCGATCCGATATCGGAGGACACAGTGTGAAAGGAAGGTATAATTTCGTATACTTGGCACACAGTGAATAATTCATTGTCATTTATTTGGAATCTTACACGAACTAGCTTCTAATTTAAAGATGTAGTGAGATTGAGATGTGGTTTTTGACAGCTATTTTGTTACGCTGATGGGTCCCGGGTTCGATACTCGCTCAGGGTAAACATGCGTTGTGTAACTGTGTCCACGCCACAACACTAAGTATCCTATTGAGAGTATTAAGGTGTACGTTTTAAGTATCTATTTCTTATGCGTGAGCCTAAATCTATTTTAGTTTATTGTTGTAACTAAATTGTCATTTCATTGCCATTTTATCCAATAGCCATAGCCATCATATTATGGTGAAAATAAATAATGTCAAATACTGTCAAGAAAATTTTGATTTTCGTCGTCCATTGGAATTTTAGTCAAAACTGGTTTTTATTTATTTACCAACCGGAAGCTATCGCTGTATAATATTTTATATTAATTAATATGTATTAATTTACCTTAATACATATTATTAATCATATGTATACTTCTTCTTCTTCTTCGTCGAGTCACTGGTTCTGTCGAACCAGTGTGGTGAAAGGATTGTAAGTGCGCCTCAAAGGGGCTATATGTATACTAGGTTAAGCCTTTAGTCTTTTATTAAGTTTTTGTTGGCCGAAATAAAGTTATAGTATATTAAATAATGATTAAAAGTTCAATCTGAATCCAGGTTAAAACCCTCCATCAGCATTAACGTAATGTTTATTCCACGACGTAAAGACTGCGCTCCGTCGCGTCGCGTCGCACGCATTGGCCACAGTTTGTATTCTGAACGTTTTCAGGTTGTGCCCTACAAGCAATTAAGAGGTTAGGGTAATGTTTATTGAGGATGCTGATGTCGATGAACCCGACAGGAAACATTTTATGGGATCACCTGAATTTAACTTTAGCGGCGTAGAAGGTTAATTAATCGACTGAGGAACAAGGAATGTGGATTCGTTTCGTGGGTAGTACGAAAATAATCGCTTTGATCTGCGTATGTTGGTACTACCCCTATATTAATTTATGTGTAAGTAGAATGCATAGGTGTTCTGGTGTGAAAGGTGTGGTCAAATAACAGGCACATTCTACCAACACGGAACATGATTCAATTAGGGTCTTCCCATACCCATGAGTAAGGGAAGACTTAATTCAGGTGGGGGATCTAAGGTGTTCCGATTATGAGGTATCTAGGATACAGAAATCCTAATGTAATAATCATAATAATAATGGTTAATATTATAATTATACTATTGTCATTCTTAATGCAGTGTTTAATCTTAGTGTCAAAGAAACAAATTTTTATTTTTATTTTTTCAAATCGGCTGTATGATCCATGTTCAGCCAATTTAGAGTATTATGTAACACTTTCAATAAAATGATATATACCAACCAAATTCATTTCGAGTAAATTAATTAGTTCCAAGTTTTATACACATAAAAATTTTATATAAACTGGTTTGTAAATACGTGTACAAAATTATGAGTCTGCGTTTTACTTTACGGCGCCCAAAAATATCATAAAACATAAAAATATATATATATACAAAAACACATCAACGAAATTATCAAAAGAAAAGATGAATGTTCTTATTAAAAAACTTAGTTCCTTATATCACGTCTGCCTGATATGGCAATTTAAGACAATATATTTTACCCAACACTCAATATCCCCGATGTTTGAGAGCCTAAAAGTGAAGGATGTCTGCACTAAATCTTATTATTTTATCCATAGTTCTTTACTTCATAAATAATTTGAACAGTCTTTACGTAGGTATTACTAAAATATAAGAAATAAACCAAATAAAATGATATTTATAACTTATTTTCAAGTAAACATTGAAGAAATTATTACATTATTGCAACATATCTTTCAGCTGCTGTTTCAAAATTTTCCCTCTCGCGTTCTTCGGCATTGCTTCAATAAACTTTACTCCACCTTTTAACTGCATGTAGTGTGCGACCTGAAATTGTTCAAAATAAAGTGAAGTTAATTGAACGCGAGGGCTCTATATTAATAATTTTATATAAATTACGAATTGATTTGTGCTTAGGTTTTTCAATGCCTACAAAATGTTTATTCATGACAGATTCGTGTGAGTTTTTTTTGTATCTTTACAGTACAAATCGGTAAATCTAGAGTTATACTACTATATACGTTTATGAATACGACCCTAGCAGTTTTGCTATAGATGTGTTATATTCGTTTTATCGGACTTTTATATCTGGCAGCGTGCAGCTACAGTAAAAAACTATGAATTTCAAATGGTCTTCAGATCGCCCGCCATTTACTTATCGCATGAATATACTCATAGAGATTCAAAAGTCAGTATAATATCCAGTTTGACTACGCATAGCGAACCAGTCGGTCTGTTGAACTCCATATAGGCGACGGCCAATTCAAAACATATATATTACCTCCCAAATTTATCTATACTTGCATAGTCTTAGTTCTTAGTTATAGTTCTTGTCTGTTCTTCCCCATGGAGGATCGGATAGGGTTTGAACAGGCATCAAACTTATCGATAAGTACGCGTGACCTTATGTTTTGAATATTGACGTTTTCAAGCCATTTCTTTATGAATTCTATGGAAATAAAGTTTTTGACTTTGACTTTAGTAACAAATAACAAAGTCTTTATAAATAGAGCTATTGCAGTGAATTACTTTTAATTTTTTTTGGATTTGTTATTGTTATTCTGAGCATGTCATAATTATCTTAAGTACCTACTTGATAATACACAAGTTGCAGTGAAAACCATTGATTTATAAATAGATTAATTCAAAAAAGTTGTTTCTGCAGAAAATTTGTACTTTTGCAGATTGCATTGCTTGTCTTAACAATCTAATATAAAGTGTTTGGTTTTTAATTGTTAGCTTTACCTCTTTTTCAACAATGTCTATCAGTTCTTTTTCAGTAACATCAATGTGTGGTTTCTTCACGACAAAAGCAGTCGGCAACTCTCCATAAACTGGGTCAGGCCGTCCTACCACACTGACTTCATAGATCCCAGGATGCATTGCAAGAATCGTCTCCAACTCCATTGGGGGTACCTAGATAAAACACAATTATTATAATATTTAATACGTTACTAGGAAAAATAATTCTATATTCTATATAAACGACTGAATAAAATATGCTTCGCCGATAACATATACGCGTGGTCAAGGTCGAAAAGCTAGCTCACATTGAATCCATCATAAATAATAATATCCTTTAGTCGTCCAACGATGTAGAAGTAATTGTCTTCGTCGTAATACCCGAGGTCGCCGGTTTTGAATAAACCTTCGCCGTCCAGGTCGTTCGAAAGGTCCATTCCAACATATCCCTTCATGAGAACTGGACCTTTGACACAAATTTCTCCTCGTTCATTTGGACCCAGAGTGGTACGTGTTTCTACATCTGAAACCTGAAAAAACATAGAAAACATATACTTTCGATTAGTTGATTAGTTTCCAAGCCATTTCTTTATGAATTCTATGGAAATAAAAGTTTTGACTTTGACTTTGACTTTACTTCAATCGATCGTTTCGTTCTATTCATATAAAACTGATAATAATAGTGAACTTAACTAGTTTTAGCATCACGCATCACAATCTCCGAAGTGACTCAAAATAACAGAAAATTTAAGAAAATCAAACTTTTATTACATTTATCAATTTGCCTCTCGTTACCCATCTCCGTCATATTTTAATCGCGATTATTTGTTGTCTGAAATTGTCTACTGATATCATATTTGTTTGTTTGTTGCTCACAGTATCAACGAAAATATGCTTCCATTTTTATTGTTATTGATTTTATTTGTTTATAAGTTCTAAAACCAGCGTGTAAAGTAGCGTGTATGACCGACGCTTTTGACTGGGACAATATTTCGCTACGACAATCCACTCTAGTAGTATAAGTCAGTATAAGTATAAGTCAGGATCCAGAAACCTGATTCTAGTCAATTCTGTTGGGATAGAACAGTAGCTTTTTCTCATTCGGAGTTTGTATCATGTGAATGGTTTCATCTTTAAGTTTAAACATCTTAAGTAATATTATAATCACCCTAGTTAATTAGCCTCACTATTATGTTGACATTTAAGTTTTCTTGTAAATTATAGCGTATTCTCTAAAACGAACGTTCTATTATTGGTTTTTGACTTCATTTAGTTAATTAGTATGATTTTTTATTGAGTAGACGCTTGTATTTGCTCTTCTCGCGTTTTGTTGTCTTGTAAGTCCGACTACCTTTAAAGTGATCCCTGGGGATGGTTTTCCAACGCTCCCTGGTTTTGGTCCTTTATGACCCCATATCTCGGAGCTTAGTTCACCTGACTCAGTCATACCGTACCCTTGTAATACATATTTGAGGTTAGGGAATCTGAAAGAAGGCGTATCTTAAATTGTCTTACATCAAATAAACATCTGTACTTCAGTAGCTACTTTTGATGCAGTTATTTTCTTTGTTTTCTTGTGCCATTGTTATGAAAAAACGAATAAACATGATTCATATTAAATAAATGTGATTTATTTTTGAGAGATATGAGAGGTATTTTTATACAAAGATGGTTCGGCGGTCTCCACACTAAGCTGGGCCAAAAATGAAAGATTTTCAAGGTACGGTTTTGCCCCTTACAAAATAACACCGTAAAATTACAAACCAGTTTCGGTAAAATTAATAAAGCAAAAATTAAAGAAAAATTTGTTATATCTTAAACTTCAATTTTTTACTCTTTAAAAACCCATCACAAAGTTTTGATAAAAGCCCAATATTTGATATAACTTTAATAATTCTATGTATTCCGTTTATGGTTCATTTAAAATGTTATTGATGCAAATTATTTATTACTTATTTTGATTTATCTCGCTAAGTTTCAAGTGGGTTATTAATAGATACTAGTACTTTCACCCTCGTGAATAATTTCCTGCTCTACTGTACTGTATCAGATAAAACAACGTAAAGATCGAGTAACAAAACAGAACTGCCCCATAAAACGTGCAAACTCCTGTGTTTGTTATACTTACGCCCCTTACAGCCTCTTCTTACCTTTGTTTCACTTTTTCTATTGTCTTTTTATGGAGTGGAGATGATCTTGAGTAAATTATTTTCAAGGAATCAAGATTGCATTTGTCTAAATTGCCTTCCTTTGCCAACAAAACAACGTGAGATGGCACCGCAAACACGATGTTCACCTGTGGTTTCATTTCATTTAGTTTTGTGTACAGTTTTCTAAATTTGTTTTCAATTGACACAAGCTTACCTGATGCTGATCAATGCTTCGTAGAATCGATTCCGCGTTGACCTGCTCGGTGTAGACGATTTTTTTACCCGTCACTAAGAATTTGTATGTCATAAATGTATCGTAGTTGTGGTACCACTGACTGGAGAGGAAACAAGTTTGGATGGTTTCCTCATAGAAACTAGAAAAATAAAACAAAAGAATTATGAAAGAGTGACAATAAATAAAAATTGAAAGATATCATAATACTACTTCGTGATACAGTCGAAAAGCTGGCAAAACCTCAATCCTCATTTTGTGATGACATACGAATTCTGACTCCATCTGTATGAGATTTGGTTTCAAGCGGTTTACGGCCATTTGTTTCCATTATTTTATCAAAGTTCTTTCAGCCCCTTACGATGAAAAAATCTCTGGCAAAATAATTTCTTGGATATTAATTTTGTTTTTATCTGTGTGTCTTTATCCATATACGTACATGAATATAACGAATCCAATGGAATTTTATGAAAAAAAATTTGGTAGCCGCTGCTTTATATTTCTAGCTTTGAAATTATTTTAATCTATTCCTTTATGTCGTATATTGGAAGCTTTTCATTATTCTTCATTCATCCTCTTTTCTGTTTCGCATGTTCTCTATAGTGCAATATTTTAGGTCACTTGTAAGTCTTAGGCCCTTAAGATCCAATCTTAAAGTAAAAAGTAGTTTGTAAAAATAAAAATAAGTAATATAAATAAGGCTTAATACTTACCTATCAGGTAAACTGTTGAGTATACAATTCAAATGAGTCAACTGTACTCCTTTCGGCAATCCCGTGGTACCGGATGAATACAAAATGATCGCGACGTCCGTCTGCCCGGAAACACACGCCGGCTCGAATATATCCACGTCGACATTCGCAACCAAGTCTCTTGTTGACGGAATACTGTCAAAGGGATCATCCAACGTGAGAATTTGTTTGATGCACTCGAAACTTTGCAAGATATCTTTGTTCAGTTTCCAGAATTTGTTGGAACAGATGAAGTAGTTTGGCTGCACGAGGTTTATTTTATGCTTCAGTGCAGCTGAAAAGAAACATTTTAACTAATAAAACAATATTCTGTCCAAATAAATTTAAAAACCAGAGAATGAAATTATGTTTTTAAAAGACCTTTAACTTTGAGTTTCAAGTATGAATTTTCGATTATTTAAGCTCGCTTAGGCCCTTTGCTACTTGGCACTCTTCTTCCGGTGATGACAATATAGCTACATAGATACAAATTCAGTACAAAAGAATACGTCATCAGTTATGGTGAATGGTCAATACATATTTATTTCCGAGCTATCCGATACACAAATAAAATATTTTCGAATGATGAATGCGTGATTAATAGTAATTTATGCGTTTTCGGTGCTATACGATGTGACTTGGGTTTTTCCATAACTAATTAGGGTTCCGAAATTTCTCCGAAACAACTTGGCAATGTTTCTCTTCTCGTCTTTCTTTTCAACTCAAACCGTGACCGCGGCAAGGCCTTAGCCTTACATCCGAAAATTTAGTAAATCAGCTTAAATAATTTTCACATTTCAAACCACCCAGATAATCAACGCCTCCCGCCAAAATTGAAGTGGAGTGCTGTCGTAAAAGATTTGCGTAGACACCCAATTACGACCCCACGCGCGGAAGCTTCGAGAACTGAGTCATTTAAATCTATGGTCCACACAATTAAACAAAAAGAATGATGTATGCGAAAAATAAACTTGTCACCACTGTCTCACCTCTTCCACTGTTTACTTCATAGGGGGTGTAAGTAGCCCCCGCGAACACGATCGCAAGGGTCGTAGGAACAAATTCATAGCGTTCTTCGCTACCAACCCCGACTATGTCTCCTCTGGCGACCCCCAACTTTGTCAGGGAGGCGGAAAGATTGACGGCGTATTGTGTGAATTCCTTGTAAG
This sequence comes from Chesias legatella, assembly GCA_947359385.1. Lineage (NCBI taxonomy): Eukaryota > Metazoa > Arthropoda > Insecta > Lepidoptera > Geometridae > Chesias > Chesias legatella. Next base: position 393,619 of record OX375777.1, read on the forward strand.
ATAGCTTCTTCTTTGTATCGATGTGCTCCTGAACGGAAAATGGTTATTTTGATATTGAACGTGCTTTTACTGGTTATTACGTGTACGAAAGGAACCTATTTGAGGCGCACTTTAATTGCTTTCACCATAATGGTTCCAGAGAGTCATTGTCACAATTAGTAGTGCGTATAAGTATAACAGCGTATAATATTTAAATAATTTTAAACTTAATATTATGTTCCTCGACCAGGGTTGCTGATGAAAATAATATGTGTACCTACTCTAATGAAAAAGGGAGAATAACTTTGTATTATTTTATTTGTTTATTGTTATAATGTTAGAAATATCATTTGTGGATGTTTAAGGCAAATAAGATTTTACATTGAAAAATATAATAAACATTTTCCCATTTCTTCAAATTCAGAAATCACATGTGATGCAACAAATTTGTACCACTATTGTCGTGAAGTTTCAGTCATAAAATAAAAATCAATATTATTGTTATTCTAAAAAATAAAAGCAGGAAAAAACAGCTTACCAGCGCTATTTCCTCCTTTTTAGTCCTGAGTCGGTCGAGGATATATTTCCCGAAATTTAAATGAGCTGGTACTAGGGCCTCTTTTCCGTGAACATAGAATTTACTATTCAACATTTTTGTATTATTGCAACGTTACTGTCAGTACAGTTGTTTCTGTGTGATGGCTTGAGCGAAACTGTCACTGTACTTTCCCTATCCCTATTATGTGTTTGCCGTACTTTAAATTTATATATGTGAAAATAACTCTCCCTGACCTTCTGTCTGTTTCAAAAGTTGTGTTCTGAATACTATGTATTATGAGGAAGGACATAGAACACTTTCCGGGAGAAACAAGGATATCTTTCATGAAATTCTAAAAAGTATCCAAATGGGGGAGTCCAAGCTGCAAAATGGAAGAATTCAAATTGCGCCACAGTATAGTAAATTTCAAGTTTTACTTTGCGCGGTTACAACGCAGTCACCCGACTCACGCCAAAATATGTGGTCCTAGTCCATACACACATAGGTACGTGATGGCAAAACCTAGTATATGGAACGATTTTGGTACAAGTTTGTTGTGGAATATATATAGGGCGACAACACGACTCGAGCTGTCCTAGCGAACGAAGTCGTAGGTAAGAGCTACTTGTCTTATGAAGTCGTATTTTATTTATAAAGTAATTAGATAAGAGAGAATAATGTGTTCATTACACTTACGCATGCATTATTGTCGATTACGGCTATCATTAGGTAGGTACTTATTTAGTCATAGGTTATCGTTAAAATGCATCGTGTGTAGCCGAAAAACCACGCACTATATAAACAATTTACTAATTATTTAAGTAGGTATCGGTACCAACATTGTCTGTTTATTAGTTTATTGTTTATTGTGAGCATCAGAAACTTTCCAACAGATTGTGTTAAATGCCTAAATATACGAGCTACGATTACGGGAGTCGGGTATATGACCACAAAATATTTTCTTCGGAATCAAGCACTTTATTTATAATGTATTGATAACAATAAAATATTACAGTACCACATGCGAAAACCTGAGTCAGTAACAATAATAATCTTCAGGTGGATGACCTTTATCTAAGGCGGCTCAGCCCAGTCTGTGTTCAGTCCCAATGTTTAAAACAATTGCCTGAATGTGTAGTCGATTGCCTTTCTATTCAAATTGAAATGCGATCAAAATCTACCAACTGGCAAATACTTGGCTATTTCCATAATAAAGTTATATACAAAAAAATTGATAAATTGCGAAGTAATCCCAATAAATGTAATAAGAGGAGTCTAAAGTACAGTGGATCGTATTTTCTAATGCAAGATTTATAGAAACTAAACGCTGAAGGAAAATTAAATGTTTGTTTTAGGGAGTTTTAGTTTTCAGTACAAACGTAAATTCGCAGGTCTGCATAGCCCAGGTAGAACTTTAAAACTTTATGAAAACATTTTATGTATAAAATATTTAGATCATCTTTTATAACTTAAATTATATTTATTATTATCTATTTTTATCAAGACATCGTCAGTTATCGACGCAAGTCCAACTACGATTTCGCCAATCTTCTCTAAAAACCAGGTTAATTGCGTCCTGCTACGAGATATCTAAGGAAGCTCCTACCGACGAATATATTTTTAGGTTACCGAACTAAAAAAAAACAAAGTTTCTGCTGCAACTGGATTTCAGCGTGAATTCTGCCATTAAATAATAGGTGGCTATCACATTGCACTTCAGGTGAGATTGCCCCTCACTTGCCATGATAGAAAATTCAGGAGCGTAAAACTCCGAGTGCAGTAAATTACTAAGTAACGTCCGTTCGAGACGGGATTTTACTTTCGTTCGAGGCTAATAATGCCAGCCGAACATTTACGACAGGAAGACATTGGGACTAATAGTTTTATTAGTATACGTCGTCTGATATTAATGCTCAGCTGGGTTGCCATTTTGTGGCTATTCTTAGGTCTTAGGACACAAATGATCCCGTAAAATTGTTATTACTTACCAATACATGTTTTTGTCTGTTTATTACGAGGTAATTTATTGTATTTCAAAATTTTCATTATGTATACCTAATTACATGTTTCCAAAATATAATCTCGTTTCTTTTTCTACGGTTTCATTCGGCACATCAGAATGGCACGTCGAGTACAAACTGGGATCAGTAAATGATAATAGATGAAGCTATAGGTGGCCAATTTACGGCAGGTAAAACAAGTTAACGTAATTAAAGAAAATAGCTCATTGCTTTCATGTTATTTAAAGAGATTTTGTAAATAAGTTCAGCTCAAAGATTACCTACGAAGTCACAAAATGAATCAGTTATTTTAATAAGTAAAGTAACTAATCGATAGTGCACCGGAATGTTTGACACAAGCGAGATAAATCTGACCTTATTACTAAATAAGGGCACAGAATAAATGATAGCTTTTTTTTATGTGATGCAGTTACGGAACGAGCCGATGACCCATCTGGTGTTAAGTGGTAACCTCTGCCCATAACAACCGATGTGACTTGGGTCCTCCCTTACTAGGTACGACAAGACCCAAGTCGCATCGTATGCGCCCGTAACTCTGAGACGTGTAGGTGGAATGTCTCTTGTGCCTGTAATTTCATCGGCAACCACACCTTTCAAACGGGAACACAGTAACGCGAACGCGTTACTGCTTGGCAGCAGAAATGGGCATGGTGGCAGTACTTCCCTGGACGAACTTGGCGAGAGTTCTACTGCTCTTAAATATAGATGAAAGTGTATCGATTGTTTTCAGAATGTAAAGGGCAGTGTTGCACGGTATTTTTTCTCATTACTTATTAATGATGCATGGCGTGCAAGTTTGTAAAGGCAGCAATAGCTTCACATACTAGTAGCTCGGTCTTTTATGTCAGCCAAATGGTCTGTTGGATTACATAAGCTTCAGAACTAAGCCTATTCGAAAATGACTGTTCTGGTTGTTGACCGGTTCCTAGTAAAACTTTATTCTTTTGTATTAGATGATTCTGATGATTATTTAAGTAAATTTCTAACTGATTAACCATTAACTCACGTAATTAACTTCAAATATTTGACTGATATTTGTGGGATAGAAATAATACAAAAATAAATAAATTTTCATTTTTTCAATTTTCATTTCATTTTTAGGACATAAATAATACTAACTATTGCTGTTATTGCTTTTTACTGTATTTAACAAGGTACCTATAAATTATGCTATTTAATAATTTATGCCTGAATCTAATTTTTTTGCGACAGTATAATGACGTAGGGAATAAAGAAAACAGTCGATAATTTAAGCTTTATTTTATTTCATAAATTTACATACTCATTTGGCAGGTCCGTAGCAATTATATAAATCAATTATACACAACTCTTATTTATAATGAATAAGATATAAGAAACTACAAAACAACGAGTCAAAATAAAGACAACTTAATAATAAATAACAGGAATTCACATATAGGTAATCTAGGTTTATCTATCAAAGCAGCTTAAAGACTTTTTAAGGGTTCTAAATAAAAGAGTCACTGCAGCAATTCTTAAATTTCTAATTTCTAAAAATCTTAGGTCAAATGGACATGAAGTCATTGGACAGATTTCTCAAAGGTATCTAATTAGGCGTTTCAAAAGTCGATGTCTTATAAAACTTCTCATAAGTTTTAATCTAATACATAGAGCATCTACATATTAACAGAACAAATAATAACTTGACACCAATCTACAAAGAACATTATACTGACAGACTTACAACTAAAGCTACGCCGACTAGATTCAGATACGGTTATCATTTCAAACATTATTGTGAATGGTAAGTAAGGCGTATTCTATAATTATATAGAAAAGATCATACTCATATAAAAAGGGCAATAATTTTATTGTCTGGTCAGCCTAAAACTCAAACACAAAACGTTATATAATAGTCATAGGAACAGGCAATCTATAAAATGATTTAGAACACATACAAAGTACCTATGTGTAGAAAATATGTACACAATTATCAAGAAAGCGAATGACACCTAAATACTAATATCACAATACATGTCAGTAAGGTAACTAATGCATTGCTTATATTTGAACGATATGCTGCACTTTCTTCTTCATCAAAATCTGTAACGGAATGAATATATTTTAAGAGCAGTAGAACTCACGCCAAGTTAGATAGATAGATAGATAACACATTTATTCGGCACACAGGACACAAATACACATAAGAGCAATGACTAAAAATAATAAACCTGAAGAAAAAAGAAATATTACAATATGTACCTGTGCCTCCAGTGCCGAAAAAGGGGTTGGCTCAGCATATGCTGAGTAATTTTACTCAGCGCTGGTTTTCAGCCAAAAACCTTTTCAAAAAAGTTCGTCTGGGGAAGTACTGCCACCATGCCCATTTCTGCCGCCAAGCAGTAACGCATTCACGTTACCGTGTTCCGGTTTGAAAGGTGTGGTTTCCGGTGAAATTACAGGCACATGAGACATTCCACCTACACGTCTCAGAGTTACGGGCGCATACGATGCGACTTGAGTCTTGTCATACCAAGTAGGGGAGGACCCAAGTCGCATCGGTTGTTATGGGCCGAGGTTACAACTTAACACCAGGTGGGCCGTCGGCTCGTTCCGTATCTCAATCACATAAAATATATATATATATATATAAAATCAAGTTTTCAAAAATTAAACACATATTTTTGACATCAGAATCAACTACCTCCAAACGTGGCTAACCAGCCACACACATATACACACGAGGTTGAGGTTTTCTACCATAAATTAATATTTTACTGCTATTATAAATGCGAAAGTTTATTTGGATGGATGTTTGTTACTCAACACGTCAGAACCGATGAACGGATCCGAATGTAATTTAACACAGAGATAGGTTATAGTCTATTATAGTTAGGTATATGACTGACTGACTGACTGACAGTCTGGCCTCACAGCTCAGTTGGTAGTAACCCTGCCTTCTGCGCTTTAGGTCGTGGGTTCGATCCCCACCCAGGACAAATATTAATGTGACATTGTCACATTGATGTTTGTTCTGTGTCTGGGTGTTAATATGTATTATATGTATATATTTACAAAAGGAAAGTATATAAGTATTATATTAGTTGTCTGGTTCCCATGACACAAGCTATGCTTAGCTTACTTTGGGGCTAGATGGCGCTGTGTGAAATGTCCACCAATATTTATTTATTTTTTATTTATGTAATAACCTAGGCTATTTTTTATCCCGGAAAAATGTACAGCTTACGTGGTATGACTTATTCATCGCAGGTAACACCGCGGGGCGCAGCTAGTCTAATAATATGTTAATAGTTGGATAATTATGTCCTTTTTTACGTAAGAAGGTGTTGGAAATGATTACTACCGTTACTTCTATACTACTACTACTATACTACTTCTATATTAGATATTAGATATATATTAGATTAGATCAAATATAGAATATCTAATGTCTGACAGTTATGAATACACACGAAGATGTTTAGAACACAATACTAGCACAATATACATACATATAATACTAGCTGTTACCCGCGATTTCGTCCGCGTGGAATTCGGTTTTATCACGCACCCATATTTTACCCCTCGGAAAAGTAGCCCAAGTTACTCCTTGTTACATTAGCTATCTGCCAGTGAAAGTCTCGTCAAAATCGGTCCAGCCATTTCAGAGATTAGCCGGAACAAACAAACAGACAGACAGACAGACAAACATTGTAAAAAATGTTGTTTTGGTATATGTACCGTGTCATCTATATGCACTTAGTAAAAAGCGGTTATTTTAATATTACAAACAGGCACTCCAATTTAATTTATTTGTATAGATGTGCCGAGTTGGGAGCTTTTGTGCAACAAATGAAATACTCATATATCATGAATATAAAGACAATGCGCTTACCGAAATCTCTTATTTGCTCACCGTATGCTTCACCCTGAAAGTTGGAGCTAACAGCATCACTGCTCTGAACAACTTGACCTGCGACAAAAAGGACATATATTCTCTGTTGGTTCTTTTGTTATCGGTTTTTTAATGTTTTCCCAGTATATATAAAAGTTTGAAAATCACCAATTAAACAATAATTATGCCATCATAATTCTATCTATTAATGAGTACCTTTCTTTTTTATCGTCTGGTTGTCCAATATTGATTTCTGAGTCGTTGTGAAGGCTGAAGGTGGGGCTGGTATTTCTGGGAAAAAAAATCTCGCTCTGAATTATATAGTCGACCGATGAAAAGGTTTCTGTATCGAGGTGTATGACTTGAACTCAGTCTATTAATTATATATGAAAACATATAGGACATTTGCATCATCATATTTTGTGCTAAATGAGGGAAGAAACCTAGAACCAAAACATTCTTATACATGCTGTATAAACAGTTAAAAAAGTTATATATAAGTGTTAGTAAAAACACTTAAGGAAAACGACAGGAGGAAATGTTTACTGGGCAGTGAGGTGACATACCATGAAGCGATAGTGAGAGGCATCTACTACAAGAACTTAATTGTCACATGCCTTCATAGTTTTGGATATAAATGATTTTCTGGTTATTTCTTGATGTTTACCTTCTCATTTTTGAAAATGAGCTTAGGTTCAAGATGAAAACTTGATCAAATATACGGTGCTCTGGGCTTAGTCTGGCGATTTTTCTTTGGAATATCTCTGCTATAGCTCTCTCGGTAACTTATTTTCGTCTATCTCTACACATCCATATAATATCGACAGTACAATAGATTGAATAAAATATATTTACCATCCAATTTGATGATACCGTCAGTTTCCCCGAGCGAGTTCTTAGCGATGCACTTGTAAAAGCCGAAGTCTTCCTTCGTTATGTTCCGTATCTTGAGCATCATAAACTTGTTGTAGCCGCTGTCCATCGGGAACGCCTCGTATTTACCACCTACAATTTCCATTTCTACTTAAATAAAATACCTGAAGTCCAATGTAAATAATATACTGAAAAAATCGACGAGTAAAATCAACGAAGAAAAGGAATCTATAGTTCGCTGGATCTCAGAATCAAAGTTTCTGTTTCACTGTCAGTTTTCCGTTGATTCAATTTGAGTTAAATGAATAGGTATTTCATTAAAGGTGTGTGTTTGTGCATGCGAGTTCATTTCGAACAATCGCAGTATTCGAATTCACCTCATTCGTTTGCTTCGATACAACACGAAACTATTTTCATTATGAAGTAATAAATCAATGATAGAATCGAACGATGCCGGAGTAGACAGGAACACATGTTATTTATGTGAAAATGATAAATGTGTGTTCAATATTCGGTTTGGAACTTAACTCTTGATAGTTTGATGTTATTACATACCTAGTTGATTACAATCTGTGATAATTATTAAGCTTGGTATTTGTGTGTTACGTAACATGTGACATCTTGGCGTCCTCGCTATCTAAATTGGCAATTTGTAACAATATACTTCATTAAATCCCTTTGTAAGTTACACGAGACGAGTGCACAGACACTGTAGATGCAAAATTGCGCAGTTGTATTGCATATTTGCAAATGAATACGGCTGGCAACGTCTTTTGGGTAGCATGTTTACAAGGTAAACTCAATATGAAGTTATAATAGACCTACCAAAACCCAACATTTAATTTAAGCTCTATTATACGACACACAATTATAAAGTTTTATAGATGTTAAAAGTAGGTCGGGTGGTTTTCCGTTTTAAAATTAATATTTGGAATTCTTATCAAAAATACTTTTTACGAGGAATATTATATTTCATAAGATGTTTAACGTTTACTTTCTTGCCATTTTAAGTAAATTTATGTAGCAAACATAGGTACATATTACAGTACATATTTCATTATTAAACTTCTAACGAAATATTACTACATACCTAAATTTTCGTTTATGATGTGATAGGTACCTAAGGAAGACACTACACTACATCACTCTTCTATAATAGGTACTAAATTGAGTCGAGTTTTCCCCTCCGCAGTTTGAATGTTTTTTTTTCAGCTACCCCCTCCCCTAGCTTTCAACCAAAATGGTATCCCTAACCGTAAGCTTATAACTCCGTGAATCATAGCGTGTCGTAAAAACATGAATTTGTAAAGTTTCCCCTTCTTTGCGTGCTCAGCGAAGCAAAAGTAACGACTTAGCGACCCCAAATGTTGCATAAGTCTCACCGGAAATGATCATGTCTCCTCTATCAGTTGTCCAGTAGTTTATAGACGACGGGTACGCTTCGGTGTGGCACTCCAAAGTGACATCTTGGCCGATGTAGGCACCTTCTAATTGGTTAGGGATGGACAGCATCGGTGGAACTAGAGAAAGATGAGAAAATAAAAGTTAGGTAATAATGTCGAACCCATCTCTTAACACTTTTGGTGATTTACCAAAGCCAAACAAAACATAAACTACCAATTTCCAATGTAATTTATTTGCAAAATGTAACAATATCTTAGCATTTATCTTACTCAAACAGATACATACCAAATGATCACAGCCACAATGACCTATATACAAGAACACGATATAACTGTAAGGACATTAAAATCTTGGTCGATTTTGTTATTTTATCAAGAAAATCGAACTGACAAATACACCAAGACAAACACACTTTGTATAATTGAATATCTACTTTTAGGCTACACATATTTCAAGACGGATAAGTCTAGCTAGTCTCTTGTTGAAACTATAGTAACATCAAAAAAGGAAAAATGGATTTCTATAATGAAAAAACTAAATACGGTTTACGTTTCTGAAATTCTGCTTCGAAATTATTATAAAAACTAGCGATCTGCAGGGGGACATGAGTTCGAAATATTTTCATGAGAAATAAATGTCACAGCAGCGCATATAGTTTCCCGACAATACCATATATATCACCCACCATAGTTCCCAGTAGCCACCACCGCAGCGCTTTGCCACCACAAATTTTAAGAGCAGTAGAACTCTCGCCGAGTTCGTCCGGGGAAGTACTGCCACCATGTCCTTTTCTGCCGCCAAGCAGTAACGCATTCGCGTTACTGTGTTCCGGTTTGAAAGGTATGGTTGCCGGTGAAATTACAGGCACATGAGACATTCCACCTTCACGTCTCACAGTTACAGGCGCATACGATGTGACTTGGGTCTTGTCATACTAGTATGGGAGGACCCAAGTCGCATCAGCTGTTATGGGCCGAGGTTACCACTTAACACCAGGTGGGCCGTCGGCTCGTTCCGTAAATGTATTACATTAAAAAAAAAAAATTAAGGAGCAAGTGCATGCTTGATTCGAACCCACCACCAAGTATATCGCTTGAAAAAAATTAGGCAAACTATAGCACGATTCTAAAAAAACCGGAGTCACAAAAACTCATGGCGTGTCCTAGAACCCAAAAAGTTGTAAGTCACTCTGGAGGCGCATTTTATCCGTTCACCACAGTGGATCAAGAGAAACGTGAAGTAGTAGTAATACTGCGTTTGCGTTTGTACTATATGTTTTGGCATGCTACTGATCCATTATAATGATATTAGTGTGTCACCGCCTTAAAGTTACAAAAGACAGACAAACGCGGTTTTGACTTTGTTAGTATTATTTCATATAAGCTCCGAAATATAAAGCTGGTATTAACAAAAGAAAAGCATAAGAGCGCTATATATGTTTGCCTCGTATAGCCGGTGTTCGGAGAAAAGACGCATTGTTTACTCCGCTGAGTGAGTAGTCTTTATCTACTAATCTTATAAAGAGGCGAACTTTGTACGTATGAGTGATAGGGGCGGCTTAAAGTGTTCTTGACTCACAGACTAATCTTTGTAAACAAACTCTTACGTACCGCCTCTGGCCACAAGCGATCGTAATTTATAAAAGTTTGATGATAAGAACGCTCCTTTTTTGTTGAAAAATTCCTATTATCTCATTCTAGGAATTGGTTTTAGTTACATTTGAATTGAATACAGCTTACCTTTGGTCATTTTCAAAACATCGATTAGGAAAGGTTTACGGCGGTCACCGCTTGGATGAGTTACTATTATTGACATTTACATCCGAATATGTACACGGGGAGTATTATATCAGTGTAGGCCCTACAGGTCCCATGATTCCGAAAATAGGGTTGGAATAATATACATTCAAATTTATTTGTTTGATTTGAACTATAACATTTTAGCAAACCAGACATATAAATCATCTTCGCTTCGCACATCCTTCAATCCTGTTACACCGCAGGAGATATATAGTATTTATGGTTAACTTAAAATTATTTAGTTTTGGGACTTGGTGAAAATCTATTCTTAATATTACATTTTTGTATAACTGATTAGTACCTGCTTCTTTAAATGTGATTTACTGCGACCCTCAAAATAAAAAAAATCATTAAAGTATTCTACAATTATTTTCGAAGCGATGACTGCTCAGAAATCCTGCTTGCTTACGATCTATGGGTTCAAAGCCACCACCTTGCTTGAGCTTGAGCTTTCAGTGATGGCAAAACTGACGAGGAAACTATAGCGTGGTGGTAGAGCAAAACGCCCAGCGGGATAGTTGCCACCGTAACTTGAAAATCAGCTGCCAATAAAGATACGAATCCATCAAATTCGCTTAAATATCTTATATACAATTATTTATGTGTTTTCGCATAACTTCTAGACTTGTGTATCACTTTCAATATAAATCAGATTCCCCCGAAGTTTGCCGAAGAATTAATGTCCATTAGTCCGACGGTATACATTTCAAGACGTCGAGACGAATGTGTACTTAAAACTTACATGACCGACTTTGATGAATGGAAAGCTGAGAACTGGAACATTGTCACATATTGATACAATCGATATAATCATACGCGTACAAGACAGTGACTATCATTACGATGTATGACCGATATATTATACAAATGTCAGAAAGTTTGTTCAAGCGAGCATCGTTAATAAATAGGTAGGTTTTTGGTATAATATTTGCCGTGACTGATGGATTCAAGATTCAAGGTATTGTGTTTGGCTTATTAGAATGATTTACTGAAAGAAAAACAAGATCGTGGTCACTCAGTGGTTAAATGCCGAGTTTCTATCCGGAGGTTGATGGTTTCAATCCGTACCAATGAATTTCCGCTTGAATTACATATGATATGCAAAGTTAAGAGCAGTAGAACTCTCGCCAAGTTCGTCCGGGGAAGTGCTGCCGCCATGCCCATTTCTGCCGGCAAGCAGTAACGCATTCACGTTACTGTGTTCCGGTTTGAAAGGTGTGGTTTCCGGTGAAATTACAGGCTCATGAGACATTCCACCTACATGTGATGTGACTTGGGTCTTGTCGTACCTAGTAGGGGAGGACCGGAGTCGAATCAGTTATTAAGGGCCGAGGTTACGACTTAACACCATGTGGGCCGTCGGCGTCGGCTCGTTCCGTAACTGTATTACATAAAAGAAAAAGAAAAAAGTTAGAGAGTTATTAAATAAAAAGCAAAATATGGCAGTCAACTTCTTCCAATAGAAACAGTACAAAGAAACAGATTTTTTGTCGATTTTGTTTTGTGCTCAGCTGCAATCCCTTTCACTCAGTATAGAAATATTTTTATACCTACTGTGTCCAGTGCTTCAGCAACGGATTCCAAATATACCTACGAGTATTTCTCAAATATTTCGGTGACCGCCTTTCCTCTTAAAGAAAACTTTGGCAGCCAACTTCAGTGTTTCGAAGATTCATCGCCAAAACTGTAGTGACCACAATTTAATTTCCGTATCTATTGTTATGTTGGTTATATTGCGACCTAAACGCTTACACTTGGAAATTTCAAGACAAGGTCAGAACTTCAATTTTACTTTAATATGTAAGCAAATTCGGCTACATTTTGGAGAATATTTGAGAATTATAGCTTGTAAGGGGCTTTTGTACAAATTACATAGTGACTTTTCATAGAATATATATACTTACATTGCACCATCAACATGATCCGCTTGCTAATAGAAGGCGGCACTCCGTTGGATGCGATGCAAAGGTACGCGCCCATGTGTAGTCGTGACACTTTTGTTATTGTCAACGTCTCCCCGTCAACGACGCTCACTGTCGACACATACAGACATCATTGCAATTATAAAGCATACATACGTACAGAGGAAGACTCCCGAAATAAAATAAAAACGTGAAATCTATATTAGTAAAAGAGAAAAGCTATGATTCATCAATTAAGAAGAAGAAGAATTCAAGAATTTACTAATGGTATTGTTATAGTACCTATCTGTGAATACAAAACGATTCAAGTAAATTTGTTCAAACAATTAACGAAATATATACAGTGTTTGTTTACCTAGATAGGGTACTACAAATGACAAATTATAAAAATTAACAATTAATGCAAAACAAAATAAATACAAATTTTGCACAAGTGGGAATTGAGTCCATATAATATACATTCTTAATGAGTTAGTAGTAGTAAGTAGTTGCAAGTATTAGATGTAAAAGTCAGTTTATGCTTATCATTGGGCCGGATTTATTGTGTAAAATTATCTTTGAATGACAAAAAGTGACGTCTTTGTAATAAAATGTGCACGTTACACTTTGTTTATAAGAAGGTAATCTTCTTTGATTCAGACTAGCAGAACTGCTGCTAAGAAAACTTTGCTCAAAGCGAGGTCGTTAGCTATTTAAAAACAGCTAAGAAGTTTTCAGCAAGTCTGGAAAGATTGAAGTATATTTTATACAAATTAAAAATATAGTTTTTCGCTCGCTGCTTCCCTCACAACATGAATGCAAAACTAAAACTAATTTATATTCCTATAAGCATAGCTAAGCTTACCCTGTAGTCCTACGGATAATATTATTTTAATTCAGATTCATAAGTCTGGTACCCCGTGTTGCACCATTAAATTCGTTAATCGTTTATTCAGTGTGACTTAATTCTTCTTATGCATCTAGGTACGGTTCACCTTGAAAATTAACTTGCAGCACCTATTTTTGCGGAAATCTTTTGAACTTTATTAACTAATTAAATTAAAGACTGCCTGGATATCTCTGCTAGTGGCAAGACCAGCCCTTGTATTACCCTTAGGTATATAATTATCGCACTAGAATTAAACAATAATAAAAAAACTAAATTAATCATTTTTCACTGTCAGCTATGGAAAAAATAGTAGAGTTTTACATGCTTTTTGCAATATATCTGTTAATTACTAGTACTAGCAATGACATTAAATTAAATAAAAAAATTGGTTCTGGCGCATCTACACCAATGATTTAAAATTCTCATTTTGACCAAACAAATATGTAGTAATCAACTTCGCGAAAACATTTTTTATCCAAAGCGATTAATTGTTAGAGATATTTTAACACAATCCATTAAAATTTATTGCACTCTGCATCTCTCTTCCTATATTATACCATCTTATTCAGTATTATAGTAATAAGACTTCTAGTTACCACACGACGTCATTTCAAATAACTAGGAAAAGTGTAGAATTCCATTTTCATCCCAAACATTTGCTCAGGTTTGGTGGATTGAGACTGAATAATTTAGTTTCCGTATATGGCTTATATCAAATTTATTTCACGCTACATTACTCTGTTGTCTTACTTTATTCGCTATTACGAGTATAATACTCCCTTTACCACATAGTAGCGAGTCATACAATACTGAACTATCATTATACTACCCTCCTGTTTTATATCATCCACGGTCTATCATACCCGTATATTTGTTGCTACATAAATTGTATACAAGTAGGTGATGAAGTTATACAATATACAAGATCATGTGATGATATACAGGAATTAGTAAGTATTAATTGCTTCACAAATAAAAAGGGGGGAGGGGGGGTTATTATACCAAAAAAGACGTGTGGCACTCGGAGACTGCCGCGGTAAAGCTATTGCGCGTGATATTTTAAAAAGTCATTAAAAGTTCTGGTATTTATCGATAGATGGAAAAACTAAAAAGTATCACCGCTGTGCCGGTCGGAGTGGGGGGTGTTAGGTTTTTTTCGTTACGGAATTTCTGGATTCGGTCTCCACGCTCAAGGCCCGCGATAGAAGCTATGCAATAGCTTAAAATTATTAATATAATTTCTATATTCTACCCTATAGTAACACCGAGTTTGACGCTGTATGAAATGAAATGAAATTTATTTCGCCAACAAACATTATTAAATTTAAAAATGCATTAAAAATACATACGTAGTATACACATACGTATGTTTTACCGTTTAAAGTTAGATCAAGTAAAAAACTTTATATAAACAAGTATAACGACTCCCACGTGTTATTTTCACATTATGTTTTATATTTCATTAAGATTTCTTCCATAACAAAACAATTATCCGTGTAAAAGTAGCACAAACAGATAAGTTGATTTATTAATTAGTCCGACAAACAGATGCAAACGTTATAGCGTTACATATATATTCCACGCTACATTATTCATGATACTGACTTATTCACAATTAACTGAAGCCTTAACCGTCCATCAATATATTGCAAACAAATTTTAACTCCAAAATTAAAGAGCGGTAACGTCAAGTTTAGTTCACGCTAAGATTTCGTGATCTTATTTGTTGTTACAATTAAAGTATTTTCCACCACCACAAGATCATCAGATGAATGACAAAACGTGATAAAACCCATTTAATTAAACTAGTTGTATATCGCCGATTGGATTAATAACCGGAATATTCCCAGAATCACATGTTCAGAGGCAGGAAATTAATGAAAATGAAATGAATTAGAAGTATATTTCCGAATCCCTAACGGTATCAATCAAATTTAAGATCACTATGTCACTAAGTCATCTCAAATGATTCGATACAGTATCTTTCGGAATGTTAAGAGTACTTTTTCTGATCTAAGATATTTAAACCATTATTGCGCTTCACACTACATTACTTCAGCGATGTTACCTGATTCGCCATTATAATTAAAGTCCTGTCCGTCCTCGCGTCGCCACATGACGTAGGGTTCAGGATACCCCGAGGCGCGACACACTGGGGTCACGTCGGACCCCTCCCGCACCACCATATCCGTGGACGTCATGTTGTCGATGATTGATGGTGGCACTGCGTCATACAATGAACAAATTAGTTCGGGCTACTTACGTTGATTGAATTGTTTGATTAATTGCCTTCTTTGAAGAAAAACTTTGATCCACACAACAGAACTTCAGTCCAGTAATTCCAAGTTCAGTTATATGGGTTTAAATTAAGTTCAAGTATTATTATGCTCCCGTTTAACTATTCGTGAAACGCTAACTGGTATCTCAGAACAAACTCAGCAGCATATTTCGGGCTGGTTCAAGTATACATCAATACTTTGAGTACTGAACGGGAAAATAGTTTCAAAATCTGAAAATATACAATTATTTATTAAGGTGTTACACCTTAATAAATAATTGTATTTTGAAAAAAAAAATGGCATACCAGTTATAAAATAGAAATATAGAATTGAATTAAAAAAATAATAATAATAAGTACAGGTAGATGTTCCACTAACTTGTTAATTTATGAAACCTTCATTCCATAGGTATATAGCCGATTAACCCAATAGGTATTACAACACTCACCTACAACTTGTAGATATCCCTTCCTGGAGCGCATGGGGTCCGTGTTGATCTGACAACAGTACCACCCTAGGACAACTACCTGAACATTATCGTATTACGACTCACCTACAACTTGTAGATATCCCTTCCTGGAGCGCATGGGGTCCGTGTTGATCTGACAACAGTACCACCCTAGGACAACTACCTGAACATTATCGTATTACGACTCACCTACAACTTGTAGATATCCCTTCCTGGAGCGCATGGGGTCCGTGTTGATCTGACAACAGTACCACCCTAGGACAACTACCTGAACATTATCGTATTACGACTCACCTACAACTTGTAGATATCCCTTCCTGGAGCGCATGGGATCCGTGTTGATCTGACAACAGTACCACCCTAGGACAGCTACCTGAACATTATCGTATTACGACTCACCTACAACTTGTAGATATCCCTTCCTGGAGCGCATGGGGTCCGTGTTGATCTGACAACAGTACCACCCTAGGACAACTACCTGAACATTATTGTATTACGACTCACCTACAACTTGTAGATATCCCTTCCTGGAGCGCATGGGGTCCGTGTTGATCTGACAACAGTACCAGCCTAGGACAACTACCTGCACATTATCATATTATGACTCACCTACAACTTGTAGATATCCCTTCTTGGAGCGCATGGGGTCCGTGTTGATCTGACAACAGTACTACCCTAGGACAACTACCTGCACATTATCACATTATGACTCACCTACAACTTGTAGATATCCCTTCCTGGAGCGCATGGGGTCCGTGTTGACCTGACACATGTACCACCCGCGGTCGACCTCCTGCACGTTCTTGATGTGGAGGTACCACGAGCGGTGGTCGTTGTACGACAGACTGATGCGCGGGTTCTGAGTTATTATGTTGTGGTGGATACTGAGGATAGTTTGCGTATCCATTCGGACCCATGCCACCTGAAACAAGCAACTATTGTACCATGTGCATTGATGAATGGAAAAACTCATTGGATAGATATCATATGAACTAGCAATTCGGAGCGAATCGAACTGAAATTCAAGATACCACTGAAGATTAAAGACAATGTTAGCAACTTAGACTGGACTTCCTCCGAGAGATCATCCATGATGTAAATCAATTCTATAAATAGTGTCATAGGTACTATTTCATATGGCCAGTTATAGTAGTATGTATTAACATTTCGGGATTTGATTCGCAGAGTGGTGACAGTACAGTGTCTCACAGGTTTACACTTTACACAAACCTATTTCAGGCACCAGTCTTTCACAAAGCAGGTTATTAATAAAAAATAAAAGAATAATATTACATCAGTGATTCTTAAGCAGAAGCAGACCTTACATTTTACGATTAAATTAATGATATCTGAAATTACACGTAAAACTATCTCCATTCCACACAAATACGTATTAATATTCAACTGGAAAGTTGAGAGATGGTAGGTACTAACCAACGTTATTGGGCCAATTCTCACTCCGTTCAATTTAGTTATCTTCGATTGACATCAATTAGAAGGGACAGTTTGCCGTTGAAGTTACGTAATTGCATGCCTTGTTCACGACTAACGGTATTCGCATTGAATACAATACGTTTCATATGTATTCTTAGAAGGTAGACCGATCATTATCACTTTATCATTATAGACACAATTAATTCTGTTAAGACATTGAATTTCTTTTTGTGGCTAGGTCAGGTACAAGTTCACTGATGTTAAGTTACCCTGTGTCCATCACAATACGACTTAAGTTATTTGATATAACGAGCTCTTTCACCATATAATCATTTCTATCTTGAAGAAATGAAAATATCACATTCAGTTTCGAATATTTATTGAGAATTTGCCATCATTATTATTCAAAAAAAAATCATATCTTTATCCCATTTTCCAGCTGTCCTATTACTATTGTTGGTCTGTCAAAATAGTTATAGTAAAAGTTAGCTTGGTTGGCTCTGGGTAGGTAAATATTGTAATAGATTTGTATTCGTACGTACCTTGAATCCTCTTAAGTTATCGACGACGCAAGCCATGAGCGCGTCTCGCCCAACGGTTACTGTTACGTTAGGTATGGGCTCAGCAAACCGAGGATACATCGATTCTGCAAAGAAATCACTTAATTAGAGCGTTAAAAGCGGTCCATTGAGATCTTCTTTTTTCCATAGAAATAACGAACAGCGTTTCACCATGTTTTTTTGTACAAACGAAACCTCAATACAATTAACATCCTAAGCATTAGCTTTGATTGCAATTGAATATTGGCTGAATATTAATTCAGCCAATATTCAATTGCAACCTGTTATCAACTGCATTAATCTTGAGTTAAGTCAAAACTGTAACACTACCTTATAACCTGTATAGTATAGGTACTTTTAACATCATGTGAATAACATAGTGGGCTGCGTAATTATCTTTTTGGTATCATTATATTATTCATATATTATTATGTAGCTGTTTGTTTTCCCTAATAAACGAAAAATAATAAATTCATAATTTTGTTAACATATCAATATACTACCCATCTAACTATGGAACCACTGATTACTGGTTAAGGAGGTGGGTGCTGACTCTGCTACAGTTAAATCAAACTTTTGTAGTAGTCATCATTCCTTATTATTGTCAGAGATGTAACTTATCTAAGATACTATATACAGAGTGTCCGGTAATGAATGGATAACCAAATGCCCGATGCCCAATATAGTTCTACTAAGATCCATTTCAAGGTTATCCATTCATTACCGAACATCCTGTATAAGATAATATACTAGATACTATATCTGACATACAGATACAAGATACAAAATACGTATTTTCATCTAGCAACTATAATTTTTTCTTTAAATTCATTTCGTATCTTTTATTTAAACACCTTTTGTTTGGTATCTTAGTATTTTGTAGATACTATGTTTGCTAAAATACTTTTATACGAACAATTAATCGAACTGAAAAACAAATATCCGAGGCTTTAGACAATATTGAAGGTGATATAAAAAGAAGTCAAAAATCATATAAATGTTTTAGAGGATTCTGATTCCTCTGTTGCTAGTGCCGAAAACACAGGATCTACTGGCAGCACCGGCAGCGGTGATCTCTGAGACGCTCTAGTGTCGAGGGACCCAAGGAAGGCACTGGTATTTGAGCGGGGGTGAAACATATGTGATACGCGACAAATATACTAAAAGAAAAGAGATACCTACATATGTATAATATGCCACTAGCTCCTAAAGCAAGCAATTTAGCTTGATATAAAAAATGGTGCATGCTCCGACGCGTGGCTGGATCTTACCTTATCAGAAATATGCTTTCAGTATACGGTGCGCGAATATATTTCACGCTGGGGCAGAATAACGACTTCATTTGATACCTAACCCTCGATTTCCATCTAATTTGTGTACCGCGGGCTATATTAAAATCTAGTCTTAAGGAGTAAACTCCAAAAATGTGATTGCACTCAACCTGTATAAAAAGAGTAAGTAAACATGTTTACTGGTTATAAAAGTTTGAGAACGAGAGGAAAGAATCGCAAACATGAGGACCGGTGCCGCCGCCGTGTCTGGCGGTGGACGAACGACCTCGCAGGGTTGCCAGTTGCCAAATACCATAATATTACTGTGTTTAATTAACACTCAAAACTTTGGCCAACTTTCTCTATCTAGCGCAGTTTTAATTAATTTTGCGACATTTGCTCCTGAACATAGGTATACAGAATATTATTATACTCAACTTTATTATTAAATATAAATGTACCTTATATTCGAAGCAATGAAAAACATAAACTTTTCCCGTCAAATTACAAGAAAATAATTAAGTTTTCTATAATACAATTGAGATAATATTACTTTAAAATAAAACTTCCTTTCTTGTTCTATCTGTACGGATGGACCCAAGATGTATTGCTTGTATAGGCTGAGATTACCTCATTTTTTCTCATTTTTCTCTGATTTTCTCATTACGTCTGCTCGCTCCGTAACTTAATCACAAAAATAATAATAATAAATAATGGTGTACATTTCACACAGCGCCATCTAGCCCCAAAGTAAGTTAAGCATAGCTTGTATCATGGGAACCAGACAACTGATATAATACTTATATACTTTTCTTTTGTAAATACATACATATAATACATATGAACACGCAGACACAGAACAAACATCAACGTTACAAATGTCACATAAATGTTTGTCCTGAGTGGGGATCGAACCCACGACCTACAGCGCAGAAGGTAGGGTTACTAACCAACTGAGCTATGAGGCCAGTCAAACATAAAAATATTAAATTAAGTGAGTAGAACTAATGTTAATAGTAACATACACAGCATGCATGCTTGTTTGCTTTCATTCAATCCTCTTTGGACGAACCAATCGAATATAGTTAGTTCCAACCCAGAAACTACTTGCACGCTTGATTGCATGCCTGTTTGTGTGTTTGCTTGATTGCTTACATGTTTGCCAGCGCGGTTGCTTACTCGCTTGCAATCACCATAAAACATTAGGGTAATCATCCTAGTTCCTAGTTCTGTGTTACATTTTCAAACACTTGATTCTACAGAATATATTAATTAATTACGTGAAAATCAAATATATTAAAAACTGGTCTGCATTTTGATAATACGGAAACAGTTTCTTGTAAACCAGCGAACCGCCCCGGCTTCACACGGGTGCAATATAGAAGAATAAGAGCATTTTCGATGAAACATCTTGAACAGTTATCATCATATTAAAACATTATTAAACTATACATAAACCCTTCTCTTGAACTCTATCGCGTAGTAAAAGATCTAAGCGTACCTAACAAAGGGACAGACGAGGGGAAGTGACTTTGTTTTATACCATGTATTACGTAAAAGCATCTGTGATTAAAAAAGGAATAGCTTTGAATGTATGACCGTTGTGTTTTTGGGCAAACGAAAAAACGTAAACAGGCGAAAAGTTAAACGTTTTCAGGGTAACAATAGTTATAACGATTTCAATATTTCGTCGGTATGCTAGGTAACCAACCGCATAAAAGGGTGCACCGTGAAAATGTGAACATAAACAGTAAATCGCGGTAAGCCCGGAAATTCAAAGCCCGAAATTGTGCAAAATCTGGCAAATGGAATTTGCTTTAAGGACCTTTTTAAACCTCACAGGAAGTGATACATATTGAACTGTCGTCCGTGCGAACGCGACTCGCCAACCCTAGCGGTAGGGTTGAGATTTATACACGGCTCACCCACGACAAATAGCGGTTTATCTCGGCATCGCTTTCACCATAAACATAACATATTCTACACAAAACAACATATTCTATGAGCATTGTGCTGAAGGCATACTTAGAATATGTTTCGACTTTCTGAAAAGTCTTTCATCAGGGAATTTACTGCATTTCAGTGTAACATTAAATTACGTGCATTCGAAAAACTCTATACTTACTATATGTATACGCAATCTTTTATAACTACGGGTATGAGCAAATTAGAATATGAAATATAAAATCTGTTTATTATCGAGACAGATGGTTTGCAGGGATAGGTAATATAGCCATTTCATTCGAGTTGCAAATTGTATGTGTTACCTTTATTGGGCCGCAGGTGCACCGTTAAATGTATTAAAACAAACCTTAATAAAAGAAAACTAAAGTGCTTTAAAGCAGACGCATAAATTAAAGTTTATTTGGCAATAAACGGACCGTTTTTGGGCCGGCAAAGTGTTTAAAGGGCTGTTGATTATGAACCAGATGTGCTGTCTGCTGAAATTATTGCTTTATGTATATTATTCAGGGTCATATTACATCAAATTCGTTCTAGTTTCAACAGATGACAGCAAGTCACTGAGAGCACTCATATTTGATAAGCAATTAATAAATTAGTTCACATGGCATCGAAATCAAGGATTAAATGTTGTATATAAAAATATTTGCTCTCTGTTACTCTTCATGCAAAAATTAATGCCAAAACTAAAACTTTGCACTTTCTGCAGTTATTAACCAGGAATAACAAAGAAGCTACTTTTTATAAGACAAATCAGTCACATAAAAGTAGTTAATCTTCTAAACAACTATGTTGCCCCAAAATCAAATTTAATTTAATCAAACCAAACATGCTAAACCGTATCTATCCAGACCAAATCATTTAAAATGTTGGTAACGACGTTTCTAATGACGAAACAGTTTCGATTACCGCCTCGACTGTATTTCACTTTGGAATCTTTACTACTATACTTAACAACACTCCAAAGCTACCATAAATAAATATTTCACAAGGTACCCAAAGTTTTGAACTTCCATAAATAAACGTTTAGCAAGAAATGTCACAAAAACTTTATGCTGTCGCACGGACAGTGACAGACTTAGAAAACCATTCATTATTCTATGTAACCCAACTATCAATCCGTATCTCCGTTACACTTTAGAATCTTTCACCACATATGATTTCAACCAAATCTAAAATAATCATAATAATGAATCTTTGCTCACACAGAAAATATAACCCAGAAGTGAGGTGGCCGTTATCCGTAACTCAACAACTCCGTAACAGTAATCCATCAGAGAACAAAATTACAAAGACCCTATAGTGGACCAAACATAACCATAGGACATATGATAATATCTGGACAATCTAGAAACTATAATTTGAAAAGAAGTCAAATTATAAATGAGTTACCAAGTTTTGTAACAGACACATTATTTTGATTGCGCTATTGGCAACATCCTTCATTCCCTCCGCTGACAACGCGGGTTTAAGCTGGTAGGATATAAGGTTAAAAAAGATCTCTATTCCGCTATTCTTACCCGTAATTCTCTTATCTTTCATAAACTCACGTCCAGCAATCCCACGCGAGTCATAAAAGCATCTCATACGAACTAACTATAGTTTTAAACTTTCTTTATATTTATATTCACTGTTCAAAACTAGGTCGCTTAATTATGAATATAGAGACAATAACGATCAGACAAGGCACATTCCAGTAGATACGTACCATCAGGAACTTCTATCGGTGCTACAGACACTACATTTTGCCCGGTAGGTAATTCCCGACCTGAAATTAAAACGTATGCTTTAATGTCTGGTTGGAATATTTTTAATTTTACTCAGGCAGCAAGTATGAGCATCAAGTTTAAATTATTTTATAGTGCATTGTGGGTACGTGGATGCTTTACAGCGGGCAATAATTTAACGAGAGCTTAACAAACTAAGAACTTCAATAAAGACTTCAAAGTGTAAGAGGAAGAAGTGTGCATTACCGAGTTATATTTATAACTTCTCTATTACTCGCATGTTTAGATAGATAGGTACTTATGATAACACAAAGAAACTTGGGAAATTTTAGAACAACTCAGAGTAATAAGTATGCTTCAATTATGTGGGCAAAATGTGCGTACCTACTCTCATTTACTGAAGCAAATAACGGTATGAATAAATTACGACTTTACTTATTGTATTATAAGATTTCGTTATGAGTTAAATACTTGACTGTGGTACGCTACAGAACGATATTTCCATTTATTGTGTTCATATTAGTCTCTAAATGCCTAATCTGCCTAATCATTATAATTGAATCAAACAAAAGATGTATAATATTACGTTATTAATGTGTTGTGATATATTGTGTCGTGTTATTAATATCTTCCTAAATTACTTTTTGTCTGTAGGTTTGTGGTGCGGTACTTAAATAAATGATTCATGATCTACCCTATATATCTATGTAGCTATATTAATTAATCTACCATTGAAATTTTTGGCTAAGATAACTCAAAATTCACATGGGATGACGAATTCAAGTACAATTTAAGTACAACATTATAAAAGTTAAAACAAGAACGAAAAGTTTTCCCTCCAGCTAGTCATTATACCACTTACATGAAAGTATCCAATTACTGTATCACAGGTACCATCGAATTTACTGATTCTTAGAGTGGGTAATTGCAGTTGTTTCGAGAAATAATTGTATGAAATTTCCTTGTAATAGTATCAACTAAATCGACTGGAATTATTAATTACACAGAAACATTTGGGAAAAAACATCTGTGTCCTATTGAGGAGTGCGTGGTGTTATTACAAAAAGTATACATACAAAATTTTCGGCGTTCTATAAATTATATCCTTAAAAAAGGGAGTTTATTTACCACAAACATAGTTAAGTTTGACTATTTTAGTCTCTTCATATCCGGTCATGTAACATATCACCTGATATTAAAGCACCATGTAGTCGATGATGGTGGCAGGGGCATGGGAGGTGTACGATGGAGTAAGGGTGCGTGCCCAAATAATTTGTACCAATATTAAGAGCCCGGACTAATACTTATATTACAGATCATTCAATTACTTTTCATAATTATGAGTCAATACTTCAAAAGATTTATGGC
Source organism: Chesias legatella (assembly GCA_947359385.1). Lineage (NCBI taxonomy): Eukaryota > Metazoa > Arthropoda > Insecta > Lepidoptera > Geometridae > Chesias > Chesias legatella. The sequence goes on from OX375777.1 coordinate 417,949, forward strand.
GCACCCACTTCACATGTTAATATTTTTAAGTGTAAGCAAGGATTTTATTTTTGGTAGGTTTAAATTATAACTTCTTATAATACTCTCTTTTTCATAATACTACAATATACATAATCATTTTTTATGGTACATTAACACACAAATGTCCAATGTTTTTGAAAAAATTGCGTTCGTTGAATACACATACTAATCACCACTCTTCATATAATTATCGGTGTTCGGAAGATGAGAGGACTTCTCCCACAAACCAGCCGCGGCGTGATGTGAACAGAATCCAAATGTCTTTGAATCATATCGTTTACACGCAACTAAATATTCTCCGCATATTTACCAACTCAGGTATATTTTTAGACAGAAGGAATACATTAATACGTAATCCTTTTCTTCCCTATCTATCATAGGTTACTATTCTTACAGTTATAAAAATAGTACTGCTTGTCCCATCGCCATCAAATATTCGTAGATAGTTTTTGTCGTTGATCGTATATGCCATTACGTCTACCGTTGACAGGACCACTTCGCGGCATCGACAGGATTGTTCCATTATCGGCTCATGGATGTATAACCGACGCCAATGGATGCGGTGACGATGTGTTAGTAAGGTGGACGCTTATAAAATGTTTTTATTTTGCTCCAAGCTATTTAGTTTTAATGTTTTCCTTTAATTAAGTCTTGTTTTTTTGCTTAATTGTAAATTACTTCAGATAGGACAAATCCAATCGCCAAGTACCGGATTTTTCATAAGTTCCTGTCTGTCGCTTAGAAACGTCACTATGGTAAATTAACATAGGTACGGTGACACTTTTGATTTGAAAATTGTAAAGATTAAAAGCTCAACCGGTAGTTGAATATGATTTGACATGTTTGAGGCATGGGTTGTACAAGTAATGGATTATCAAATTTGAGATTAGTAATCAACACGAATAAATGTGTATAGTGTTTTTTTTGTGTTATAACATCGCTTTGGTGTTGCTTTTAATGTGTTATAATTAATTCTAAAAATAAATAAATAAATAATACATATAAATATGTTTTTAGATTTTGTAATTAATTTATGCTAAACGTAATTCTGTCAGTTCTAAATTGCATACTGACTATATACCTTTGGCCATCTCGAGCCCATTTAGCAAATGACTACTTATAACGTGAACCGGTTTGACTTGTTTCACTGAAATGTTTTCACTAGAAGGCAGTATAAGAATTTTTGCCTTCGGGAAATTTCTTCCATAAGAAGAAAAGATTCTCAAGAAAGTTTTCTTGTTCCAAGTAAGAAAATTACACCAAAGAATATGAAATTAATCCCCATAAACAAAGTTGAATCTTTAGATCTAACCTTAAACAGTGCAAACAGTTAATTAACTTGCTTAGACTGATTGCGATTAACTCCATTGGCCGACTGAGATTACTGCCAGCTTGTACTAAACGCCAATATTTTATAACGTTTGTATATTTTTCTTGTTCGTACCAACTTCGTGTATACATAAGACTTCCGTATTTTTGTTGGGATTATCAAAACCTGATATTTTGGTTATTTTGTCCAGTGAGTTTACGTAAGCTAGAATAAAAGTTTCTATCAAGCATGGTTATATATGTGATCAAAGCGGCATTAAACCAACATGCAATATCATCAAAATTTATAACGATAGAAATGGTGTTATTTTTGTAATTTTTGAATCGCGCTTAAGAAAACTCACTGCATAATGTGGAACCCTCGACTGTTATGCGTTCTTAGATGTACCATAATCATTTGCGTGGCTGGAATTTTACAGAGGTACAGACGAAGGGAAGTGACTTTGTTCTATCCCATGTATAGATATGTTACTAAAAAGTAGTCTGCCTAGTTACTGTCTTCTGCATTACTTTCTCAGCTCCATGTGTAAATCCCACAACTTCGCAAGTATCTACGGTGGGGGGGGGGGGGGGGGGTTCACGTATATAAACAAAGCGCTTCCGGTCAAATTGCCAAGTTGCCCATAAGTGGATTGAATTCCGTCCGCATTCACAGCGCGTACGTCCCATACCTATCCGTTTTGTAATATGATTACAAACACTTTCAACCATTCTAACTTAACTACTTTCAACCATTCTAACTGATGTCGTTATCAAATGAATCAGCAGAGCTTGTGTTTGCTTCCCTAGTCTACAGCAGGCAGCTTATTAATAAAATTTGTTTAGGTGACTTTATAAGTAATAACATTAAAAATATCAATACCTTGTTTTTTTTTTACTCAAAGAGAATAATCAGTTTTGAAGCTACAGGTGAAAACCAATCCAAATTTTACAATTAGCTTAAGTGATTTTAGTACGAGCACTTTGCTTGAAATCTTCTAAAGTACTAAGTTAATTCCTTAAAAAAATGTAGTATAAGAAACGAAATGTTGTATAAATAAGTTTGCTAAATGGTAAAATTTTCTCTTTTCCGTTACCTTCAATTTCAATATTATGTTTCCTACGTTTTCAGTTTTTGGGATAGACAAGAGGACACTAGAGATCAATACGAAAAAATAACGACCCATGTTGATTGTCGAAGAATGTCCAGTTCAGTTTTGTAAGAGTTTTCGTTGAGATCCACGAGGTAGGTAGAAATAATAATAATAATGATAATAATAATAATAATAATATTGGTGGACATTTCACACAGCGCCATTTAGCCCCAAAGTAAGCTAAGCATAGCATGTATCATGGGAACCAGACAACTGATATAATACTTATATACTTTTCTTTTGTAAATACATACATATAATACATATTAACATTCAGACACAGAACAAACATCAATGTTACAAATGTCACATAAATGTTTTGTCCTCAGTAGGGATCGAACCCACGACCTACAGCACAGAAGGTAGGGTTACTAACCAACTGAGCTGTGAGGCCAGTCAAACAATAAAAAAAAATTTTTTTGAAAATCTGAAAATACAGGCTCAGAGGTAATTTTGATTGGAGAAATAGTAATCTTGCTTTACAAGGGGCGTTTGCTACTTGCTTAAGCAAAATAAAGTTATTTGGTATCATTTTTTTTTATAACGTGTTATACACAAGAAATTACTAGCGGAACGACTCGTAACGTTTTTTTTATTAGTTTTAGGCAATCATTTGACCCAATCTCATCTGATGTTAAGTGACGATGTGGTCTGCGATAAAGCATGCTAGGGAAGGAACCTATTCCCTCTCCTCTTGAAGGCTAAGTGGAATAAAAATATAATTATACTTAGTCTAAGTGGAGTTCAATTGTATAGCCAATACAACTTTGACGTCCCATTTCACAAATATGGGGTTGGAAATTCCCAGAATCCCTATGTACATGCAAATTTTTAGATTTCACTGGTAAAGTTTTGGAGATTACGTGGTGAGTGGGTCCATTAGTATCTCCCTATAACTTGAGCAAACCGCAAATGTTTGTTTATTTTATTACAGAAATTTTCGTTATAATGTTCACATATGTAGTCCCAACGGTTTCCGAAATACAGCGTTTTTGTATCACAATAAAACTTGCTTTTGGATCCCTTAGGGGTTGAATTTTCTAAATTCCTTTCTAAGTGTAGCTTATGCTCTATAAAGAACATTAAACTTTCAGGAACTGAGGCTTAGGCTGTATGTTTTCTATCTGTCAGTCGAACAGGACATCCTCGTTTACAATACATTGATTTAACGTCTTCTTCTTCTTCTTCGAGTCACCGATTCTGTCGAACCAGTATTGTGAAAGGATTGTAAGTGTGCCTCCTTTCGTGCACTCGACATATGTATTCGAATTTTTGTTCTAGGACATGTCGGTTTCCTCACGATGTTTTCCTTCACCGTTTTGAGAACGTGGTATTGCGCACATAAATCTTAACGTCTTATGTTTACATCATGATTGTATAGTTCACTATACTCAAAAATATCGTTTATAAATTTTAATATCTGCTTAATTATTCGTCCAGATGACGAAATTGTCTACCAGGTGATTTTAATCATAATTGAAAGATGCGTCAAGTTATTAAGGAAAGTGATTTATGAAAAAAGTTTCACAACCTCATAACCAATTTAGGAGCGGTCTTCTTTTACTTGGGATGAAAAAGACAAATTCAGTTTGCGTAATTTTATTGAATTAATAGACAAAGTTATGATAGAATAATTTGAAGAAAATTACATTGCGATCTTTCAAATGTTTGTATTTTATTTGCTTTTAAATTAATTATATTCGTACATGGTAACGCTTTTGAAATTTGTATAACAAAAAATGAAATTCCATCAAAATCTATATATCTACGTACACGTACAGTTATTGCTCGATAGAAGTTGGTAATTTGATGTGTACGGATGTATTCTTCCCCATGGTGGGTCGTATAGGGTTTGAACAGGCATCAAACTTATCGATAAGTACGCGTGACCTTATGTTTTGAATATTGACGTTTCCAAGCCATTTCTTTATGAATTCTATGGAAATAAAGTTTTTGACTTTGACTTTGACTTTGTAAAATTATAATTCCATACAACAAAATGAGACTTTTCTCAACTTAGTCTTATGTTCCTTACCTTTGTCGCATAAATTAGCGTCTGTTGAATAAAA